>VZRI01007990.1:98008-115814 GCA_013397515.1 Upupa epops
AGAGCCCCAGCTCCCTCAGCCTTTCCTCACAAGGGAGCTGCTCTCCTCCCTTCATCATCTTCGTTGCTCTACACTGGACACCCTCCAGCAGCTCTGTGTCCTTCTGGAACTGAGGGGCCCAGAACTGGACACAAGCTCATATATACATCTGTATCACATATATATCTATTTATCATATCCATATCTCATATATGTACCTGTATCTCATATATATCTGTATATCATAGATACATACACCTATATCTCTTGTATATACATATATTCTATAATACAGCTATATAATTGATGGGGTTTTGTACCCTGAGCAGTTTCAGAACAGTTGAGTTTGTAATCAGTTGTTCCCCATCTCTTCTTCCCTGCAATGGCACTTCTATGTCTTTCTTTCACAGTCCAGACCTGGCTATGCGTATCAGTCCTGTGGAACTACCAGAACAGAGTCTCCATCCAGTTTCCTCTCAGCTCCATCTGAAAAGTCAGTGGCAAAATGGTGAGCTCAGCATGAACAACACCTGAGTACCCCTATCCAAGTGTTTACATTGCCCTCCCCTTAGTCCCTAAATGAAATTCGAGTGTTTGAGTTTACCTGGGACACACAAAATAGTTTGGGACATGATTAACCAAGGGACCACTCCCTGTGTGATACTGCTGAACACGGCAGCGATTGGCTCTCTTCAACCTCACAGCTCTTTGCTTTATAAGACACGTTGGTGGCTGCAGAGGGTTTTCCCTCGTCTCTGTGGTCTGATAGAGCAAACGCCTTCTCTTTGGCAGCTGGAGGAGAGGTACGTTAACAAACAGTGATTACTCCTCTGTGTTGCAGAGTGGCTTTGTTGGGAAGGGACACGGGTAGATGCTGAGGCTTTAAGTTATAACTACACTATGTCAGACCTACTTCTTTCTAGTCCTTTGGTGGTGTTCTATGCATGAATCTTTTCTTTCACCTCTCCATTTCTGTCAGTTAGGAAGAAAGTATTAGGCTTGCTGAAACTGCAAGGAATTAAGGCAATGTTATCTCAAAACGTTGCAGTTTGCTTTGATTATGGTTGTGACTGGAGGTATTTTAGAGGTTTGAGGTCTGTTGTTATCTCTGATTGTGAACAGCAACAGAAATGGGGGTTTCAGGTATTTTTGCATAAACATAATGATAGAAAACCCCACTCGGTGATGCAGAGTAGTAGCTGGGAGTAAGGCAAACCATGATAATGTGAGCTCTTTGCTCTTCACACTCTCAACCTCTGACAGTCTGATGTCAACAAGAGGTGTAAATTGACCAAAATCAGCAAAGTATAGAATCTCAGAGTTAGGCACCCCCGAAAGAGACCAGGTAGTCACTATGGCAACCAGAATCAAAGAGCACCAAGATGAAAACACTGCGATTAGCCTTTAGCTAACCATTGTTAGCAGCAGCAGGACCAAGCATTGTTCGATAAGGTCTGGCTAGGAGCTGTAACAGAATGCAAGATTAATCAAAGACTTTGTGATAGATGCTGCAATCCANTTGTAATTATATTAATATATTTTATCTATTTTTATTTTATTTATTATATTAATATAATTATTTTAATATTGATTCTTACTATTCCTGTTAATATTGATCATTAATATAAATATATTAATATTGATTAGTTTAATTTCAATTGAATAAACTAATGACTATCTCAACAACAAGCAAGGAGGATTTGCAGGGGTATCCTTAGCACCCCTTTCTGTGCAGAACTGGAATAAATAGCTATATAATAACAAATATATATAATTTATGTATGGTATCAATATATATTATATATAATATAATAAATACTTTGACTCCGTGTGCAATTGGTTTCCACACCGAGTTTTGGGACAGCAGTCTGTACAGAACAGGTCCTTTCTTCCACAACTGTTGGGCTTTCCGCTTTACCCAGTCTGATGTCAGAACATCTGACTCCAGGAAAGAGAAAGTATAGCCAGCACATGAACTGTATNAGATGCTGCAATCCAGCTGTGAGCTGTAGTCACTTTAAGCTGATTATAAAATGAGACCCTCTAGAAGGGAGGGTACCCACCTCTACGAGAAGGCCCTCACACACTGGGCTTGTGTAGTGAAATGAAACCTTTTAAATGGAGATGAAGAAACTAGATACCAGTCAGCTTTAGGCTAAGGATTGTATTCCTCAGTATAAACATGATAAAAATGAATATTAATTATTTTNTGCAGAACTGGAATAAATAGCTATATAATAACAAATATATATAATTTATGTATGGTATCAATATATATTATATATAATATAATAAATACTTTGACTCCGTGTGCAATTGGTTTCCACACCGAGTTTTGGGACAGCAGTCTGTACAGAACAGGTCCTTTCTTCCACAACTGTTGGGCTTTCCGCTTTACCCAGTCTGATGTCAGAACATCTGACTCCAGGAAAGAGAAAGTATAGCCAGCACATGAACTGTATGTCTATAAATCTGTGAGGGGTGGGTGTCAGGAGGATGGAGCCAGGCTCTGCTCAAGGTCATCTGGGGACAGGACAAGGGGCACTGGGTGCCAGCTGGAACAGAGGAGGTTCCATCTCAATATCAGCAAGAACTTCTTCCCAGGGAGGGTCCCAGAGCACTGGACCAGGCTGCCTAGGGGGATTGTGGAGTCTCCTCTGGAGACATTCCAGACCCACCTGGCTGTGTTCCCATGCGACTTGGTCTGGGTGATCCTGCTGTGGCAGGGCGACTGGACTGGATGATCTTTCAAAGTCCCTTTCGATCCCTAATTATTCTATAAATATTTATTAACAGGTCCTGTAAGAAGCAAGGAAGATGGTGAATATTTGCTGCTCTCTCCTCCTCCTCAGTTTGCTCAATGGGCAACTCAACGCCAGCCCCGGACTCAAAGTGAGGATCACCCAGAAGGGGTTGGAATATGGTAGGTGTGATGTTTATGAGCTCTGCTGGTGGTATTGAGTTGCATGCTGGTCTGATGAGCATCTTGCAGCAACAGCAGTGGAAGGAAATGATCTGATCACAGGCACTAAAGAAAAGGAAAGCTTAAGAGCACAACATAGCAGAGGGAGGAAGCTGCTTGACAGCACTGTACATGGTATTGAGTTCATTTGATTTCAGGTAGTGGATCAGTAAGTTCAGCTGTTGCCATGAGAGGCAATAGGTGTGAGATCTGAAATAGCACTACCTGGTCTCAGATGTGATCATAGAATGGTTTGAGTTGGAAGAGACCTTAAATTTCATGGTTTCCTAGAATGGCTCAAGTTGGAAGGGATCTTAAAGATCATCTAGTCCCAACCCCCCTGCCATGAGCAGGGACACCCCCCACTAGACCAGGGTGCTCAAGGCCCCAGCCAGTCTGGCCTTGTAACACTTCCAGGGAGCTGGGAGACAGCCACAACCTCCCTGGACAACCTGGTCCAGGGTCTCAGCACCCTCATCGTGAAGAGCTTCCTCCTGACTTCCAGTCTCAACCTCCCCTCTTCCAGCTGGAAACCATTTCCCCTGCTCCTACCACTCCAAGCCCTTTGGAACAGCCCCTCCCCAGCTTTCCTGTAGCCTTACCTTCAGGTAGCCAGTTCACTCATTTCCAGCATCCCTGCCCTACTTTCTGACTTGGTGTCCATCCCACCTCCTAATCCAGAAGCACCTAACAATAAACTCCCATGCAGACCCAAAGGTAACTGAACCGATCACTGTTTTCCTGCAGCCAAGGAAGCTGGGCTGGAAATCCTGAAGCAAAACATGGAGAAGCAGCATTTCCTTGATTTGAGTGGCTATGAGAAATTTGGGCTCGGCAACGTCAAATACAACATCTCAGGGTGAGTAGCCTCTCTGGAGGCCCTTTGTGTTTGACTGAAATGTGAATGTTGTTTTGCTTTCACTTGGATTTATGAAATTCTAACGTTTCCTTTCTTCCCCCTCATGCTCTAGAATTCACATCACTGCTGTCGAGTTCCCCAGCACCTCCATCTCCCTCATACCTGGTACTGGGATAAAACTGGTGATTGGAAATGCTTCCCTAACCTTTGACATGACCTGGAACATAAGGACCTGGATGTTGTAAGTATAGATTCGTGTGCTCTTGGGTTTTACTTGATGAAGGACATCGAGATAAAAATGCAAAGATCTTTGACTTTTTCATGGCAAAGGTGCTTTTTAACAGCTAGGAGCAGTAACTCAGGAGTACAGACTGGTCTTTCTCAATAGATCTGCTGGTGGGAGATGGATTTTATCCCTCTCAGCACTGATAAAGAGCCCCTAGCAGAGAAACTCCTCTGCAAATCCTAAAGGATTCATGCTCTGAGTACTGGCATCATCCAGCCTGCCAGCTAACGGCTGATTTAGAAAAGTTATAGTGTGCTTTATCACAGTGCAGCATAATAACCCTTCCCAGTGCAGCTATACTGTGAGAAATACTGGGCCATGCCTGCAAGAGATAACCGTTCAAAAGCTGATGGAAAATGAACAGCAAAATGACAATGTCCTGTAGCCTCCTTCAGGGACTGGAGTCTCATCTTCCCCACGCTGAACAGCCCCAACTCTCTCAGCCTGTCCCTGTAGCAGAGGTGCTCCAGCCCTCCACTCATCCTTGTGGCCCTCCTCTGGACACGTTCCCCCACAGCTTAGTCTCCTTCCTGTGTTGGGGGCTCCAGAACTGCCAGCTCCTGTTGAGTTTCTGGTCTTGAGTATAGGCTGCCAGACCCATGGGAGGGGTGGGGAAGTGGCCATAGGAGCCCACTGAGGCACTTGGGGCCCTGACATATCTTGTATTGACCCTTCTCAGGCAATAATAGGTTAGATCTTAGTACAGGTCTCTTGCCCCATCTTGGATCAGGGTTATTCTGGTTTCCTTTGCTGTCTTGCAAATGGTACACAATACTTCTAAAAAGTTAACCATCTCCTTTCCCAAATCCATCATTTTCTAAGACTTATAGCTGGAAATCTGTGTAGAATACTTTGCAGACCCCTTTAGTATCTCTTAATTCTACATAAAGCAATGAAGAGCATTTAGATCAGCTTGAGTGATCTGTAGGTCCTTTCCAAGCCCTTACATTCTGAGAATAGAACAGTGTTTGAAAGGTACTCTTGGATGTTTGTTTAAAATAGATTGTTTATATACTTCTATTTCATGCAGCAAAGACAGTGGGAGGAGCACAGTGTACATTTCCAAGGTGTTTGTTACTGCAATCCTCTCAACGCCCCTGGATCATGCGGGTCATGCATCGATATCACTTGCCAGCTGCAGGACAACTTCTGGTGATATAGACATCAAGTTGGATGGCAAAAGCAAGTGAGTGTCAGAGATCTGTATGTGCTGTGGGAGAAACCAGCCATCAGTTAAGACAACTTCAGAAAATACAGCACCTATTTGGTATGAGGGGTGATCCCATGACTGTTGATTGAGATGGAAAGGGTGGGTGTCAGGAGGAAGGAGTCAGGCTCTGCTCAGGGGCACCCAATGCTAGGACAAGGGGCACTGGGTGTCAGCTGGAACAGAGGAGGTTCCACATCAAGAGGAGAAGAATCTTCAAGGTCAGGGTGGAAGGGGCTGCCCAGAGGGGTTGTGGAGTCTCCTTCTCTGGAGACTTTTCAAACTTATGTGACTGTTGCTGTGCCACTGGACCTAGGTGACCTTGCTGTGGCAGGGGGACTGGACTGTATGATCTTTCCAGGTCCCTTCCAATCCCTAGTGAATCTATGATTCCATGATTTCTTTCACTGGTTGAATACAAATCTTATCACCAGGCTTTGGGTTTGCTTGGCATGTTTGTTTTCACTTGCACTGGGAGTTCCTAGTGCAGAGATTACTTATTCTCTACTTGTAAATACAAAGAATTCCTTAAACAGTGTCTACCCAGGACAATTGCTGAGATGTCTAGTGATGAAATGATCTCCTTTCAGATGGTGGCTCCCTGATAGTCGATAGTTGCTCTTATGTGCAAGAAACACACTCAGAGGCCGTTCAATTCACGTTCTGCAGAGGTATCTATTTCACTGTTGATGACCATAGTACTTGACCCACAAATTGCTCTCTTCCTTTCCTCTAGCTTCCTGCATAACTTCTTCATCAAGTATCTGAAGAAACCCATCCACAGGAGATTGATCACTAACGTAAGCCTTTGGAATTGTGTCGGGGAGTGGTTTAAGGAGTGTGACTTTCATGAATCAGTGTTGTGACCTTGGCAAAGGAAGAGCAAGAGAAATGATCCTGGTCTGGTCTGGTCTGTGTGGTCACTACTTTGCCAAGTTCAGGATATTATTGGCTGGGCTGCAGCCAGGTTCAACCAAGGGAGCAGTAGGGCTGGAAAATGTGATTTTCCCCTTTCCCATGCAGACTAAGTCTCTGGCTGTGTACCCAGATACCTCCTGGGTTTGGGGGTACCTTCTGGGTAACTCATCAGACAAAACATTTCAGTTGATGCTAGAGGTGTACTAGTACATCACCTGATAGCACAACACATCGTATCAAAGAGCTGCGTAGTTCAGATCACAACGTGCCTGAGGTCTTTGTCTGACAAGAGACAGAGTCTGAGATGGCTATGATTCTGTTCCAGGACAGAGCAGCCAGAGATCTTCATCTCCTTCTTACGCTGTTAAGGCTGTGGTTTTGTCACCCCCATCCGGCTGCCTTTGACAGCTTCCCACTTGGCTGCCTAAAGATAGCTCTGACATAGGATGTGTTTATATGGCACCGAGCAGAAACCCCGAGCCAGTTAGGTGAGGAAGAGCTAGTCTAGGTATTTTAACAAGCAAATGTTGTGTTACCTAAGCAGAAAGATTTACTAGCACACAGATAGGAGTTGCTTGCAGGTCCTCACTTGATCCGTTCATCACTCGCATGTGCTTTTACACAGTCATGTCCCAACATCAGATCTGGGATCCAGCTGATAGATGAAGACCTCCAGTCACTGAACGGTGAGTCTCTAGTGATATCGTTTCCTTCTGCTTTCTCTCTCTCCTGTGCAGTGTCATTTGGCAGCTTTCTTAACAGCAACTGGTCTGTAAAACCTCCAGCAACAGTCCTGGATCCTCTTACCTGTTTGCTGCCTCTGCTTGTAGTACCCCAGTTACATAAAGGGAGTGATACAAGATGAGGGTATTTCCAAACATCCCAGGACTTGGAAGCTATTCCCAACTTAGATGTGTGGCAGTGTGCTCTTCTGTTGTTGGAAGCATCACTTAGAGGCCACAGAGCACTGATACCAAAGCAGTTTCCCCTTCCATCCCGTGCTTCCTCTTCCTCCCTATGCCTTGGGGGAGCGTGCTGTGACCACTTCCCTTTAATTTTTATTATTAGTAGATGAAATTTCTTTCTCCATGCTGGGAAGACATCAGACAAGATAAGGAGGTTTAAAGGAGGTGTCAACTGAAATATCAAGCCTTAGGCCAGAATGTGTGTTAGGAGATCCCTGGTTTTATTTATCCCTGAGAGAGTCCAGCGAGAGCCCCACAGATGCTGAAGGGAGGGGAGCAGCTCCCTGATGAGGAAAGGCTGAGGGAGCTGGGGCTGTTGAGCTGGGAGAAGAGGAGGCTGAGGGGAGACCTCATTCCTGTCTCTCAATCTGTGAGGGGTGGGTGTCAGGAGGATGGAGCCAGGCTCTGCTCAAGGGCATCTGGGGACAGGACAAGGGGCACTGGGTGCCAGCTGGAACAGAGGAGGTTCCTTCGCAATCTCAGCGGGACCTTCTTCCCAGGGAGGGGTCCCGGAGCACTGGACCAGGCTGCCCAGGGGGGCTGTGGAGTCTCCTTCCCTGGAGACATTTCAAACCCACCTGGCCTGTTCCTGTGCCACTAGGGACTCCTGCTGTGGCAGAGGGATTAGACTGGATGATCTTTCGATGTCCCTACCAATCCCTAACCCTCTGTGATTTGAACAACCTCTGTCATTCCCATCAATTTGAAGTGTTCATGAAATTCTTTCTGTGCTTTTCATAATGCTGTGTGTTTTGCCTTGCCTGCTGCCTCCCCCTTGCAGTCCTAATGCCGATTGACGATCTGGCTGAAGTAGACTACTCCTTAAATAGCCTGCCAGCAGTATTCCGACCGTTCATTGACCTGGACTTGAAGGTAACTGCCTGTAGTGCTATTTCCTGAGATTGCTGTGGGTTTTATTACTCAGTGTTTATGTTAGTCTGCTCCCTAAGGGTCTAGGTGCAACATGATTGCTCTTCTGGACAGTAAGACTTAGTATGCGAGTAGACAGATATTTCAAGGCAGTATTGCGTGTGTTATTGTCATAGTTGTAGAGTGCTATTGTCAAAGGAATTCTTTAAAAGCCACATGGCTTTTTTAAATTGCTTTTTGGTTGGTTATAGCAAATAACGAGCTGAAAAAGTTGATTAAGCAAGTGAGAAGAGAGAACAGGAAAAAGAAAGATACTCCACGTCATCCTTCTTTCATTGGGGATTAATATCTGGGGCATCTTTGTTTGGTCAGTCAGGGGGAGATTTCTACTCTCTGCTACCTAGATACATGAGAGAGGAAAAGAAAGAGCAAGAATTAAGCCTCTGGCAACCTTGAACAAGCGTGGGAGCCCAAGGAGTGCTGCTGAGTTTAAAGATCTGAAAGTTTCTTTAATAAATAATAATCTGGTGATAGGACTAGGGGTACTGGGTGCCAGCTGGAACAGAGGAGGTTCCCTATCAATATCAGCAGGAACTTCTTCCCAGGGAGAGTACTGGAGCACTGGACCAGGCTGCCCAGGGGGGTTGTGGAGTCTCCTTCTCTGGAGACGTTCCAGCCCCGCCTGGCTGTGTTCCTGTGCCACTGGGTCTGGGGGATCCTGCTGTGGCAGGGGGGTTGGACTGGATGATCTTCAAAGAATTCTTAGGGATCAAAAGGGACCTATGATTCTAAGACTTTGTGATGTGCTGCAAAGACTGTGCACTCATTTACACACCAAACAAAGACCTTGATGAGGGCAGAGTAGCATGAATTGTCTGCAATCACTTGACAGTTATATTTTGACCCTGCTTTTTTTATGTCTGACACTAACTTTTCAGGGAATAGTCTACCCAGCTGGAAACCATACCGGCCCTCCCTATGCAGCAGCTCCCTTCACTATCCCAGTCCACAGTGACTCCATGCTCTACCTTGCTTTCTCTGAGTACTTTTTTCAGACCTCCTCGTTTGCTTACTACACTGCAGGAGCCTTCAACATCACCATTGCAGAGGAGGTGAGTAGGACACAGAGGAATGGGATCCAAGAAGGGGTTTTGAGCTGCTATTTGTGTGTACATGGCAATATAAAGGTGTTAGTTGACCTGTGAAGTCCTGAGACACTAGCTCAGAAACAGCAGGGTGCTGTTGTGCTCTTTTATTTTGCTCTGTGTTGATGCCTCAGGCTGCAGCCAAGGTGCTCAGTTCCACTAAGCAAAGTACCCAATACCAGCAGCTTTACTACTAAAAAAAGGAAGCTTTAGTAGACCTGAGGCATAGACCTTTCTGAGATGGGCAACAAATTCAGTCTGGGGAATTTAGCAGCCTCAGTGGCTGTTTTCTGAGGAGTCTGAACAGACGGAAGCCACCACAGAGACCATGGAACGAAAGCAGAAGTCAATGTACAGTAGCTGTGTGATGGATGCTAACAGACTCAGCTAGCCTGTCTCCAGGAGCTTCAGTAAATCCCCAAATCTATAGATTAAGCTGTTGCTTTCCCAGGAAACATTCTGGCATGCATTATTGGGAATCAGTTTTAAGTCTAGTGAGTGCCCTAAGAGATATATCTGAGAAATACAAACTCAAAGAGCCATTGAAATTGCAGTTACAGTGCATTCTAGGGGAAAGCTGACCCCAAAGGTCATGTCTGATAAGCTAACTTGTGTTCTCACGTGCTCTCTTCTCCAGACTTGCAGCTATTTTAATATCAGCACAGAGATCTTTGGCAGCATCATCCCTGAGGTGAGTATTACTATTTCCAGAAACTCTTAGGAGCCCAGCCAGTGTGGGTGTTAGATGCCTCACTACTGGTTTAGCCCAAAGGCTTGTGGAGTCAGTGGGGCTCTTGCACTGGAGCTAAGCCTGTTATCACCAGAGTGGATGGTCCTTGTCACCTCCCACTCCCACGATGTGTTGAATGACTTGCACTCTTCCCAAGCTTGGCCCATAATCTTGCCCATCAATCTCTCCCCTGAGCGTGCTCCCACCTCAAAACAGTTCTAGGCAGGAAAAAGCTTCCAGTGAGGAGTCCTGCTTTGAAAGCATGCTGAGAGGACCTCAGCTCAGAGATGACACCTTTCTCCTGCTCAAACATGCCCTCAGCTCAGAGATAACACCTCTCTCCTGCTCAAACATGCCTGTCTCATTCACTGCTAGCCTGTGACCAACCACCTTTCTGCTGCTAGACTGACCTGACCTTAGTGATTGTACTTGCTCTTCAAGCAGTGGGCAGAATGAGGGTCTTCTGAGGACAGTTCAGGGCAGGAAGATGTCCTGAGATGGGTGAATCTCACAGTGAACCACTCCTGATGTCACCGAGTGCTGTTGCGTGACCCAAACATCCCATTCACGTTCCATTCTTTCCCTTTGCTCACAAGTGATGATTTCATTTCTCTCGGAGAGAGACAGAAGAGACTGCTTCAGGACTGAGGGGTTTTGATCTGTTCTACCAGAAAATCAGCTGTCTGTTTTGTGTGTGTTCATCATGGGACAGGTAGCCAAATACTCGGTTACACCCTACCCAGTGATGTTGAAGCTGATGGCTACTGAAATACCTGTCATCAGCTTAGTCCAGGACTCCTTCACAGTAGTGATTCAGGGCTCCATGGAGGTGTTTGCTCTTCTGCCAGACTCAACCACCCAGTCGTTGTTCACGACAAACATAGTAAGTACAACGAACAAGGGGTTGTTTAACTCGGGGTTGAATATGTTTGTTCATTCCTTCTGAAAACTGTGTAGAAGACACAAAGTGCCAGGCTCCTGCCAGTGAAACATGGACGTTTCCCCTTAGCTAACAGCCTGGTGCCTACGTGGCCTCCTGTAGGAGGTGAGAGGACAAGAGGTAATGGTGTTAAACTGAAAGAGGGGAGATGTAGGTTGAAGATTAGGAAGAAGTTCTGTAGTGTGAGGGTAGCAAGACACTGGAACAGATCATCCAGGAAGGTTGTAGTGCCTCCTCCCTTGGAAGGGTTCAAAGCCAGGTTGGATGGGGCTCTGAGCAACCCGATCTAGTGGAAAGCATCCCTGCCCATGCAGGGGGTTGGAACTCTGTGATCTTTAAGGTCTCTTCCAACTCTAACCGCAGATTCTATGATTCTCTGAAATCCCATTCCCCACATTTCAGCCTTTCAGAGAAGCAGACAGTTACAGTGTGGGACGCAGGCTAGGGAGACAGCTGCTTCTACATGAAACAGACTCCACATGTATCTGGGAAGATGGTATTTGTGTGTTTGTGACTGTTCCCAGCAAGGGTGCTGTGGTTTTGTGTCTGGTAACTCATGGTTTCTTTCTTCTGCAGACAGCCAACACCAGCATTGCTCTGAATATATTTGACCAGAAACTGGTGGGCTCCCTGTGTCTGAACAGGTAATTCAACCCGAGGTGGAAAGACTGTCCAGTCAACCTGAGATGGAAGGAATTTCCAGTCATTTGGAAGTGTTAGCAGGCCCAGCATCAGCACTTTAGGGCAAGTAACTGTTGGAGAGCAGTGTAGGAGACAGGGACCTGGGGGTCCTAGTGGCCAGCAGGATGACTATGAGCCAGCAATGGGCTCTGGTGGCCAAGAGGGCCAACAGCATCCTGGGGGGGAACTGCAGCAACAGCCAGAGAGAGTACTCAGGTAGAAGGAGACTTGGGGGTACTGGTGGACAGTAAACTTACACAAGTCAGCAATGTGCCCAGGTGGCCAAGAGGGCTAATGGCATCCTGGCCTGTATCGGGAATGGTGTGGCCAGCAGGCAGAGGGAGGTTCTCCTCCCCCTGTACTTGGCACTGGTTAGACCTCACCTGGAGTACTGTGTTCAGTTCTGGGCCCCTCAGGTTAGGAAGGATGGCGAGGAGCTGGAACGAGTCCAGAGAAGGGCAACTAGAATGGTCAAGGGGCTGGAAGGTCAGCCCTGTGAGGAGAGGCCGATGGAGCTGGGTCTGTTTAGCCTGGAGAAGAGGAGGCTCAGGGGTGACCTTTTCACTGTCTGTAACTACCTAAAAGGTAGTTACACACACAACATCACCTAAACATCACCACCACATCAACTAAAATAGCTGTGTTTATCCTTTCCAGTAACTCATCTTGTTTCCCTTCTGTCCCTCAGACTCCAGTTCTCCCTAGCCCACTCCAATGTTGGCTTTTTTGAGGTAAGCACATAGTTTAAACACAAAATAAATGCAAGCCAGCACTACCAGGGATGCCACAGCAAAAGAGAAAGCAGTTTTATCTGCCCTTCTGCATCATTTGCCTCCACTCCTGGGTGGTTCTTTCCTGTCTTCTGGCAGCCACCTCTCTGCTGTGAACTGAGAAGTGTGTTCTCCAGGGTGTTAGTGCCTGAAAACGAGACATCCTGTCGCTTTCCTGCGTGGTTTATCACGTTTTTCATCAGGAAGCAGATAAACCACTCAAATCAGAACAGTGAAATGCACAGCAGCAGCAGCAGACAGAGCAGCGAGCTGCGTGTGAGACAGAGGCAGAAGCACTGCATGCAACGTGCTGGTGCTCATCACAGATGCTCAGAACTACAGCAGGGAGCCAAGATACTCATCCCAGATAGTAGTGCAGTTATAACCTTGCAGGGTGAAACTTCCACCAACAGTCATTTGCACTCAGGGTTAATCAATCCCTTGGAAGTAGCCGAAGAGACAGGATTAGAAGGAGTTTGGTTCTGCTTTGCTACTGGTGAACAAATTATCTCCCAGTAAAGCATAACGAGAGCCGTTCTGCATCCCACTTCCTTTGCATCGTTCCTCTTGTGGGCCAGATGAGAGCTGAACGTTTAAGATGAGCGCAGGAATGGCAGGGTTAGGACAGGACAGTCCTGGCACTGTCAGGGAGTGATGGCTAACACTGTTTTCTTGTGTGTGGCAGATCTCGCTCCTGGAGAACATCCTGTCTTACATTTTACAGACTGAAGTCATCACCTCAGCTAATGGTAAGGCTGTCTTTCAAAGCATCAGCAAGAAGCTTCCCAGCAGAGTAGGTGATTTTAGGAACGTGTACTCACTTTCTGCTTATGTTTCAAGTTCCTGTTAACTTGAGGAGAAAATGACTATGAGCCAGTAAGCAGTGAAAGGAGAAGACTGATCTGGAGGGGTCTAAGTTTCCCCTTTCACTGGCACTGTTCTGCAAAAAGGGCTTGGAAACTCCTAACTCATCTGCCTTTCACTGAACTATTGAGGCTGGCAAAGCCCTCTGAGCTCCTCCAGCCCAGCCTGGCACCTGATGCCACCACAGCAGCCAGACCAGGACACTCAGGGCCACAGCCAGGCTGTCCTTCAACACCTCCAGACACAGATGGGGACTCCCCCACTGCCATGGGCAGTCCAGTCCAGGCTCTGAGCACCCTTTCCGTGAGGAAGGGCTTCCTAACAACCCTCCCTTGGCACAGTTTCAGGCCCTGATCTTTGCCCCACTCAAGACAGCTCTGATGCTCCAGTGTGTGCATGAAATGTATTCCTCTTCNTTGCTCCAGTGAGAAGCCACTGTGCATGAAATGTATTCCTCTTCCTTAGACCAGCACAGGGCTTTTTGCCTCTCCTGAATCTTCCTGAAGGCCTTGGAGAGAAGCAGAGCTTTGTGCCAGCCCTCTCTAAGATGATGAACTTCACACTCCTTAATCAATGGAGATAAATGGGAACAGGCTCTGACGATAATCGAGCTGTCTTAACAATTCCCTAGGTCATAAGGGACAAATCACCTAGCAGGTGATGTGTTGAACACAAAATGCCTTGCTTTGGCTGTAACTCTCTGCCCAGAGAACTCTTCTTTCCCCACTGGGGCTATTTTTCCCCATCTCTACCCTCCCAGCACTGCCTGTGAAGGCTAAGAGATGCTGTAAATGACCTGAACATCTCTGGATGAGCAGGCTTGTTGAAGGGCAGGTGTGTGTGATCTTCCTGATGGGCACTAAGGCATGGTGTGTCTTTGCTTTTTTTAAGCTAAACTGTCCAGAGGATTCCCTCTTCCCAATCTGGCCAACGTGACCTTGACAAGACCTCACATTACAATAGTACAGGTGAGATTTTGATGCTCTTATGAAATGGGTATTGCTGTCAGGAGGTCTGGGGGGCTTTTTTGTAGCTAGGAATAGTGTTTACTACTCTGTCTGTAGAAGAAACTCCCTGGGTTTGAGTGAGTGAAGCAGTCAAAAAGCCGTTGGTTTCAAACAGCAGCTGTAGTAACAGTAAAAATTCTGTTAGAAACAGATTTATCTCCCTTTGAGGAAGAAAAGCACTAAAGACACAACCTTGGAGTGATGAAATGCACAGCTTGCTCAGCTTTCCAAGCTGCAGCTGAGTGTGCAAACAGGTTTCCCTTGAATATTTCATTCAAACTTTGAGCAGTCCAATAAAATCACTGTCACAGAATCATGGAATCCTCACGGCTGCGAAGGAGCTCCAGGATCATCCAGTCCAGCCCTCATCCCAACATCTCCCCAGCCCCTAGACCATGGCCTCAAGTGCTATATCTACTTGCTTTTTAAACACCTCCAGGTGGTGACTACTCTGGCACCTCCCTGGGCAGCCTGTTGCAGTGCCTACCCCTACAGTGCTGCTGAATTCAATGGGAATCACTGCAATGAGAGAGGGAGGTGACTTTGATTTCCTTCACCTAGGATGACCAGAGTTTGTTAGTAACTGGAGGTCATGGCTGAGGCCACGGGGTTGTTAGCGAGCTCTCAGGAAATACTCTTCGCCTTCTGGTGGTTCTTCTGCAGATCACCCTGTATCCTGTGCATCTTGCAATGAGCTCTAGCCCCTAGCTTGAACCTTTCCAGCAGGACAAGGACATGACTGACTGACAAGCTCTCAGAAAACAGGGAAGCTGCTTACAGTCCCCCACTTGTTTACCAACTTCCCAGTTCTTCTGGGCTCTGCAGGGACAGTCTCAAACTCTTGTTTGTGGTGAAGCACAAAGCACAGCTCAGGAAAGGAACACAAAGGGGGTTCTTTACTCCTCCTCTGCCTTCTGGCAGCAGCCAGCTATGCAGTCCCTACAAAGTAGAATTGTTTGGACGCTGCTTTGGGTGGCACCAGTCACCAACGACATGACAGGCTCTGTGGGGTCCCCTTCCCCAGCCAGAGTTCTCTAATTGGTCTCCTCATGATAGCTAGGAATGAGAGAGGGCACAGGAGGATTGTTAACTCCTATCCGTGTGAATGGGGCTCTTATTTAAAAGCTGGCCCTGCAGTCCCAGGCTCGTGGCAATGGTTGATAGGAAGGAGGAAAACTCTTGCCACTTTGCACAGAATCACTGAGGCTGGCAAAGCCCTCTGAGCTCAGCCAGCCCAGCCTGGCACCTGACACCACCCCAGCAGCTACAGCAGGGCACTACCAGGCTGACTTTCAACACCTCCAGACACAGGGACTCCCCCACTGCCCTGGGCAGTCCAGTCCAGGCTCTGAGCACCCTTTCCATGAGGAAGGGCTTCCTGACATCCAACCTAACCCTCCCCTGGCAGCTTCAGGACCTACCTCTCATCCTTGTCTGGATTTCATATTAGAAGGGGATGGGCTGCTTTCTGCAGACCTATTGCTCTCTGTGCACTGATAGCAGAGGAAGATTTCAGGATGAATTTAGACCAGCTGGCTAATTCTGAACTGGCTCAGATTAGATAAATAATAGTCATCATCCCCTTGTGATGATTGCTAGTTGTTTCAAAGCAACAATTACCTTTCCTGGAGCCTCCTTCAGGGACTGGAAGGCTGCTCTAAGGTCTCCTCCAGGCTGAGCAGCCCCAACTCTCAGCCTGTCCCTGTAGCAGAGGTGCTCCAGCCCTCCACTCATCCTCGTGGCCCTCCTCTGGACCCATTGCCACAGCTCAATCTCCTTTCTGTGTTGAGGGCTCCAGAACTGGATGCAGGACTGCAGATGGGGTCTCAGGAGAGCAGAATAGAGGGGGAGGATCCCCTCCCTTGCCCTACTGGTCCCACTGCTCTCGATGCAGCCCAGGATGCGGTTGGCTCTCTGGGCTGCAAGCAAACACTGCCGGCTCCTGTTGAGTTTCTCATTGACCAACATCCTCAAGTCCTTCTCCTCGAGGCTGCTCTCAGTCTGTTCCCCACCCAGCCTGTCTCTGTGCCTGGCATTGCCTCAGCCCAGCTGCAGTTCTAAGGACAGAGTTTCATAGAACTTATCGCGTCCAAGGCTCAGCGGTCTTCAGTAGCTTCTCTGACCCTTTAACACCAGGACCAGTGTGAAAATGTTATTAAAAGACAACACAGAACAACCCCCCTTCCTCTGTAGCTCACAGCACTTCAGTGACTGTTCTTCTCCCCGCAGGGTTACATGTTGATTTCTACAGACATCTACTACAAGCACTAAAGGAGAAGCCAGACCATTCCTTACGCACGGATTTCAAGTCACTAATGACTCTCAATGCTAAACGCCATCCAGTTCTGTTGAAAGATGTTGATTGAGCTCTGACAAGGGTAATGTAGTCCTGGCCAGGGGTTTATTAGGAGGATCTAGGGAGCCAAGGAGAGCTGATGCTACGATTAGGGTGTAGAGTGGAGTAGAAGGTATGACTCACGCTTGGCATTATTTATTGTAGATTTTACCCGATGCAGAACTGTTCTTAAGATCAATGTCTCTCGTGAAATACATGCAAACTTGCCTCTACCCTCCCAGAACGCTGTTGCAGTCTCTCAAAAGGAAAAGTCCCTTGTTAACACGCTGCTAGGGCAGCTAAACTTTCTACTGTCATGATCTTAACTCATTTCTTCTGATCTAAGCTTTGCCTGTAACCCCTTCATAACCAGTGGGACACTTCTCCATAACCAGTGTCCTACAACCATTGGAACTGTCCCAACTACAGTGAGAACTAAAATCTCAGCTAGACATCTTAACTAAACTCTAACAGGTGGAAGCAGTCCAAGAAGAGAGACAACGTGGCCCTACTACTGCCTTTGATAGTCCCTCTAACCATGTAGCTCTGCAGTCCTGGTGTCTATCATGTCCCCTGCTTAGCCAGGTTAGATTCACTTAACTCCTCTAATGTTCCTCCAGTCTTTGTCAGTGCTGCTCTGGATTGAAACAGTTTACAGACGCTTTACTGCTTGCTTCATTTTTGTGTGTTGTCTTACCTCTTCCCCTCTTTCTTCCCCCTTTTCTCACTACATTTTGTTCGTGTGCAAACCCGAACAAAGCCCCGCCGAGGGAGGTGCCTGTCCTTGCAGTGTTCTTGGCTGGGTTTGTGACCAAGCCTGAACTGCAAACAGGGTTGGGAGAAGAGAAATGAGGGCTGGGATGCCCCTTCCTGCTGAGTTCTGTTGTGTTTGCATGTCCCAAACCATCCCTCCACCTCATCCACCCCATCCGCCTGCAGCTCAGCCCAGACCTGAGCTATTCCCATGCCAATCCCTCCTCCTCAACAGGAGCTCTTCCCAAGGCAAGACCACACAGCAAAAAGCTGTTTTCCTTGTGCTTAGGAAACACAGAACTGTTTTGGTTGGAAGAGACCCGTAAGATCACCAAGTCTGACCATTAAACCAGCACTGCCTGCTCGCCACTAAATACTAAGCACCACATCCATGTGTCCTTTAAATCTCTCCAAGGATGGGGGCTCCCCCACTGCCCCGGGCAGTCCAGTCCAGGCTCTGAGCACCCTTTCCCTGAGGAAGGGCTTCCTAACATCCAACCTAACCCTCCCCTGGCAGCTTCAGTCCCTGCTCTCT
>VZRI01007991.1:0-13665 GCA_013397515.1 Upupa epops
TCCAATCAGCATGACTTTTATCAAATGTTAATTGCTCCTCTATGTGCATATGTTTGACAAGGTTAGAATGTCTAACTATATCTGCCCATACCTTTCTTTGAAATTAGGACATTAAAATTCCAAAAGTCTTCCGACTAGGTTTTAAAAAGCACAACTGGAGCACGGTGTACCTCTTCAAAGACATTAAAATTGAACTTATGACAATGAAAAACAAAAGGAATTAAAATCACTTTTTCTCTGCTTATTCTGCTCTTATAGAGAGAATTTTCCCCATGGCCTTGGCCTCCAAGTGCTTTCCAGTTTTTCCTACATGTTTCTCTAGATCCTCAGGCACATCATGTTGCTGCTTTTAAAATCTTGGAAGTGCATCTGCTCCCTATATATTCTCAGGAGCCTCTCAGCATTCACCCTTTCTGTAAGATACTTCTGTGCTGTGATTCTTTTTCTGCCAGTCTTGTCTTGCACTCCAGAAGGCTTTTCCCAGCTGAGCATCCTCACTTGCTCTCAAAGCCATCTCTCCACCGTAGGTCCCTCCTAACACAAGAAAAATCATTGAATGGTTTAGGTTGGAAGGGATCTCAGAGATCATTGATAATTTTAGAGATACTGGCAAAACTGCATGCAGAAAAGGTATGAATGTGGAAGTCCAATCAGACAAGGGATTGCATGAAAAAAATGTGTAAATAATTTGTGTTTTAATTTGTGAAAGAATTTATTATGCATTTGTGTTTTGACTTTCCAGAAGCTTAGCTACTGATACATTGAAGTCCTCACATGGTCATGTGCCCTGACTATTGTATTAAGACTGCAATATATTAACTGTACAGGTATACACATAATTTAGGGCCTGAATGTCAAGCATGACATGACAGAATGTGGGTTTTTTACATTTCAGGGCCTTCCTGAAGTATTACCACAGTTGGGATGCACATGTAGACTTACATTGTCAACAGTTAAGATGTTGCAGAATGGAAGATTAAACAGTTGGAGTTCTTAAAGTTTCAGGTGAGTTAATGTCTTCTGCTCTGTTCAATTTTTCAGCAAGATCCAGTAGGTGGAAAAAATACACAAGACATTTGTATAATTCCTTTCTTGTTGGAGTTCTTTTGTGTTTGATTCTTTACAGTAGTGCAACTTAAACTTATTCTAAATCATCTATGTGCTCCCACTCCTTTAAGCATATGTATCTCAAAATCTCATCTTAATTAGGTGTGCATATCTGTTAGTTTCCTTTTTATGCTCTTCTGCTTCTGTTCTCCTACTGGTTGTATTCATGATGGTGTAGGGAGAAAGACAAAATATTTTCTATGTTCATAAGGGACTTTTCAGTACCTTTCTTGGGAACAGTGGCAAGTAACCCACTCTCATGTTGGTCTATAATAGGATCAAAAAGTAAACAATTTTTTTTCTCAGAAGAGATAATTATCTGCCATGGTGAATCAAAAATTTCATCCTAACTACTGATTCTGCATTATTTTTATAGATCACTTGGTAACACATTTTAAACTTATTTAGCTTTTCTCTTTCTTTCTGTGCTGTGAAACTAACATTTTTGGGCTACGGGTTCCCATTTTTAGTGATAGTAGGAAGACATTCTTTTTGACCATATGACAAACTGATGTCCTTTACTAGAGGAAAACCTTTAGAAGTTTTATCCTTGTGTGAATCATATGTGAGGCTGCTTTAAGATGTCCAGAATGGTGGTGAATCTTTCACTTTTACTATTCCATCTTTTGTAGTGAAACATCTAGATGTTAATCATGTACCTTTTTTTACAATTGTATTCTATACTAATTTGTCTGGCAAAATTGAAGTATTTAGTTTTCTGCTAAAACATAAGGTAATACTCTTACAACGATTTTGGATTGTAATTTTATTTTCCCTGGAGCTGAGCACGGGTACTGCATTTTAATTCCAAGGAACAGGGAAAAAGCTATAGTCCTTGCAGTTATATTACCAAGATATATTAT
Source organism: Upupa epops (assembly GCA_013397515.1). Lineage (NCBI taxonomy): Eukaryota > Metazoa > Chordata > Aves > Bucerotiformes > Upupidae > Upupa > Upupa epops. The sequence goes on from VZRI01007991.1 coordinate 1,971, forward strand.
TTGTCTACTGATTTCACATCTATTTGTTACATGCATACTTATCTGTGTGTTCTCTGATTACCAAAATAAGAAAAAAAACAATTATGCTCTTAATAGTGCTGTACCTAAAGCTTTGAGAGTCGTAGCAAAAAGCACTGGAAAAGAACAATGCACTTTTATACGAGCCTATCTCTATACTGCCCATTACCTGCTTCAGAAAATTCTGTGTTACAAACTTCTATTCTTCATACTAGAATACATCGAGACATGGTAGCCATATTTCATCATTCTAGACTAGGAAAGAGCTAATCCATTTGTAAGAAAGTGAGTCATTTTGACAGAAACTAAATGGAGAAAGGTTACTGAAGATCTTAGAGCTAGTCTTTAAAAACTTCTGTAAAAGTTTTTGATCATATAGGAAAACTTCATGAGCTCTTGTTGTATCTGGAAATCTTAAGAGATGAGGCTGTACGTGTGACTCATGCCACTGCCATTGAGCAGCAAAAGCACAACAACTACTGAGTGTAATATCAGCATCAGGCTTGTAAAAACATGTTGCCAAAATAGAACCCAATCTTGAGTATCATGCTGCTTGGCTTGTAAAAATGTGAAGACAGTTATCATACTGTTTGAAATTTACTCCCTTGTCCTGTAAATATAGTAGTTCCTGTAATGCTCCCCTTCAGAACAGCAGTGTTATATAATTCTGTGGTGGTGGTGACTGCTGCCACACTTTTACTTTCTTGTATAATGTCTTGGGTTATAAAATCAAGAAGATTGTATTCTATTTTCATCTGTTGAAAGCAGTTGAGAAGCTGTATCGTTTTGTTTTTTGTAACTCCAGGGGGATGGGGGGAGTGAATGCCTCATACCGACTCAATTGTTAAAACCAGGTGGGGTGATATTTCTTAAGTATGGATCATTAAATCTCATCTCATCCCATTGTGAGATGCTTCACCCAGTGGGGGGATGTAGGGGGAGGTGAATGTTCACAGCTGCATAAACTGGGACTCAGGAAAACGAGTGGGGCTCGCTCTATACAAGGCTCGCTCTCTACTGGGGCTTGCTCTCTACGGGAGTTTCCTGTCCCCGGACCCTGCGATACCTAGCTGAAGCCGCTTTCGCGTGCTTTCGGTGCAGTTTTTCTCTCCACCGCTGCCTCTGCTGCTCCATGGCATCCAGCTTCTCTCCGAGACCTTCTGCATCCTGCCCACCCACCCCCGGAGTTTCTTGCTGCTGTAGCTGCCCGGCTCTCCTCGCCACCTCCTGCCTGCCCCGTCCGCGCCCGTACCAAGGAAAAGTCCACGTCCGCCGCTTTGGAAACTGCAGCAGGTTTTACTCTGTCGGGATCCCTAGGACTTTCCTGTTGGGATCCTTAGGACCTTTCTGTCGGGATCCCTAGGACTTTTCTTTTGACTGGTTGTTTGGGTGAACTGTTGGGTTTTTCTTAGTGTTCTTAATAAAGAATTGTTGTTCCTTTTCCCAAATCTTTTGCCTGAAGGCCTTTAAATTGAAAGAATTTGGTACCTGTCTTCCTAAACCGAGACATATCTAAATGTCGAATGATGATTCCTCGGACAAGCATATCTGAACCACACCAACATTCAATAGGTACTCTTTGTTTAAAATTAGGAAGCCTGGGATGCATCTGAATGTGATTTAGTGTGTTTGTGTGTGTGTTAGCAATGTCTCTTGCTTCAACTTCCTAACCCTTTAAAGAAGAAAAAAAGGCACAAAGCTGAGCATAACAGGTGTTCTGCATCCTTTATGTTTGCCTTTAACTCCTTAGAAAATCCCTGACTGAAATTAAGCTTTCAAGTGATCTCTGCATTAGCAATTGTAAACCTGTTTCACCAAAGTTGAACATTATAAGAGCATCTAACCGTTTTAATTTCTCCCATGTTGCTTGCTAGAATGATACAATTAGTTCATAACTTGTCCACTCAAATAATATCCAAAGCAAAGAACCTCTATACCCACAAGTGTTATTTTGGGGGAGTCTATAAAATACGTTTATTTGAGAAAGAAAAAGTGTGGAATGCAGGAGCTACATAATGTTTTGACCTACTGTCAAGATATTAAATGAATTCTCTTGTGTGGATACATAAATGCTTTCTAATGCTATCATGTACTTTAATTCAAAGCTAGGTTTTAAAATGTTTGGGTTTTTGAAGTTTCACTGTTCTACAATAAAATATTAGAAGCTCAACTACAGAAAAGTTTAGTAAACTAAACCTTAACACTTTCATAAAAAAATGTGTGTAAGATCTCTATGTAATAATTGAAATATATTTCAAACTCATTTTTAATGCACTTGCAATGGCTCACAAAGTTACTCAGTGTTTGCCAAGGGAATATGAAAGAAAAATATATCTGTATCCATACTTATTAACCCTTAGGGAATTAAGTAGTTGCTTGGGCTTTTTTAACAGGCTGGAGAAAGTACTTTTACCAGTCAGTAGGAAATCTTCCAGTCAAAGATTTTCCTGACACTATTATTAATTACTACTTACTTATCTGTTAATCATCCTAAAATTCACTTTGTATTGCGAGAAAACAATGGTATAAAGAATTAGATTGACATTTTTATCTGGTAGTGCAATTGTACAGAGCTTTGGCAATTTCCCAACAACTTTTTTTTTAATGCTTAGATTAGAAATGCTTAATTTTCATTTTTTAGCCTTTCCATTTGTGTGTTTATAGTGAAATACAGTTAAATAACCTGAGCAGGTGTTGCTATCTCTGTTAGCAGGTGAAGCACAATGTTGTGTGCACAATTTATGCAGCTAGATTGCTATGAAATGTGTGTATTCATACACAAAGAACAGGACTCAAATACTGACAGTAGCTTAACTGAAAGAAATCCAGAAATTATGCTCACCATGGAATAAAATAAATTTTAATTCAATGTTATTAAATAGTACAGAAACTAATATCTTTGAAAGCATTTGAAAGCATCAAGAATGATCCTGCAAGTTGAATGCTTGAGGATTTCCAGTCACTAAGGATGGAACAGTTGCCCTACAGACCAGGCACTTGGTTACCTTTAGCATAAAATGCGTAGGGTTTGCACATGTTGTGTTTTGCATCCCTTTGATGTGAAAGGTTCACATCTAGTTCCTAACTGGGAATAACATCTGGAAACTTAAATGGAATTCCCTGATAATTAACAATTGCTTACCCACATTTGGCCAAAATTTATCTGTTCCTGGCTCATGATGGTTTCTCTGTCATGAGTGAATGAAGAAGTTGATAGTCAAAGGTCTATGGCAGTTGCTCCCAACCTGTATTATAGGATTAATTTTTCAGAAAAAAAATGTATCATTGAACAGAACAGAGAAAGGAATTGGAAACAGGGTTATTCTCCAGTTCTGTTTACTCTCAGGTCCCTACTCCTGAAGACAAAATCATTAAAGGACCATCACCTCCTACCTTTATCAAGCATTCTGTGAGCATTGCTAAAGGATGCATTGCTCAGAATTGAAAGAAAACTTAGGTTGGTAACTACATTGCAGTAGCACTGCAAGGCATGCCTAGTGTCTCATTAAATACCACAGTTTGACTTCCTACCCCCAGACAATGCTATCACTGCAGTGATGCTTGTTGCTCAGTGAACTAGGAAAACAGTGTGAGTTGCTTTGTTTATTTGTTCTACTGTTCCAGCTGGATTAAGCTAAATAATTTTCATCTCAGTGACTTGCTGCAGAAATAAAAGGACTGTTGTTCCTACTCTAGTGAGAAAGAAGAACATTACCTCTGCTCCAGAATATGCTTTTTTCTTCCCCCTTACGCATAGTGTGTTCTCCAATATTTGGTAGTTTAGTGAATCATAAAGTTTTCATGCTCTACAGTGGGTCTATTCATATGTAAAACTACTACTATACTTGTTGTGAAATTGTAATAGAATGCAGCAGTTACCACAGCTGTGGACTTTTTCACTGCCATCTGAATCTCCAAGCGTGCTCTTGAACTAAGAACAGCAAGATCATTTGCTACTCTTCTACTCTATTTTATAATTTCACTGTCTAGGAAAATGATTTCATATGAAGGAGTTAATATAGATACCTCCTCCAGCTTTTCTCAATATTTATGTGGATTTACATGTGAAAACATATAAGGCATAGAAATATAGACGATATAAAAAGCTTAATTCACTTAATTAAATGGTAAATTTCAAGCAAATAGTAAGATTTCTTGTATATTTCAGATTAATAAAAATCCTCTGCAAAATTCAAAGCTAATGTTTTGTATTGTTATTTCTGTGTCAATGTAAAGAATAACAGCCTGTGATTAGAACATTTGAATTTCACTTGATTTGCAAGAAAGATAAAAATGAAAAACATAACTTTTCTGTGTTCTGGGAAATTCACACACACATAAGTTGTCATTCTCACCTTCCCCATGCAACTTGGAAATTCATTATCTCCATTTCAAAGCAAAATAGTAGTCAAGGGTTAAATTCACCTTATACCAAACACTGCAGAAAACCCTTTGTTGCCTCTGTATTTTTTATGTAGGTGTAGGAGAAAGGCAGACAAAAGAAGTCTTGGGTTGCATTTAGGCCTGGACTCTGCTACAACTACATAGCTGTGGCTCTTGCCATCACAGTTAGTGGACTAATTCTGCCACTTAAAGATTCTCTAGAGGACATTTGGGCTACTCCATGCCACTGCTCAAATTACTTCAAGTTCCCAGTATCATGAAGTTGCATAGTTTTTTATTGTTACACAGGTGTATTTTAAACAACATTATATTTAATAAACTGTAGAAAACGAGAAATTGGTTTGAAAGAAATAAACACATTTTGATGTATAATTTTTTATTTGATTTCTAGTAATTCCCTTGGAGAGTTTGTTAGGGTTTTTATATATACTGATAAATAATACTGCAGGTGATACCGTGAGCCTGGTTTTTAATGATGCATTGCATGTTTATTGTGTTCGCATCACATTTGCGCAAATCCTACATTGTTATTTTGATTTCTTAAGAAAATTAATCAAGACTTTTTTTCATTTAGAATATAAGTGCATTTGAAGGGGGAAACACTCTAATGGAGCACTTTTCTGATGGAAGGGCAAAAGAGTTAGTATATTCTCTTCTTTGTTTTTTTCTTAAAAGCGTAAATTTTAATCCACAATCTGCAAAGAATATAGAAACATATTTTTTAGTAAATTACCATCATCCTGCAGTTGCTGTTCCAGCCTCTGAGGTTTAGTTCTTTCTTTTCCTAAAGCAGATATAGTTGTCTGCAGAGTTTTGGTTCCTTCTATCTGTGAGCTTTTCAGAGGATTTAGGCTTATGCAAAGGACTTTTGTGTGTTGATTCTTCCAAATAAATTCTCCTCATTCTTGCATATGATGTTACATGTAAAGAATTTGTATTGTATAGATAGCTTTGGCTTAGGTTATATTTGTATTTTTACCTTAAATTATCTTAAGTTACTACAATACTTACTGGGAATGCAGTTGGAGCTTAAATCATGTAAGAGTTGAATCATGTAACCCACATTTACCAATACTCAGAACAGCAGATTTTGCTTGTGGGTGTGGGATTTTAAGCTATAAAAGTTAGTGATGCATTTTCTCATTTAAATGATGAAATGGCAGGACTATAGAACTATTGATACTAGCTGTTCAAAAAGTAAGATGCTTTAAGATAGCCTTCTACACTTATGGTTCCATAATTTTTAGCAGAAAATTTGATCTTCTAAAATTCTGTTCTGCAATTATTTTCCTGGTTGATAAGCATAATTTGTGTTGAAATGTTAGAAAACTTCCTTCTCCTGAGCTTCTCCAGTCATACAATAGACTGATTCCTTTGAGAACTTCTAGCTTTTTTACTGAAAAATTTGATATTTAATTACAGTATAATTTTCACAATTATACTATAATTTAATGTAGACTAGAAATTGTTAAAACCATATACCAGTAATCTTTTGATCAGAGGTAAAAGCATAATATCATTCACAAGGAACACTGCAATTGACATCTGGGTAATAACACCAGAAAGTCATCAGCCAGATTCTGACAATTTTGTTATAGCACCTCCAGGAATAAACTTAGCAAAAGGCATTATTTTGAAATTCTACTTGCCAAAAGTAACTGCATAAAGATTTCAAGCCAGTGTGTCTATTGGGGAAAGACTTACAAAACAAAAGTGAGATCTGGCACCCTCAGGAGCAGTCACATACAGGGAAGCAGAGCATGTAATGGCAGAATAAAACACTATTAATGGTGTCATTAGGATTAAAAAGTACAAGAGCAGTTCTCATTGCAGAGGTGAAGAGAAAAAAAATTAACCTAATTATAAGTGATAACCAAATATGTTGAACAGTGATTTAATTTTAATGTTTCAGTTTTAAAATACACTTGCTGATATTTTCCAAAGCATTAATACCAAATGCTTTGCATCTGGAAAATACTTACACACCTAGCAAAAGCATAACAACATCCTGTATCAAAGGAGAGCATATAATTTCAGTATATTACATTGTCTTTTAAAGCTCTTCAGTCTTCATTTACCCTGTGTGCTCAATGGACATAGTGTTAGAGGCAAACCAGAGGGAATATTATTTTTTCACTTTCTTTCATGCCTAACATATTTATCCAGTAAATTAATTAGAATTACTAAGCCAAGGAAACATAAAGCAGGCATCGTAAATATGCTGCATTTAAAAGAAAACACAAAATAAAATTACACTATCTAGTAGAAAGTTATTAGGTATTCTTATGTGCACTAATGATTTTGTGCAGTAGGCATGTACAGTGGGTGTGGCTAGAGACTGATGAAATGCACATTTGTTTTTCTGCTTAGACCAATTATGTTCCTCCAACTATTAACCGAATAGGCATCTTTTCACAGAGCAATTTATGTATAGTAAACTCTTCATCAGTACCGTGTTTCTGAAAAATTTGTTCAGCACAAGTGTTTTATGAGCTATATCAAAAGCAAAATACTTACAAATATTTTGAGAGACTATGATAATTATTCTGAGAAGAAATCTAGATGTCCTTAGAAATAATCTTAAAATGCTTTGTTCTCATGAGGCATATGCAGTATGAAAGGGAATGAGGAAGACCAAAACTGTCTAAGGAAATTACATTCTGGATGTGGAGATAGCAGTACAATGTTATCTAGTTTCATTACCGGTCTAGAATGATCTTAGATAATCCTGTCATCCTTATCCTTACAAGACGTGATATCTTGATGGTGGAGAAAGATTAAGGCTCTTAAGCTGGAGTCCAGAAGATTATATTCAGAAGCTAGCTATAGCTAGCTATATAAGTATTTTGGTGATTCTTTGAAAATATTTATTGTCTAATCATTAAGATCCAGAACATTTTTTGGCCGTATTTGTCTCTGGATATTTGAAACCCTATGAATTCCTGTCTGAAAATTCATACAAAATTCAGATGTTTGAGACCATAAAAATAATAGTGTGTTGTGACAGTGTTCATTGTCTTAGTTCCTAAATAAATATTGAACAGACTATATTTAAATGTTAAGTGATATTTATAGTAATTTTATTCTGGTTTTCTCATGTTTGTGAACGAGCAGCTGTAGGATGGAAGCACATGTCAGAGTCAAAAGCTTACATGATTAAACTATGGCAACAGCATTAATCTTCAAATGGAATCAAGATAATAGAGAGGGTTGGATGGACGAGGAGATTGATAATTGATTATAAAGCTTTTGACCTTTGAGCTAGTAGTTCATACTCAGCCAAGTTAGTAGGTGACTGAAAATCATTACTTTCTGATAGCAGTTCAATTGCTGTGTGAAATTGGTAGTTGGTTTCATTGCAGTTCCTAATGAGTTGGCATTCTAAGCACAAAAATGGCTACTCTCATTGTTAGGGGTAAATGTAAGGAAAGAACAAGGAAACATTCGGTTTTCTCACCTCCAGAATTATCTTGGGAGGTGAGGGAGGGGAGAGGCAGTCCAATGGTACATTGAAATCACAGCTACAATCAGGAACTTGCTAAGGAATAAAAAAATCTCTGGATTCTTGTTTTGTCCACAAGACACAGTAAATTGACATTAATAAATATGAAAATTTACTCAAAATCTTTGCAATTATGCTTCATATTTATCATAGATACTTATTATTTTCACTATTTTCAGTAGGAAAAAATGTGTGGCAATAGAGTTTTGGGTTTCATCACAAATTGTGATTCACAGAAAACTCTTAAACAGGTTGCATTCTATTTGACCACTGAGTTGTGCTTCACTTGGTTGAAGCAACAGATGATTCATACCTGAATTTCTTTCATTTTACCTGTGAAAAATGTGGCTGTGCTGCTTCCACAGGCATGCTTCCTGGGATTGTTTAGTTAGACTCATTACTCAATCTTTTTTGAGGGCTCTGCAAATAGTGAGGATGTTCTGTTGCTTCAACACACATGGATAACGATGTCTTTTACATAGTTTGTTTAGAGGTCAATTAATAATGTTGTATTTATTCTTGCTTGTTTCACAATTGTATTTTCTTTTAAATCACTGCAAATGTAGTATTTGACTATTTATTGTCACTGTAAGGTACTAGGTTCTTTTTCTTTACACACCTTTGATGCCTGACCCCGCACCTACCACAGCAATCCCCAGTATTTAACATATAACTTTCTCCTTTTACTGTACATAGTAGCTATTCCAGCTAGTACAGCTCACTAGTAGATGAGATTTTTGTACTTCTGTGGTAGATAAAAAGTAGGAGAGAATAAAAATAACACTGGATCATTTAAGACCTATGTAATGCTCATGTTAGAATTTCCTTCAAGCTGATTTTTCTGATAAAGATTCAGAGGTTACTATGTTGTCTTCTCCTTGGAGAAAAAGCCATTTTAGAAACCCATTCCATCTGTAGAGGCTTTTTTTGACTCCTTTCAGACATGTCTTTGTAAAATACAATACAGAGTACTATTGCAAATATCTCGGCCTTCAACAAAGCAGTTAGTGTTGCATGTTTTAATATTGATTAGTGAATGAGTAAACACAAAAGCATTATTACATGTAAATTGTTGCATAATTGTGTCTGAGAGCATATTTATCAAATAAGCCCAGATGGAAATGTTGTTGTTTCCAGAATGGGCCATTATGATTTTGAAGAAAGGTTAAAAATTGCAGGCACTGTTGTTTTGTCAGTAAGTATTTGTTTGCCAAATTTCTGAAAAAAAAAAGAAAAGAAAAAAGTAAAAATAAGAATATGAACAAATACAGGTGCAAGTGAGGGATACGAAAAGTTTTCAGTCTGTGCTCAAGTTTTTTTTGCATGTGTGTGACAGGCCAGAATTTGTATCATCCATGAAAACCTTTTGCTTATGAAAAAATAAATGTTAGTGTCAAGGAAATGTGAAAAGAAATGCAGGTGCAAATACCAGTTTCACTGAAGTCTCTGTGATGGGAATATTCACATTCATTTGCACTTGTGATCCTTGTTGTGTGCCCTGTGAAAGCAAGGGTCACAGATAAAAAAGTGCTGTGAAATTCAGTCCACATCAGAAATGGAAAGAGTAAGGAATGTAATTTAATACATTTGAATTAGAGAACTACTAGTTAAATGTTACACTATGAAATACATCTGCAAATCAAGGTAATATTTCATCATGTGTACATGTTCTCTATCATCTGGTACTTCTGTGGTTTCATGGATGGTGGCAGTCCTGGCAGCTTGAACTTTGGTTTATAATCTTGTCCCAAAACCTTTCTGTAAATTCCAGCAGATTCTGGTGTACTCAAGTGGCATCATGGCTCCTAGTCAGTCTCCTCAGGCTAAATGAATAATCCATATTGTGTATTATAGTTCTCATGCTGTAGTTTTCCTCCATCAATGTAAACTGGGCATTTGCAGAAAAGCTTTTTCAGATCTAATCAATGCAACTAAAGAAAAAAATCAATAAGGTTTACAGAATCGCTGCAGTCTGTATTTGCAATTGCCATTGCACTCTTTCTCACTGCCAGTGTTTTTGTTAAGAGGTACAAAACAATATATAACCCGGGCTGCATGTTAGCCAGTCTTTTAAGGGAATAGGAGCTTGAAGAGCTAATGCTTTTATTATTCTTGTTGGCTCTTAGAATTTCCTGATCTATTTTGCATCAGCAGACACTAGATTCCTGTGATGTGTATGCTTCTAGATGCAAGCTTCAGCTGCTGTTTTTAACTGATATCAAGTGTTATCGATCAATAAAGTTAATATTGTGGCTATCAAATCCGTTCAATAACATAAAGAACTAACACAGAAAGAGCAGGTTGTTTTGGTTTGGATTGGATTCTTTATTTTCTGTTAGTGGTTTCTGAGATACAAAAAAAGCTTGTATAGCATTGGGATCATTCTCTCCTTGGCTGATTTTTGTTTGTTAGTTTCTATTTCATTAGATATACTCATTTTCATGATGCAGGGTCCACAGATAGTTCTTAAAGAAAAATGTGAATGTGACTGATTTGGTAAACTTCTGAGTTTTGCATTTGGGCCACAAGAACCACAAGCAGTACTACAGGTTTGGGCAAGTGTGGCTGGAAAGTTGCTTGGCAAAAAAGGACCTGAGGATAGTGAATGACAGTGGATGAACATGAGCCAGCGGGGTGCCCAGGTGGCCAAGAAGGTCAATGGCATCCTGGTCTGCACCAGAAACAGTGTGATCAGCAGGACCAGGCAGGTGATTGTCCCCTTGTATTTGGCACTGGTGAGGCCCCACCTTGAGTACTGTGAGCAGTCTGGGCACCTTAATACCAGAAAGTCATCGAGTTGCTGCAGTGGATTCAGAGAAGAGCAATTAGACTGGTGAAAGGTCTAGAACACAGATCCTGTGAGGAGTGACTGAGGGAGCTGGGAATGTTTAGTCTGGAAAAGAGGAGGACGGAAGGAGACCTTACAGCTCTCTACAGCTTCCTGAAAGGATGTTGTAGAGAGGCAGACACTGGTCTCTTCTCACAAACGACTGGTAACAGAGCAAAAGGAAACAGCCTCATGCTGCACCTGTGGAAGTTTAGATTGGTTGTTAGGAAAAAACCTTTCTCTGAAAGGGTAGTCAGGTCTCCTTAAGGACAGTTGTTCAAGTCTTAGTTATCTCTGTGGCCCTGCGTTGGACTCTCTCCAGTACTTCCCTGTATCTCTTCAATCTGAAAGCCCAAAATGGAGCACAGTATTTCAGGTGTGGTCTCATTAGTGCAGAGTTGACTCTTTGACCTGCTGAGCACAGTTTGCTTCATTTTCTTGTCACACCTCAGCTTTTGTTCTAATGTTTACTTGAACATTGGAGATTTGTGCTGTTAATGTTTCTAAGTGTACATATATCTATCTAATAAGGGCAGAAGGGTACTAGGCTGTGAGCCGGCAGGCCTTATCAAGAGGGCTTTAAACTAGGATTGAAGGGGAAAGTGGGATGGTTCTGAAGTCTCTTGGGACGCAAGGGTGGATGGTGTATCCACTCTGAAAATGCATGCAGCGGCCCAACTGAGGTGTGTATATTTTAATGCATGAAGTATGGGCAACAAGCAGGAGGAACTCAAAGCCTTGGTGAACCAGGAAATGTATGACATAATTGCCATCACTGAAACTTGGTGGGATGAGTCATATGACTGGAGTGTTGGATTGAAAGGATATAGCTATTTAGGAGAGATAGGAGAGGGAGAAGGGGTGGAGGAGTCGCCCTGTATGTTGCTGAAGTCCCAGAAGTGACGGAACTTGAGATCAGGGACGACAGAGTGGAGAGCCTATGG
>VZRI01007991.1:14980-31100 GCA_013397515.1 Upupa epops
TTTGCTGTTACTGTTTTAATTCTCATGGGAAACATGTGTTGTACAGACTACAGTGACCCAATCAGTTAAGGACAGCAGGGAACAAGACCAGTTCAGGAATTCACTTATGTAATGTCTTGGAAGATATGGCTCCATATTCACATGTAGACTTAAAAAGAATTCTCAGAGGTTTCTGTCATCACTAAGAAACTTGTAGTAATTTTGCTCAATTTGTTGTGTTAAACTTAATGGATCAGGTTCTCTTAGAAGAGCACCTAGTTCTGCCCCCACTGCTGTGGCAAGGACACCTTCCACTGGATCAGGTTACTCAAGGCCCCATCCAACCCAGCCTTGAACACTTCCACAGACTGGGCATCCACAGCATCCCATGTCTTACCACTCTCACAGAAAATACTTTATTCCTTAGATCTAATCTAACTCTGCTTTCTTTCAGTTTAAAGCCATTACATCTGTTCTGTCACTAAATTACATTGATAAAGGATTCTTCCCTACCTTTTCTCAATTCCCCTTTAAGTACTAGAAGGCTGCTATATGGCCTTCCTGGAGCCTTCTCTTCTTCAAGCTGAACAACTGCAACAGCTTCATGTCTATCTTATGTTGGGGGCCCCAGAGCTACAATCAGTATTCTAGGTGTGGTCTCACAAGTGCAGAAAACATTGGGAGAGTCATCTTCCTTGACCTGCTGATCACACTTCTCTTGATATAGTCCTGGAAGAGATTGGCTTTCTAAGCTGTGCATGCATCTTGCTGGCTCATATTCAGTTTTTCATCCACCAACATCCCCAGGTACATCTCTGCACAGCTATGGCAAATTCACTCACTCCCCAGACCATATGTATCCTTGACATTTCCCCAAGCCAGCTACAGGACATTGCAGTTGACCTTGTTGAACTTAATGCATTTTGCACAGGCCCAGCTCTCAAGCCTATCTAGGTCCCTCTAGATGATGTCTCTTTCCTTCAGCTTGTCAACTGTGCCACATAGCTTCGTGTCATTAGAGACAGGTATAAATGTTGTGATAAACAGCAAAATCATCTGTCATATCTGAGCTTCTGACATAGTCAAATGGAATAAGGATGGCATTAACAGCACAACTGGAGAAGGGAAGAGCAACATCACCTACCTGGACTTGTGTCAAGCATTTGACATTGTCCTGCATGACATCCTGGTCACCAAACTGGACGTGATGAACAGACCACTCACTGGATAATGAATTGGTTAGATGGTCACAATCAGATAGTTGTGGCCAACAGCTCAAACTCCAAATGGAGAGCAGTAATGGGCATCCCTCAAGGGTCAGTACCAGGACCAGTGTTGTTTTAAAATCTTTGACAGTGGTAGGAACAATGGCATTGAGTGCCACCTCAGCAAGTTTGCCAATGACACTAAGCTGTGTGGTGGGGTGGACATGCTGGACAGAAGGGAGGCCATCCAGAGGGACCTAGACAGGGCCAACCTCATGAGATTCAACAAGGCCAAGTGCAAGATCCTGCACCCAGGTCGAGGCAATCCCAGGCACAAATACAGGCTGAGTGGTGAACAGATTGAGAGCAACCTTGAGGAGAAGGACTTGGAGCTGTTGATCGAAGAAAAACTCAAAATGAGCCAGCAATGTTCACTTGCAGCCCAGAAATCCAACTGCACCCTGAGCTGCACCAAGAGAAGCGTGACCAGTAGGTAAAGGGAGGTGATCCTTCCCCTCTATTCTGCTCTTGTGGAGTCCAGCTCTGGAGCCCCAACACAGGAAAGATATTGAACTGTTGGAACGTGTCCAGAGGAGTGCCATGAGGATGATTGGAGGTCTGGAGCACCTCTCCCACGGGGACAGGCTGAGAGAGTTGGGTTGTTGCTTGTAGGAGACTCCAGGGAGATCTTATAGTGGCCTTCCAGTACCTCAAGGGGGCTTACAGGAAAGCTGGGGAGAGGCTGTTTACAATGACTTGTAGTGGTAGGACCAGGTGTAACGGTTTCAAGCTGGAAGAGAAGAGGCTTAGACGGAAGTCAGGAGGAAGTTCTTCACAATGCAGGTGCTCAGACACTGGACCAGGTTTCCCAGGGAGGTTGTGGCTGCCCCATCCCTGGAAGTGCTGAAGGCCAGATTTGATGGGGCCTTGAGCAACCTGGTCTAGTGGGGGATGTCCCTGCTCATGGTAGAGGGGTTAGAACTAGATGATTTTTAAGGTCCTTTCCAACCAGAACTATTCTATGAATCTATGACTCTGCCAGATACATGAAAAGAGCTTCTCTGATGTCAGTGCTGTCAGCACTTCTTATCTTTACTAGGCTCACCAGAATTGTTCTAAAGGAACTTGGGTTGTGACTATTGCTTTTGCTGTGTAAAGTATTTATTGTTTGGATGGTAGCTTGCTATCCACACTGCCATTAACATGTTACGTTTTTGACACTCCTGGATTGTGATACAAATTGCATATTGTTTTAGGGAATTTAGGTTGGTGGTATGAAACCACTGTGAAGAAAGATAATAGAGAGCAAGTTATGTGGAATGATTTTCTTAAATTTTATCTAAACCTTTTAACATTATTTCACCTCAGATGACTGCCATCTAAGAATACCTGTGTGGACAGAGTCGAACCATGCGTGAGTTCATGTTTATCATAATTTTATATTCTCATTGCATATATAATGAAGTTATAAAATGCAAGACTATAATATTAGCTTCATAGTTAAAAATCTAGCTTAAAATTTTAAATAGATTTTATTGGTCTAATATTCAATGTTATCATGTAAACTGTACATATTACACTACTGTAGATGCATATGGGCTTTCATGCTGATTAGACAAACATGGGTGGGTTTGATACGTTTATACTGATATATGTGCATTTAAGTAGAAATGTGATAATTAGCATATTAATGAATATGTAATAGAGCAGCAAACAGCTATATATTTGCCTAATTCAGAATTCATTTAAGTGCTCAAATATTTATTTTAGCTTCATAACTTTCTCTTAAGATGAAGAAAGTAAGCTCTAGGTTTATGAACTTTGAATACCTTAACACAGAAAACAAACATTATGTAGCTGACTGGCCTATCACTCACAACCCATTCCTCAGAGTGCATTCCCTCCCTTCCTTTCAAATATGTGTTTTTACAGCTGAATATGTTGTTTGAAAGTGTGCATTGCAGGCAGTAATGCAGGTCATGATAAGTATCACCCAGTCTAGAAAAATAAGGGAGAGAAAATATCCTTGTATTCTATTGTTATCAAAGAAATACTACAGGAGAAGTGAAGAGGCAGCTTGGTTGTGGAACACTGATCCATAATTTACTTTGCAGATGTCTCTGTAATTTAAGCAACAGGCAGAATAACCGAACAGTTGTAGATGCTTTGGGGAAATGAATAGCCAGAGCCTCATAAATCATGGTAAGGATTAAAAGCAATGAACATTTATCTTCTTAACCTCGTAAAGTAATATTGCAAGGCCAAGGATTATAATTTACTCTGCATGTAATCTTTGTTCAGGGATAAAAGGTGTCAATTTTGAAAAAAAAGCTTCTCTTGTTTAACAATGGCATCTATAGAAGAAATAAAGAAGGAAATAAAATAGATGTATTTTGTTTGTTTCTAAGTGTTTGTCTATTTTTTAGATTAGTATTTATGACAAAATTAGGAAATTTTCTTTAATAGGCATAACACATAAAACCTATTTTTCCCATAGTGCTTTTATTATTTTGTTCAGTATTTTTCATCCCTGTTATTAGTTGAGCACCAGTTAATAGCAGTGACAATGGTAAGATAGTTCAGATCATACAGATCACTTGTTACTTATTTTCATGTTGTTAGTATGTGATAAAACTTACCCTGGGTTACTTATGGAGCTAACTGAGTTCTTCTAAGATATATCAAATATATCTCAGTTTTTTCACAGAATAGGAACAGGCTGTATCAATTATTATCAATTTCCAATTCTGAGCAGTCTGAAATGGTTTTGGTTTGGTTTACTTTTTGAATAACAATTTTCAGCAACTTATTAGTTAATAGAATAAGTAGTATAGTATCTTTACTACATTTCTATATGCTCTTTTGCTAGTAGCATTTAAAGACAAAGCATAACATCATCTCCTAGTGCCTTTTCAGTTTCTTTGTTTCCTGTAGACCAAGTCATGCTATTGTCCTTTGCATGACTACATTTCTGCAGGCTACAGCTTTTCCTCTAATTGCTCTTATAAGATTGCTTTTTGGCTACAAAAAGCTAATAACGTGTTGTGACCATTACTCCTTGTTTTCTTTTGGACATTTTAAGAAAGTCTTTAATAAACCATTAGTCTTTGGGGTTGTCACTTTAATTCCTTTGATTTATTGCCTGTTGTTTCTAGGATCTGAATGCATACTTAGGGTGGGTGGCAATGTCTGTATGCAATATTGCGTTAATTTAGAAAACTAATTATTTTTCACAAGTCCATCCTGATATTAGTATTATTTTGGAATATAACTACCCAAAGACCTTTGTGCTCACTCTGATTCTTCTAAAATATGCACTGGAACTGCAAGTTTTTTGAATAATCTGCTTTTTAATATTCAAATGGGAAAAGTGTGCTTAAACATTATTCCTTTGGGACTCTGTCCAGACCCGGATTGGTCAGGTCTGGGGAGATTCTTTACTATTCCCTGAGTGAGATTAAGACATAAATAAGGTCAGATGTGGTAATGAAAAGAAAGCTTATTAGTTTCAAAACATTCGCATAGAGGCAGGAAAAAGAGAGAAAAAGAAGGAAAAAATAGTAAAGTATATGGTGCAATAGCTACCACCACAGAGCTGCGGCATCCCGTCAGTCCGAAACGACAACGTCAGGTGGGGAATTCCACTGGAGACTGGTTGTCATAGTTCTTTTTTGAGGGGTCCTTTCTTCTTCTCTGAATTGATTAGCATATTCATTAAGTTGTTTTGCTCAGTCTTACCCACCACTCAGCAGTGGTGCACATGTCCAATACCGTCTCTGTGGGGTATTTTTCCATCCCTGGGTCTGGGCGCATGTGCTAGGGTAAGGGTATAAACAGGAGACGTGTGGTTTTGTGGTTGGAGAGGTGCTATATTGCTGCAGCAAATGTCGAGGCAGATATCCGTTGAGGCAAGATGTTCCAGCAGTGTTGAGACATCTGCTACAAACACAGTCTCGACAAAGTCCTCTACAGACTCATCGCTGCTAACATTAAATAAAGCAAAGCTATTATCAAACCAAGTGGACTATATGTTTGAATACAGATATGAAATATTTTATTTCCATTTGCTTGTTTAAGAATAATACTTTAAACTTTCTAACAATTGAATCCATTGCCTAGATCAGCATTATAAACCAAATTAATATTGTGTAGCATCATAGTCTTCAAAGCTTATTTTTGTATGATTCAGTGCTTTGAATATCTGGCTTTGACAGCTGAGGGTAGTTGAGCACTTAAATTGTATGATCTTTTGTTTCTATTTGGTTTTAAAAAAGTAAAAGTATGACTAAAAACTGTATGACAATATAGGTATGCTTGAAGACAGCTCTAAGAGTTGGAAAATAAATACTGATACTTTCCTTGTTTGTTAAGATTAATTTATTTGGAATTGTCTTTTACCAGTTTGAAAAATCGTTGAGTTGCATACTGATTTTATTTTCAAATCTTCTTATTTGATATTACATTAATGATGCACTTATTTCCTTCATTGCCTGTCTCTTTATAGTTTGACAGAGCATTTGTAATGACATAGTGGAAATGGAAGAGTAGAATACCGGCCTGAACAAGGCTGTGCTGTTGAAACAACTCTTCTGATCTGAGAAACTCTGCTGTGTAGTACTCTATTTACTGCTCTGAAGTTAATCCACAAAATAACTTAGTTTTTGTTAATCAGCTTTAAAATTAGTGTGTCTCTGAATGAAAATGCTCTAATGTTGAAGAATGATGTTCCAGAGAGACATGTCCTTCAAATAATATTTTCCCTTTTATGTAGTTTAGGCACTTAATACTATCATACAGCATTAAAGATAGAGTTGGTCCAGATTTTGATTGTCATAGTTCTGTCTTAGTTTATGTCTTAAAACAAGGAAGATGTGTGTGTGTTATTTGAGGTTTCTGGATAATTCACATATTTGGGTTCTCTACAGACACACAGAGGCATCACATTACAATCTTTATATTCAGTCATTATTTACAAAAAGTTTTTTGTGAAGAGGCCTTACAAACTATTATAAGAAGGTCACAATCACAAGAATATTGGTTTGTCAACTCCTTCAGGCCAGACCATTTGATAGCTGATTATCAAGGATGCTGTGGAATTTTATAGCCCTTAGGCAAAAGTTTCTGCCATCAGTTAAACCCTCCAATTATCTCATGAAGGTTGCATAGAAATGTCTTCTGTGAGCTTTCCTGTAGTGGTTTTTCCTCTGGTTTGACTATTTTACTTTCTGGGTTTTTTTTCTTACTTTATGTGAAAGTCCATTTAATTTCAAATACTTAATTGGGATGTTTGGTTACTCTAGAAATCTAGGAGCTGTTAAAGTGATGTTGGTGTTTTTAACAAAAAAGAGCGTGATGGGTCTTTTTTTGTTTTGGTAATGAAGTATTCATAACTACATAAAAATACTCCTAGTGCTATTGGTATTTTTAAAAATGTTTGAAAAGTTCTGGTGTCTTTAAAGACTTGTATGAGTGAATAGATCCTAGTGAAAAATCAAAATCTGTTGATTTATGTAAAAGTAGGATTAGAAAATTAAAATCTATTAAGTCTCAACTGTTTTAGAAAGTGGTTTATAATACTGGAGAATATTATAAACCTATGGCTATTATGCTTGGAAGCAGTTTCTACTTCTCTCTTACCATTACAGCACCATGACAAAATGAATTATTTCTGACGAAAAATATTTACTAGCAATTGAGTAGCACTAGGCTGTCATAACAATTCATCTTCAGCTTCTTACTGAGTGCCTTTATATGATGCTGAGTGACATTATGTGAGCATCTGTTTGCATTGCACTCATTGCACCAATCAGAAGCAAGGGACTGTGAAAGAACAGTGAGATTTTTGGGATCAAAATGTGAGATTTCTACAGAAATATCAGCCAAAATATCAATCTTGCTATCTTGAGAAGATGTCCTAGTTTTTGCTTATTACTCTCAGAGTCAAAAGCAAAATCCAGGGACTTGTTATAAAGATAAGGAATTTATTACAGAAAAAGTAAAGAAAGGGCTTTAAAAGGTAGAAAACTTTGGCCAGAGTCTTTTGCCACTGCCCACTGCTTTCCCTGCCCTCTCCCCCAGTATGGAGGAAACTCATGGCTGCATTTTAACACCATAAAAACTAAATCCCACTCTATTGAGAGATAGAGGAGAAAAAAATGGAGATGGAAGATGAATTGTATATCACTCATTCCAAACAACTGTCAAGCTGGGAAAGACCTTGCTCAGTAGCTAGCTGCAGAGACGTCCTGTAAACATGACAACCGGAAGCTCCAGAGCAATGCAAGTTCTGAATCCCAGAAATTCCGTTGGTGAATAGGATTATGGAAAGGGACATACATTTGCAACAATTTTACAAGCAGAAGATCCTGAGTTTGAATCCCACCTGGTTAAAGGTCACCAGGTGTGTTTGGTATCTTGTGCAGAGATGACTTCATGGATGCGTTTGTCTCCTGTCTGGGGTATGAAAACTCACATAGATTTTCCTAGTACATTCTCTTCACACACAACAGGAACTCCATCCCCTTTTACTGTATGTATTCACAGAATTCATTAGGTTGGGAAACACCTTCAAGATCATCAAGTCCAGCCTTGACCTAACTCTATTAAACTATCTCTAACAATCCACTGCTAAACCATGTTCCCAAGCACCACATTCAAACAATTTTTAAACACATTCAGGGATGACGGCTCAACCACCTCCCTTGGAAGCCTCTTACAGTGTCTAACAACCCTCACTATAAAGAACTTTTTCCTGATGTCCAATCTAACCCCCCACTTCTACAACTTGAGGCCATTTCCCCTCGTTCTGTCACCTTTCAGCAGTGAGAAGAAACTCTTGCTACAATCTCTGTGCAGGTAGTTGCAGAAAGGCAGGATCACCTCCCTTATTCTGCTGGCCATGCTATTTCTGATGTGGGCCAGGAATGTCATTGGCCTTGTTGGCCACCTGGGCACACTGCTGACTCATGTTCAGTCACTGTCAGTCACACTCAAGCCTCTCTGCTGGGAAACTCTCCAGCCATTGCTCCCCAAGCCTGTAGCACTGCTGAGGATTGTTGTATCTAAAGTGCAGGACCCAGAATTTGGCCTTATTGAACCTCATACAATTGGCCTCAGCCAATAGATCTAGCCCGTCCAACAGTAACAGGTCTGAATGAGCAGGTCCAGATCAACTGATTGAACCATGGGTGTTAAGTAGCTGATTGGCTTCTGTCAAATGCTTACCCCAATTCTTGAAGTTCCCTCACACCATGCTTTCAGGGTGGTTTTCAGCAAGTCACTATACCTTTCAATTTTTCCAGAAGCTGGAGCATGATAAGGGATATGACAAATCCACCCTTCAGCCCAATTAGCTACCAAATTGTTTTTGAAATTAGTCCCATTGTCTGATTTAATTCTCTCTGGGCTTCCATGCTGCCACCAAATTTGTATTTCAAGACCCAAAATTTGTCTTTCAAGACCCAAAATTTTTCTTTCAAGACTCATGGGCTGTGGCATGAGACACGGGATATGTCTCCAGCCATCCAGTGCTTGCTTCTATCATTGTTAACTCATAGGTCCTTTCCAGCCATAATGATTCTATAGCACTTACCCTGGTGACTTGGGGGAAGTGTGATATAATCAACTTGCCAATCCTCTCCATACTGTTTTTTTGTCCATTGCTCTCTAAACCACAGAGGTTTCAGCCTCTTTGCCTGTTTGATGGCAGCACAGGTTCCACAGTCACAGATTGATAGATCTACCCCTTGATATCTGGCTCATTTATAGACAGCATCTCAACCCTGGTGTTCCAAAGCATTAAGGGCGCACAGGGCTAAAAACAGCTCACAATTAGGGTCTCAATACAGGTCTACCTGGTGATGTTGCTTGGTTGCATGCTTTTCAGTACATGGGCATCTATAAGCCATCTCTTTACCACCAGCTTACCAAACTGTGTAGCAATGTCTTGCCACAGCTCAGCTGCCCAAGTAAGTTTACCCCTTCACTGCCAGTTCTGCTTCCACTTCTTTAACCACCCCCATAAAGCCTTTGCTACCATCCAGGAGTCAGTGTACAGGTACAGCACTGGACACTTCTCTCACTCAGTGATCTCAAGGGCAAGCTGGATCGTTTAGACCTTCACAAACTAACTTGATTCACCTTCACCCTTGCTTGCTTCAGCATCACATTGAGTAGGGCTCCATACAGCATCTTTCCATCTTCACTGCTTCTCTAGAAAATGACAGGATCCATTGGTGAAAAGAGCACAGTGTTTCTCTGAGTCTGGGAGGCCTTTGTACGGAGGGACTTCTTTGGCACAGGGTACTACTACCTCTTCTGTAGGCATCTTAAATCCAGCTCCCTCTGGCCAATTGGTGATCACCTCCACAATGCCTAGGTAGTCTGAAGTGCCTCTAGTTTATCACAGCTGCCCACTTACTCCAGGTAGCATCTGTAGCGTGGTGTGTAGATACTCTCTTTCGCAGCACATCCAGCTAAGGACTGGAGGTTTGGGTGCTAGAAGAAACTGTGGATCAGTGTCAATCACTTCTGAAGCAGCATGGACTCCCTCATAGGCAACTAGTATCTCCTCTCCTGTAGCTAGCCTCTGAGCCTTGATAGCCTTGGCTCCAGAACCCAAGGGGGCACCACATTTTTCCCCTGCAGCTTTCTGCCAGAGGTTCCAGATGATATTACTTGCTCTGACTGGAGTATAGAGCATATTTTTTACCTCTGGGACAGTTTGAGCTGGTCCCAAGGCCATAACAGGCACAATTTCTCCTTTAATTTGGTCAAATGCTCTAATTTGTTTGTAATTCTTTCAGGTGACTGCATAAAGGTGTTTGACAATACCACTGTATGATGGAAGGTGCATTCTTCAGAACCCAACGATTCCTAGGAAGGTCTATGTCTCCTTTTTAGTAGGTGGAGACCTTGCTGAAACTTTGTTCACATCCATCTTGCAGTTTCACTCCCAGAAACTAGATCGTGCAAGCAGGTCCTTTGGCCTTGCTCCTTTCAATGGCAAAACTGTAATCTAAGAGAATGTCAATGCTTTTAGTAGTTTTTTCCATGTGATGATGCCATCAATGTACTGCAGATATTCTGGAGCTCTGCCTTTCTCTAGTGTCTGGTGGACCAGTCCATGGCAGATGGTCAGACTGTGTTTCCACCCCTGGGGCAATTGGTTCCAGATGTACTGTCTGCACCGCCAGGTGACAGCAAACTTCTCCCTGCATTTCTTTGCTAGAGGAATGGAGACAAAGCCATTAGCAAAGACAATGGCATCATACTATTTCACTATCTTGGACTGCAACTGAAATCAGAGCTTCAAGATTTCAGGAACTGCTGCTTACATAGGTTGTGTGATTTCATTCAAGCCATTAAATTAGTCAGCCTCCATTCCCCATCATGCTTCCACACTGTTCATATGCGAGTGTTGTAGGATGCATGAACTTGCTGACGACAGTTTGGCTTTTAATTTGGTGTATCAGGATCTCTGTGGGGTGCAGAGAGTCTCTGCTGCTTCTGTGCCACTAGTAATGTGCCACCATGTGATGCTGTAGGTACTATTTGGTCCTCCACTTTTAAAAGACTTGCCACTCAAGGATCATCAGAAAATCCAGGATGGGTGGACGACAGTTTAACATTATTGATCTTTACTGTTGCCACACCAAAGGCCCACTTATAGCCTTTTGGGTCCCTACAAAAAAACCTTTTCAGGAAAAGTCAATTTCAAGGTGTATCTGGACCAGTTACTATCCTGTGTTTTTCCCAGCTGTGCCCAGCTAGGCGTGCATCAGCCTTAAGGAGAGTCAGTTCTTATGACCCTCCAGTCACTGCACTGATAGTTATGGATTCTTTCCCTCAATGGTTAAATGCTGCTAGGGTTTACTGCATGCCTGTGTCTACTGAAGTGGTGGCCATCAAATCCATACTGTCCAGAAGTTGGTTGCTTGTTCCACTTCCTCATGATTTCTTCGCAATCAAGCAGAAACTGCCATATCTCATGATGAGGAATTCACTTACAAAAATTCTAACCTGTTTGCAACATGAAGACGTGTCTTTGCTCCATACTTGGTGCACACATTCGTTCCAGTCTTAATCCCATATTGAGATTAATGGCATTAAGAATAAAGTAGGAATTCAGTGTACATTTCACACAATACATTTGTCTCAGCAAAGGAGACTGCCATTAATCAAAAGCTGTAATGATACTTCATCATTGCTGTTGAAATGCTGTCCATGTTTGCCAGATGGCCAAGGCATTACTGCGACTGGCAGCTGATTACATGTGCTTTGAACATGGAGTTGATATTAAATCATGGCAGTGAACCAGTTTATGTACTTCCTGCTAGTGTTCTGTGTTAGCTTTAGGTTCAGAAATTTTGTGTCCATTAAGTGATGTACAGAGTTCTATATTTTCTATATAACACTTGTAGGTTTATTTTGCATGGATAGGAATCTTTAAAGATGCTGAAAACGTGTTTCCAGAATTCTTTTGTTGCAAACTATTACTTACTTATTGGTTGGGACACTATACTGTGCCACCCTAATCTCAATAGATCTATTAAATTAGTATCACAATGACCTGGTCAAGATGCAGACCATCCAAATTCACTAAGGATGTCAAACAAGAGTCCTCAGTTCTTGTTCGTACATATGCATGTATTCTTATATATATATGTCTTCCATGTGACATTCACCTGAACACTTAAAAAAACTTTGTAGCTTAAGACTGCTGTCTTAAGTTATAGATGGATTCTGTGTTTTGTGTAATGCAGTTGTAATACTAATGTGTAATTCTTCTAGTTTGAGTCTTGTAACCTGTAACACTTTGAGTTCTAAAAATTAGAAATGAGAGTTAAAAACTAAATTGAGTGGTAGAAATGCACAGATCAAGAATAAATTGCATCAACATTTTCTAATCGTGTAGTCTTATGGATAGAGGAGAAACAGTAGGTGTCATAAATCCCAATTAAGCAAGGATTTGGGCACTGTTTCACATGGTATTTTAGTCTGAATTATATCTAGGTAGATTAACAAAGAGAAAGCATAAAGCCATTTGCAGAAGTGTTCCTCATAATGACAAAATACCTTATACTCGGAGAGAAAACTTGTCACATGGGATTTGCTCTGACAAATGCATGATTTTACCCAATATTGTCCTTAACCTGATGATGAAGTACAAGTATATTGTAGATAAGTTTGCCATCTACTGAGCTGATAGGAATGCAGGTTGTTTAAAGGCTAAAGTCAGCATTCAAAATAGAGAATTTTGAATCATTGAAGTTGGAAGAGACCTCCAAGATCATCAAAGGCAACAGTGAAGCCAGTGCCACCATGCCCACTAAGTCATGTTTCCAGGTGCTACGTATACATGGTTTTTTAACACCACAAGTACCAATGACTCCGCTGCTTCCCTAGGAAGCCTGTTCCAATCCCTGATCACTTTTTCAGTGAAAAAGTTTTCCTAATATCTAATCTAAACCTCCCCTGGCACAACTTGAGGCCTTTTCAAATAAAATTTTAAAATTGAGAAGTGATCACTGGTAAAACTTTGAGAAATGAAATAGGCAGAAATCATCAGAGACAAAATACAAGTGGATATGTTACTACTGAATGGAGTGGGAGTGGGGAGGAGGAGGGATTGCAAACTGAGGTGACTCTAAAATTATGCCAGGGTGAAAGGTACAAAATCTGGTAGGTGATTTGATGGCCAGAGAAAGGCAGATTTTGCACACATAATGAAAAGAACAAAACACCAAAAGAAACATGTAGGGAACTACAGTATGGACACCCTATGTTAGCTTCTGGGAGACTCATGAAATCCTCCTAAAGCCCATGTCTGAGTCCATGAAAGAGAAGGTAGCAACTGGGAACTGTTGACATGGATTTATCAAGGAAAATTCATACCTGACTGACCTGATTGCTTTCTAAGTTGAAATAGGGCAAGAAGTAAGTGCTTTCTTTTTTTATATCAATAAAGTAATGGATGGCATTTAATTAAAAATGTTATAATATTGAAAATACCACTGAAAGACTGTATAGGAAAAGTATGAATCTTCATTATTAGAGACATTTAAGAATAAAATCCTCTGTCAAACATACTGAATTCTGAGAGTAGAAGAGAGAACATTTTTATGTATTTTTTCTTGTGCATGCACAGACTATGCTAAAATGATTTAAAGCTTCCTGACTTCAAGCCCCTATTGTTTGCAGCATCACTGGGAGGTAATTTCATTTTTAAAACCTTTAGACAGTGAATTTGTCAGGAATTGCTCCAAGATTGTCTTAGCTGTCAGTTTCACTACTTTTCTCTATAAGATTTATGTCAAATCATGTTAAAATGTAACCATACATTTTAACGTGTCTTTCTGCAAAACATGCAATTTTCTTTTAATCACAGCAGCCTAAATTCCAATATTCACAGTGTGTATCTTTTATACAGTTTATATCTTTAAATACTTCTAAAAAAACACTGTTACTATGCCAGTATTTTGCAGCTCATTAAAAGAGTGCAAAAGTAAAACCTGAGAATTTTTCAAAATTTGGTTATCTGAAATAGAAATAACAGCTTTAGTTGCCAGAAAGTTAATCCTCTGTTTATGTACACAAGTGCCAATTTTTAATTATCTGTCTGTGAAAGTGGTCTCTGGTCTAGCCTCAAGTATATGCATTTACAGCCAGAGTTTCTTCTCTCTATGTGCTACATCAGTCTTCCCTGCTGTTGCAGTATGCTGCAATGTCACATCTGCTCTGCTGCCTGGTACTCTAAGAGAAATATTGCTTGAAATGAAGCTGTAGCTTTTTTTCTAATAATTATTTTTCATGTTAGGAAAAGTAGCAGCTCCATGAATTGTTCTTTCTCTAGACAGCCTTGTTTTATACTGATAATTTAATGCAGAAATTGTGAGTCAACTCATGACTGAATCTGGAGTAGCTGGTGCAGTTTCATGTGTTTTAGATTTTTCAGTTTCCACCATGCAGACAGGGTAGCACAGTATTGTCTTAATGCTTCTTGCTTAGGGCCTTTTGACTGTTATTTAGTGGAATGCAGACAAACTGGAGAGATGAGATTAAGTGTAGGCTGCTAGTCAGTCTATATGGAGAAGAGGCTGAAGACTGTAATTCCTTCAAGATTAAAGGCTTTAAGTGAAATGAATTATAAAGAAGGTAATCTCTCTCTTATATTATCAGCTACTCTACAGGTCAAAACTCAAATTTAGTCCAACTTGTCCCTGAGGCAGATATGCTGACTTATGTGTAGACTGAATCCTGTGAACCAAGTAACTTTACAGCTGGATAAACAAAGGAAATAAATTGTATTTTATTACAATATGAGCTTTACACTCTTTTTTTTTAATGTTTCTCCACATTCCTCCTTATATTTGCTTTCAGTTCTACCTCATAAACCCACTGTTAATCAATTAGAAGCAATGAAAACTGAGAGTTAGTGATATTTCACTTATTTGATAAGCTGACAAAGTGACAATGGAAAATGGCTGAGGTACTGTTTTAGCTTGTTTTAGTCTTACGGTTAACAAGAATAATGGATATGTGCCTGCAACAAGGTGTCTCAATTTCTTTGTGAAAATTCAGACTTGCACTAAGACAACATCTGAATATTTCTGTGTTGATGGACAGCTGTCACTTTCTGATATCAGAGCATTGGGGTGTTGCCTGTGGAGCAACCCCATGTGCTTTGTGTATGATGACTCTCGAAAAGAAATCTGTTTTGATTGGCTTTCTTATTCTTCAGAGTTAATAATTCTACTTAAAGCTATGACTCCCATGAGATCTTACTCTCCGAGGATTTGACCTCATGATTGACAGCATAATGTGAATACGATCAGAAGGGAGAACTTCACAAACCTTTCCTATTCCAATTGCCTGTTCTAAGCTGCATGGAGCAGTTATGGAGTCTCCTTCTCTGGAGACATTCAAAATCTTCATGGAAACCATCCTGTGCAACCCGCTCTGGCTTGGAGGTTGGACTACATGACCACCAGACACCTCTTCCAGCTCCTGCCATTCTGTGAATTACCATGAAGGACATCCTTGTTAGACCAACATAGGGAATTCCCAGTTTTCACTGAAATCTCCTCTATTATCCTGTCTAGCATGTATTGTTGATTATTGAGATAAGGCCATAAAATACAGTTAGATGGTTTAATTACTACTATGATTTAAGTAGCACTTTACATTTATTTCTTTGTATTAATGAACATGGTGGTAGCTTTGTAAATTTTATAAAATGTTAAGATATTATGCAATTTGTGAACTTTGCAGCTAAGACAATTGATACTGTGATAATAAATATCATACAGGAAATGTAAAAGATTAACAAGATAGTAAAGGTGTTAGTTTGGATTGATTCTGTTTGTAATCTTACCTATGAAGACCTTGAAATCTGTAGCTTATGACGTTGAGATCAGATGCTCTTGTTGCTTAACAAGTGGAGTACAATAAAATATTGCTTGCTGGGTGTGCACCAGTGGGGCAGAGCTCCAGTATTGACAAAGATGGTAGTACATGGGACAATAATAGCCCAGAACTTGCTAACAGGTTAGTAACCACAGAAGTGGAGGGAAACTAGAATTGAAAGGGGAAGGGAATAAAACCGGGCTTACCAGTGACAAGCCCAAGGGTAAGGGACAAAGGATGAGGGTGAAATTGGTAGCCCAGATCAATTGCATCTACACTAATGCATGTAGCATGGACAACAAGCAGGATGAGCTGGAGGCAGTTGTGCAGCATGACAGCTATGATGTAGTTGCCATCACAGAAATATAGTGGGATGACTGTCATGACTGGAATGCTGTGATGAATGGATATCAGCTCTTCAGGAGGGACAGACAAAGAAGAGGAGGTAGGGGTGTGATCCTGTATGTCAGGGAACTTTTTGAGTACATTGAGATTGATTTCAATGAAGATAAATTTGAGTGTTTATGGGT
>VZRI01007994.1:0-24554 GCA_013397515.1 Upupa epops
GGTGATGGAACAATTTGTCCTTTACGTTGACTCTAGGCACATCAGGGTAAGAGGGTCATTAGGGACAATCAATATGGCTTCACCAAGGGGAAGTCATGCTTGACCAACCTGATACCCTTTTATGAGGGCATGTAAGGGTGGATAGATGATGGCAGAGCAGTGGCTATGGTCTGTCTTGACAGTAAGGCATTTGACACAATCTCACATAGCATCCTCATGGCTGAAGTGAGGCAGTGTGGTCTGGATGATTGAGTAGTAAGGTGGATTGTGAATTGGCTGCAGGGTAGAAGTCAGAGAGTAGTGCTTAATGGGACATAGTCTAGTTGGAGACCTGTATCTAGTGGCATTCCCAAAGGATCAGTACTGGGACCAGTCCTCTTCAATCTAGTCCTTAATGACTTGGATGGGGGATTAGGGTGCACTGCCTGCGAGTTTGCTGATGACCGAAAGCTGAGTGGTGTTGCCGACACACCAGCAGGCTGTACTGCTGTTCAGTGAGACCTGGACCAGCTGGCTTGCTGGGCAGAGAGAAATGTAATGAGGTACAAGGATAAGTATAGAGTCTTGCATTTGGGCAAGAACAAACCCAGGAACCAGTATAGGCTGGGGACTGACCTGTTGGTGAGTAGTGTAGGTGAAAGGGACCTGGTGGACAGCAAGATGACTGAGCCAGCAGTGTGCTCTTGTGACCAAGAGGGCCAACAGCATTCTGTGGTTGATCGAAAGTCGGGTTGTTAGCAGAGCGAGAGCTCTCTCTCAACTCTGTACTAGTGAGACTGCATCTGGAGTACTGTGTCCAGTTCTGGGCCCCTCAGTTCAGGAAGGACACCAAACTGCTGGAGGGTGTCCAGCATAGAGCAACAAAGATGATGAAGGAAGTAGAGCACCTACCTTATGAGGAAAGGCTGAGGGAGCTGTGTTACCTCATGAATGTCTATAAATATGTGAGGGTTGGGTGTCAGCAGGATGGAGCCAGGCTCTTCTCAAGGTCATCTAGTGATAGGATAAGGGGCAATGGGTGCAAGCTGGAACATAGGAGGTTCCATATAGATATCAGAAGTAACTTCTTCGCCGTGAGGGTAATGGGGCATTGAAAGAGGCTGCCCAGGGGGTTGTGGAGTCTTCTGTGGAGATGTTCAAGACCTGCCTGGATCTGTTCCTGTGCAACTTGGTCTAGGTGATCCTGCTGTGGCAGGGGATTGGATTAGATGATCATTCGAGTTCCTTCCGATCCCTAATGATTCTGATTCTAAACTGCCAGAGGCAAATATCTTTATCATTCCATTTTTATTAACGCATTCCAGGCATAAATTTTGCATTTATGGTAGAAAATTGTAAGAAAATTGAGCACTGAAAGCTGCATTTCTCTTTTACAAAATAATCAAAAGGCTTTTATTTAAAATAGCAAGTAACTGTGAACGGAATTCCCATACTTTGATTTGTTTTCATCTCCTTTAGTGATGTATCAGAATTATTGCTCCTCTGTTTAGGAGGAGCATTTAATTACTTATTATGTAATTAATAAGTGTGTTCTAAAATAGTAAAATCTGCTGCGAGATTTTTTTAAAAAAACAAACAACTAATTTGCTCGTTTGTACAGATTATCTGTGTTCATTATAAGCATTCAATGACCTTTAAAATTTCTTTTTAAAAGGGCATTCCAAAAAAATCAATTTTTTTCCAGAGCAGATGAGTGTTTATTAAAAACAGGCCTTATTACCTAACTACTAAGATTCTGTTTTAATCCACTGAGAATCATAGTCTCATGAACTTTATAAAATTCCTGGATTTGGAATGATGTTTATGCTTCTTCAGGTATTTATGCTCTGGAGGAAACAGTACTATTGGCCCAGCAGCGAATCTTTTTACATTTTTTTTTAAATTAATAGTTCTTCTGTTAGGGTAGTCAGCTGAGACACTTCTGATTTTCTTTCTGATCTTATCTATCTCAATCACTCAATTACTAAGAGCCTTCAGTGAAATCTATTTACTCAAATGCTTACATTTGACCAGGATAATTTCAATTCTAAATCCATATAGTAATTCATTTCACTTTAAGGACAAAAAGTAATTGCTGCTGTTTTGGAAAACTTGTTTCTAGGGGAAGCTTTGTGAAGGAAAGAATTTTTACATAGTGTTGCATTATCTTGTCTGTAAGTAGCCTAGAACCCAGCTATTCACCTTTGAAGTTACATGCATTAATGGAGCACCCAGAGCAGCTACATGCAATATAACAAATCAAAAGAAGTGTCATGTGTACTCTGCTTTAGAAGCAGAGTTACAGAGACCTGTGCAGTAAGTCTGGAGTGACAGAACTGCATTTAGGTGTAGAATCAGCTATATACCTGCATTCTTTACTGTCTAGAACCTGCCATTAGCTCAGAGAGCCACATGTGGTAAACAATTCATAGAAATCAGAGAGTCACAGAATTGCTGAGGTCTGTGGGGACCTCTGAATATCATCTAGTACAAGCTCGCTGCTCAAACAGAGCTGTCTAGAGCTAGGTGCCTGCATTTCCTTGGGTCTTCTTTGAAATAGGAGTGAAATAGTTGCTTCAGTCTACAGACACTTCTTTCCATCAATGCAATGGATGAAATGCTATTGAGAGTAGCCTTGCAGTAACATTTGCCAGCTCTGCCAGCACTCATGGATGCTTCCTGTCAAGGCATTTGGAATTTTCTAAGTTCGTTTTGCTTAATTATTCTCTGACCAGATCCTCTTCAACCAAACATACATCTTCCTTGCTCCTGGTCTCTGTGTCCTGAGACCCCTGAGGGTCAGCCTTGCTAAATAAGACTGAGGCAAAGACAGCATTCAGTGCTTCAGTATTTTCCACTTCATGTGTCACCCAGTGCCCTATCTTCTTCAACAGTGGTCCCACCATTTTCTCTTCGCATTCTCTTGTCACATATATACTTAAAAGACTTAAAGAAGTCCTTCTTGTTGTCTTAGACCAGATTAAATTACATTTAGGCTTTAGCTTTCCTAAATTCATGGAATTACACAATCATCAAATAGCCTAGGTTCAAAAAGACCTTAAATCTATCTACTCCAACCTCCCTACCATGGGCCTCTCAACTAGTTTTGGTTACTCAAGGACTCATCCAGCACACCCTTGAACACCTCCAGGGAGGGAGCAGCTGCAGACTTTCCAGGCAATCTATACCAGAGTCCTATCACCCTTGTACTGAAAAATTTCCTCCTCAGATCTGGTCTAAGCCTACTCTCCTGCAGTTTAAAACCATTTCCCATTTCCCTGTTTCTGGACACCCTTGTGGAAAGTCCCTTCCAACCTTCCTGTAGGTACCCTTCATGTACTAGAAGACAACTATAAAGATCCTCCCTCAAGGTCTTCTCTTCCCTAAGCTGAACAAACTCAGCTCCCTCAGCCTATCCTTAAGGTGCACCAGCCCTTGCATCATCTTTGTGGACATCCTCTGGACTTGCTTTAACAGTTATATGTCCCTCTTGTGTTGGGGACACCAGACCTGGACACAGTATTCAAGGCAGGATCTCAGAAGAGCCAAGTAAAGGGGGAGCATCACCTCTCTTGATCTGCTGGCCACATTTCTTCTGATGCATCCTGGGAAATGGTTGACCTTCTAGGCTGCATGAGCACACTGCCAGTCAGCACCAACAAGTCTTTCTCTTCAGGGCTACTGTCAAGCCACTCTGCACTCAGCTTGTAATTGTGCCTGGGATTGGCCTGATGCAGATACAGGACTGACTAACAATTTTGACTTGTTGAACCTCATGAAGTTTGTACCTGGCCACTTCTTAAGTTGGTCAAGGTCCTTCTGGATGGTATCCCTTCCCTCAAGTGACTCCACTGCACCATACAGCTTAGTATCATCAGCAAACTTTCTAAGGGTGCCATTAATTTCACTGTCTGTGTCACTGACAAAGCTGTTAAACAGCACTGGACCCAGAACAGACCCCTGAGAATCAACACTTGTCACTGGTCTCCACCTGACATTGAGCCGTTGATCACTCCTCTTTGAGTGGGACCTTCTAACCAGTTCCTTATCCATCAAGTGGTCCATCCATCCAGTCCATGTCTCTCCATCTTAAAGACAAGGATATGATGTGTGACAGTGTCAAATGCTGTGCACAAGTGCAGGTATCTAGCAAAGGTGTAACTGTTGTAGGTGGCCACCAAATTATTCAGGCACAATTTGTCCTTTGTGAAGCCAGGTTGGGTGCCACTAGTGACCTTGTTATTTTTCACGTGCCTTAGCACAGTTACTAGGAGGATCTGCTCCATGATCTTACCTGACACAGAGGTGAGACTGACTTGTCTGTAGTTTCCTGAGTTTTCTTTGTTCCCCTTTCTTAAAATGGGTGTTATGTTTCCTTTTCCTATCTATGGGAACTTCATCAGACTGCCATGACTTCTCAAATATGATGGCTAATGGTCTGGCAACTTCAGTTGTCAGCCTTCAGTTCCCTCAAGAATTCATCCCTGTCTGCAACATTACCTGGTTTTGTGTTTGAATTTGTCCTGGACCTCATTTTTCATCCATGCAGTCTTCCTGGCACTTTTGCCCAACTTCCTACTTGATGGGAAGTTGCCTTTACTGGTGTGCATACATTACTTTGGCCCATGGTTATGGGTGATATATACACATGTATCTGTGTCTTCTGATTGTTCATTCTCTGCTCATCACCAAATCAGAGATACCTTTTTCAGTTGATGACAGAAGAGAGACATATAAGGCCACTGCCTCTCTGAGCAAACCACAAGAATGACACAGTTAAGATGATGGAAAAATGTATTAAGTAAGAAGAAGAGAGGAGAGTGGAAAAAAATTTAAGTAGAAGTGAGAAGGGAGCTTCTTAAGGAGACAACAAAGGAAAGAAGCATGAGAATAAAAGTTTATAGATTTTGAAAAAGAGCAAAGAAAAAAGAGCAAAGAATTATACTCCTCTCTTAATGTTTATTACTGATTTCCTCAGTGGGAAGGAGTGTATCTTTCTAAGATACAACAAACAAATCCATGCAGTTTGCAACACTTAGAAATGAAAAGCAAACTGACAGTTTACCAAGCACAAGTTAAATATTATTGCTCATGAGCATTAATTAGTTTCATAATTATCTGACATGTTTAGGTGTATATATTCAAGAATTGCAGTGAATTTGAAGAATTGCAGTGAATTTGAAGAATTGCAGTGAATATATATTGAAGATTGTGCGGTACAATGATCTTGAACCTTGCTTGTTTCATTCTGCATTTGTCAGTATACATCTGTTTACAATGGTAAATGTTATCCTTTTTTTTTTTTTTGTGTGTGTGTGTGTACCAGGCTACCGAATGTCAGCACCACAAAAATGCCCAGAAGACATATATAAAATAATGCAGAGGTGCTGGGACTACAAACCAGAAAACCGGCCAAAATTCAGTGAGATTCAGAAAGAGCTGTCTTCAATCAAAAAGAAAGTGACATAGTGATAAGTGCAAACTCAATGTGTGAGGCTTTATTTTCCAGTAAAGTAATATTTTCCCCTCAAACATAATTCATTTATACAATATTATTTGCAATATTTTTCAAAGATTACTTTGAAATTAACTGGGTTTTTGTAGGCATGTGTACCATCTTGAATGATGTCTACATCTGCATTAAAGACATGTACTGCAACATGCTATATATCCAGACACAGTAATATTGTCATTTACATTCTTACTCTACTTTCCCTATGTTATATGTCAACATAATACCAACAGAGATCTAGTATGTTGACTTTCATACACGTTGGCCTTAAAATCATAGATACTTTTGACCCATATTTCAGCTAGAAATTTTTTTATTTTTTATATCTTTCTGCAACTGGTATTTTTAGGTGATACTTTGTTTTAAGGATGGAAGTCAGTAGAACAATGAAATTCAGAATTTTCTTTTCTAGAAAACTGAGTTATTGTGATATTCTTGCCATATTGTAGTAAATACTTCTGACTCTTGATGTGATTTACTTAAGCCGCATCTCTTCTTCCTACAAAACTATGAGATTTCAGTAATGTGTCTGCTTTATGATGGCCTGTGCTTATTTGAGGAATAAAAAACCCAGTACAAAGCCTTGGCTATTCATGTTAAGAAATAATGTAAATCATCTGGCTTCCATTGAACATGTGAAAACAGTAGGCCAAAAGAAACAGATTTACTATAACAGCAGACAACAAATATTAGAGGAGTTAAAGTGTATTGCCAGATTTGTTTTTGATCCTGATTTTTTTCCTTAAAATGGTAATAACTCTCAGAATTCAGCTACATCTTACAAAAGTTTATGCTAAAGAAAAGTACATTCCATGCATAGTGTTCAAAGGAAGATTCTGCTTCTGTATGGCTTAAGGGAATTGTTCAGCAAACCAAAACACAGATGATTAAAGCCTCCAATAGGCTGAGCAACACGGAGTAAAAATACTAAATACTCAATAATTTTTAAATAATTGTAATCAAATTAATGGACAGGGAAGTTTTAAAGGCAGC
Source organism: Upupa epops (assembly GCA_013397515.1). Taxonomy (NCBI): domain Eukaryota; kingdom Metazoa; phylum Chordata; class Aves; order Bucerotiformes; family Upupidae; genus Upupa; species Upupa epops. The sequence continues at coordinate 6,485 of VZRI01007994.1, forward strand.
CAGGAATAAAGAACTTGCATAGCAAAAAGCCCTATCCACCAGAAATTACAAAACTACTTGATGAGGGAGGAAGAGAAGGAGGGGAAGAGGAAGGGAGAAAAAGCATGGTGGTATTTTCTAGGGACTCACATAGAAAATGAACAAGTACAGTATCCTGGTCCAAGTTCCAGAGTTATGGTGCTTAAATCTTTTATAAGAATTAAACAATTTTTTTCAGATAAAGGGATGTCAGGTGCTAATGCAAGTAAGATAGAGAAAGCAATGCAGACTGGAATGTTTAATATTCCTCTATTTTATCTTTAAAATGAGATTGAAAAGTTAAGTCAGTAGCTTCATTAGAGTCATAGAATTGTTTCAGTTGGAAACCTAAGTCTAACCATTAACCTAACTGTAACAAGCCCACTGCTAAACTGTGTCTGTGAGCTCTAAAACTATACGAATTCTAAACACGTGCAGGACTGGCTATTCAGTCACTTCCCTGGGCTGCCTGTTCCAATGGTTGATACACATTTTGATTTCTCTTACAATGACTTTTCTACTGACCACAATATTTTTGTTCTCTAAATGTGTTTACAGCAGTATTGAGTGGTAATGCTTAAGGGCTATGTGTGACCAAAATATGTGTAGTCTAAAAGAGTTTATCTGTTACATTTGAATATTGTCCAAATGAATGAACGGTTGTGCTGAAGCCCATCACTTGCATTTGAGGTGGAACTGTTAGCATCCAAGTGTAAGAAATGGTTACTTCTTGCATTTCCTGAGCATTTTTTTCTTGGAGGCAAAGAATCATAGACATTCATATGAATATATAGTGCTTGTAAAACTAGTTGGCATAAAATTCCTTGTAAGCACACTGAATACATTTACTGTGCTTTCAAGGAGCCCAAAGGTATTTTTCAAGAGCAATAGGAAACATTTTGCTAGTTCATATGTTTTTCAGTGGAACACAAAGCTTGTGCCTTGATTTGCTAGTATGGTATGGCGAATGCAAAAGTAGTAATTTTTAATGGTTTTTCTAAAATCATTCAGAAAAATCCAGGGTTCATCCAACTGAAGGTGCTTATGTGTGTATCATTAAAAAGTCTGCAGTTAAGAGTAACGGTATCTCATCTGTCAGCATTTATAGTTTCTCTGAAGAGTTACTATTATTATTCTATAAAAGAAGTTGTTTCTTTGCTATATGCCCTCCTGGCAGCAAAGAAATACTGTTTTATTTGTCTTAAATGAACCAGTCACCATCCTGATTCTTATGTAAAGATAAATATTGTGTTCATAGTTAAAATTTATAATTCATATGACCTTTTAAAACATGAGATTTCTACAGCAAGAAAATATCTTATTCCTGAAGGGGGCATCAGTCCAGAAATAATAATATTTGGCAGAATACTAGTATAATTTTATAGGTATAGAATAAATTTAAAAATTCTCTTCCATTATTTCAACTGTTTTTTTACTTTGTCAGATTGTGACAAAGCTTGTTTGTCATGTCTTACTTGTTATTAGTGCAATTACATAAGTTAGGAAGTGGAATCCATACATGTAGATACTGGTTTTAAGGTTTTGTAAGCTTCTCATGGGAGAGTTCACAAACACCTACCATACAATGAAATTTAATGAAATCATTTTGTTCAAGAACAAAAGCCACTGTATCTGGTTTCTGCGTACTTTTGATGACTTAGATCTGTGTTATTCATAGATTAGACAGATGCTGGCCACACTGGCTCATGTTCCTAGAAAACTTAAAATAAACCAAGGCTTAGTCTCTTTTAGAAGTGTAATGTTTCACATAGATTCTTACTCTGGCACTGTCCTAACCAGGAGACCCTGACATAATCCTGAATTTTTGTTAAATAGGAGAAAATCTGAATACTGTTAAAAGTCAGGCAGAAATACCAGCTACATGAGATGGAATCCAAGAGATTATCAGTTATTTTAATCTATTTCCAAGGAACTGAATTAATCAATTTAAGAAAGATTATTTGGGGGGGTGCGGGGGTGGGAAACATGCTTAGAAATTAAGCATACATGTTAGAGTTCAGTCATAAATGAGATCATGAGGATTCTTAATCTTTCAAATTTTATGGAAACTAGAATAATAATAATTAGTTTGTCTGAAAACAAATGTTGGCTCATAAAATTATGATCCCATAGATACAACAAGACATTATCTTTGAAATGTACATTTTAATTAGTTTCTAAATAAATAAATTAACCATTTTTTTCACTTAGTGACTACAGTTATGTTTCATTCCTTCTTGCCAAAAATCTTCTTTTTTGCAGAGTAGCCTAAATTTTTATTGGAAGGTGTTACTGGAACATGCAAAAAACTATCAGTAAGAAATGCAGTTGCTAAACTAAGCCCAATCTTACTAATGAGCAACAGAAAATTGGTTAAGGAAATTGTAGGTTAATTGTAGGTTAATTATATAATAATTATATAGGTTAATTTAATATATATTTTTTTCATTCGTAGCTTTGATCACCTGTTATGCTTACTCAAATCCTAGAAGCACAGCACTGAAACTTAAAGTACATCACCAAAGCTGACCAGGAAGTTATCCATTTGTTATCTCTTACAATTATTTTGCTATCCCTCTTGCACTCATTGTACAGATAGACACACTGTAACTGAAGTTACAGAGTAACCAACTGTCAGAAGCATGTAAAGTCTTCCCCCCCCGCCCCCTCACCCAAGTTTTACTAGATGTGCTGCTGCATAGATACTAACAATGGTGATGAACTACTAGTCATTTTAGCCATTTCCACTGTTCATGCTGATTGACAGTTGCTTGAATATGAGCCAAGAGTGTGCCCAGGTGTCCAAGAAGGCAAAAGACATCCTGGCTTATAGTAGAAATATTGTGGCCAGCGAGAGTAGGGGGCTGATTGTTTCCCTGTGCTCACCCTGAGATGTCCCTCATTAGTGAGGCCACACCTTGAACATTGTATTCAGTTCTGGGCTACTCACTACAAGAAAGACATGGAAATGTTGGAGTATGTCTAGAGGGAATGAGACTTATGAAGGATCTGTAGCACAATTCTTATGAGAAGCAGCTGAGGGAAATGGTATTGTTTAGTCTAAAGAAAAGGAGGCTGAGGAGAAACTATCACTCTCCACAATTAACTGAAATGGCTGGAGCAAGGAGAGGGACAACCTCTTCTCCCTGGTGGCAGGCATCAGCGGCAAAGGAAAGGTTTGCAAGCTTCAGGTTTATGCTGGATGTTAGGAAGAATTTCTTCACTGAACGGGTTATCAAACATTGGAACAGGCTGCCCAGGGCAGTGGTAGAGTCACCATCACTGGAGGTATTTAAGTCATGTAGACATATTGCTTAGAGACATAGTTTAGGGGTGACTTGGCAGTGCTGGATCAAAGATCGCACTTGATGATCTTCAAGGTCTTTTCCAACAAAGATACTCTGTGATTCTCTGGGTCTGTAATTTACCTGGTGTTTACAGATCTAACATACATTTCAGTTACTTTTATTAACATCCAACTTTACTTTCAGGTCAAAAAACGGAAAACTTTCTTGTACTAAAAAGTACAAATTCTTCCTTATGTTCCTACATTTTCTGTAAATTCTGCATTAATTTATCAGCCACTGTGTTATAATCACATTAGTCATTATAGTAATGCATAGGATCTAGAAGCTATACATTGTCTTTTCAATCAGTATTTAATCTCCCAGATTTTCACAGCGTTGACTGTAGAAATCAGCTTTGTTTCAATTCTCTGTGAAATAAGCAAAAGCCATTTCTGTCTATGAAACAGGAAGATTCAAAGATAAGAGATGTATTTGCTTTTCTCTCCAAGGGAATTCTGCTTTTTCCAATAGCAGTATGTTATTTTTATGTCCCTATTATGTTCCTCTGACTCTCTGACAAAATTTTGACTGGAATGTATATCCAGGTGTAGAACTCAGTTTCAGGAAGTTGTGTATTATTAACTGGTTTAGAATATGGTTTTCTCAAACGTGTCTAGGCAGGCCTTAGAATTTTCAGATGGTTTGGAGTTTCATTGTGACATAATGGACCAGTTAGACTGCTAGCTACATGTATTGTTATTTTGTAGCTGTTTCAGTGATAGCTATGAGAGAGTAATTAATTTATAGATTTCAGAGTATGTATGCCTCCTCTAAATCACTGTTAGCCATACTTCTGAAAAATGGATAAATAAAACCCTCTAATATAGTCAACCGAAGTTGTAGAGTGAAAACATAGAAGAACTGTGAACTACCTTTTCTCTTCCTCCATTCTCTCAGAACTGAATGCTTTGTAAATAAAACATGTAATAACTGGCTGTGTTTATAGATAAATATGACCTAAGACTCATGTTGCTGCTAGGAAAGAAGGCTTGAAAAAAATTGTTCCTAAATTCCTACTATTTGGAACTTATTAAAACTGGATTGTCATCTAGTTTTAGAACTACAAATGTTCATAGATAACTACATATGTTTTGTGAGTATGGTAAGAGGGACAGCACATGCTTCTCCATTGAAACCCTTTGTGAATTTAAGGCAATTGTGCTTTATAAAAGAAAAGTTAGATTAATCAGGAATTCCTGCTAGATTATACATGTTGCAAGTATGAGCCAGAAGTTTCTACCACAAAAAACAAGAAGATCCACATTACTGATTTTTATACAGTCAGCTCAGTAATAATTTTAAAACTAACAGCAATGACTTAGCTTAAACTAAACATTATTGTAAACTTCTTTCTTCTTAACAGACCTTTCAAAATACAATAATTTTCATTATTGTAATCCATTTTGTGTTTATAAATTTGATATCTGTAGATCATGTAACATTTACTTTCATTAGTAATTGTATCACCATTGGCACCTTGAAGTACTGAAGCTTACAACTTCAAAAGACAAGCATTGCTAAGTCAGTAAAGGTACAGGGAATTTATTATTCACTGGAAGCATGAGCTGATGAGACTTAATGCATTTTAAACATCACTAAAGTAATTGTTTGAATTAAAACCTGTTATAGTTTGAACAGCAGTATTCCTTGTTCAAGATATTTCTCAAATAGTGGTATTTGTATTTGACTTGAACTCAACAGGAAGGCGTAACTGTACATTCCTTCCTCTACAGTTTTATCAGGGAAAGGAAATACTGAGTTCAATTAGGCAATTCAGGTGCTGTCAGTGATTCTGATACACATAGAGTGGGTGGAGCCAGGATGCCATAGAGAAGATCTTGCAGTCTACTTGGTGCCATTTTATGGTAGTCCTAGTCTACAAATAACTAATAAATGCACCTAAGACTGGAATATTGCAGTATCTTTGAGTGTAGCTCATTTCTTAAGTCACTTGAAAATGTGCTTTTTTATTTTGACTTTATTTCCTTGTCACAAAATGCAGAAATGCAATATAAAATGGGGATTCTGTACAGTATTTCCTTCCCTCTCTCCCTCCTTCCTTCCTTACAGCTTTTCTTCCCTTGTTCTTTCCCTCCCTCCTTCTTTTCTGCTTCCCTCCCTTCCTTTCTTCCCTTCCTCCCTCCTTCCCTGTAGAAGAAACATACTCGTTGCCACTATTAATTATGTTACTAACTTTAATGGAAACTTTTCCTTGTTTCTTCCACCAAATATCCCAGCTAATTGTCACTATAAAAATGAAAAGCAGACAGACTCCTACCAAGACATTTTGAGGACTAAAAGTCAACACCTGACTTGTTTCTTCTGTTAAAGAAGTGTGTCATTATATGTTTAAATGACATTCAGAGATGAAAGGTGGATGAAGAGTGATAGGACTGCTGTTTCTTCCACTGCATGTGCTACTTTTCCTTTGTATCATTGTATGCAGCTGCAGACAAGAGGAGGGGTGTTGGGGATATAGGTCAGTTCACTGACCTGCTAGCACACACGACTTGTGCCACCTGTGCCAACACTGAGTGGGGCACAGATACTATTTGCAAATGTGTTTTGATTTCTATTCAGTTTTGTTCAAAAGTATGCACCAGCAAGTTTGGTATTAGGTAGAGCACCTTTTACACTCTTTGTTGTTTAAAAATAATATATTTGTGACACAGACCAATGATACATAACACTGGAAATGGGTGCTTCTTCCTGAAACATCATATGTAAAAAGAAGAAAAAACCCCATATTTCTAAGTTTTCCAGCCTTTAGGCAGTTCTTAAAATTATAACCATGTAATACAAGTGCTAGTTTTCTATCCTTTATAATTTTAAATAGATCTGCATTTTAACTATGTATTTGACAATTTTTCATATAAAGTTACACTTCTGAATTCAGTCTTTTTCTTTTCGTCTGTTGTTACAAAGCAGAATTTTGGTATTCCTGTACACTGCAAAACATTTTTTTTAGTAGTCCCTTGTCTTTTCTTCTGGACCTGTTTACCACTAATGAGTCTGCAGTCCCCTTTTTACTGTTATCTTCTAGTAAATGTAAAATGTTTGTATCAAGCTGTCTCATTTTATTCACTTGCCTCTGTTATCAAGAGTGATCATTGTGATGTGTGATCCTCAAAGTTTGGCTGTCATTTTTGTGTATCAGAAGGTATTGAGAGGAGTAACCTTAGTGAACAAGAGAGAAAGAGCATTGAAGCAGGCCAAGACCTTCAGGGCTAGAGCTCTGCAGTTGTGAGGATTTTACACCACACATTTGTCTTTAGGCCAGAATTGTGTTAAAAAGCTAGGCACTTAAAAGCAAGTGTGCTTGTTTTGCATATTAAAAGCAAAGCCAAAGCTACAGATATTTCCGGTAAAGAATAGTGACACAATCTGAACCGACTTCAAAGATTTATACTGTTGATTTTACATGATCTAGTGCACTCTTTCCATTATATTAAAAAATAAATTTTATTATCATTCTAACTACAACTTGCATTTTGAAGCAGATTGTTTAAAGCTCCTTTGTGCTTTACTTTGAATAAAATGAGTCTTCATAATAATTTTCATATACACCGCACTTGGATGCAATTTCTTTGGTTTCCAAAATTCCTTCTTAATATAAAGACTGTAATATCAAAATTATGACTGAAGTAAAATACCTGAATTATTATGCCTTAAAAACATTTAATCAGGACTAATGTGAATTATGAATATTCTGTTGAAAGAATTTTTTCCATTGCCTTATGCTCCCAGTAGATGCACATTGTTTGACCACCCAGCAACAGGTAACAAGACAGGTTTTTGTGTACCTACTCCCAAAGCACTGCCATTTGCAAGACTTGGTGCCCAACTGTTAGCAAAGTTACAAAGTTAGCAAAGTTATAGATTTTTGACAATTTATAAATGGGACTGAGTTACTTAAGTTAGGTGTTTTTTGTTTTATTAACTTACTGTTATTTCCTCTTACAAACTCATTGTGGTAGTCTTCCTCACCATTTCTGAATTGTATTCTGTAGGAGAGATGTAAGTTCAAAATTCATCCCATGAATTTACCAATGTGTGTTGAAATAGAAGATAACATAGTGTGAGATTGCACACAGATCTGGTACAATTCTGCTGAAAGACAGAATAACTTTAGAAAGTCTGTTCTGCTCAGTGATGTTTCGTTTCCAGATAAGAAAAGCATGTTTGAAAACCTGCTACTCCCAAATAATGAACAGCACAGAGTCATCAAATTACCTCATTTGAAGTTTCACAGTAGTCAATTAAGAATTAAGCTGAAGTAAAGGACCCTTCAAGGTGATCACAGAAGGTTGAAAGGGTCCTCCAAAGGTCATCTAGTCCAACCCCTTGACAACAAGCAAGGATATCACTTACAAGAATAGATTGCCCAGAGCCCTGTCAAGCCTGACTTTGAATGTCTCCAGGGATGGGGCCTCCACGACTTCTCTAGCCAACCTTTTCCAGTAATCCACTACCCTTATACTAAAGAGCTTTTACCAAATGTTCAGCCTTAATCTACTTTTTCAGCTTTAAAACATGACCCCATGTCTTATCGTAATATGCCCTTGTGAACAGTTCTTCCTCAGCCTTCTGATAGGTCCCTTTCAGGTATTGAAAGGTCACTATAAGGTCTTCCCAGAGTCTTCTGCTCATCAGGTTAACAATTCCAAGTGTTTTAGCCTGTCCTCATAAGAGACGACAGCCTCCAGATCATTTTCATGGCCCTCCTTCAGATGCACTCCAACAGGTTCACATCCTTCTTGTATTAGAGGAATTCAGAGCTGGACGCAGTATTCCAGATGAGATATCACTGGGGCAGAGTAGAAAGGCAGAACCAATTCTCTTATCTGCTGGCCATACTTCTTTTGATGCTGCCCAAGAGGCAGGTGGCCTTCTGGGTAGCAATTGCACATTCCTGGCTCATGTCCAGATTTTCATCCACTAGTACCCCCAGGTCTTTTTCCACAGGGCTGCTCACCAGCATGTCTTTCCCTAGTCTGTATTGATATTGGTGGTTGCCCCAGCCCAGGTGCAGGGCCCTCCATTTGGCTTTGTTGAACCTTATGAGATTTGTCTGGGCCCATTTCTCTAGCTTGTTCAGGTCCCTCTGGATAGTATCCCATCCCTGTGGCATATCAACCACACCACCCGGCTTGGTGTCATCAGCAGACTTCCTGAAGGTGCACACAATGCCATAGTTAATAATGAAGACATTAAACAACACTGATTCCAGTACAGACCCTTGGAGGATACCACTTGTCACTGTTTTCCATCTGGACATTGAGCGATGGACTACTTCTCTCTGGCTACAATCACCCAGCCAGTTCCTCATCCACTGCACAGTTCATCTATGGAACCCAGATATCTCAAATTTAGAGACAAGGATGTTTTTGGGCACCATGTCAAAGGCCTTGCAGAAGTTCCAATAGATGATATCTGTTACTCTTTTCTTGTCCACTGATGCAGTCACTCCATTGTAGAAAGACACTAGGTTTGGTCAGGCAGGACCTGCCATTACAAAACCCATGCTGGCTGTCTTGCATCACCTCTCTGTCCTCTACATGCCTTAGCATGCCTTCTGTGAGGATCTGTGCCATGATCTTCCCATGCACAGAGGTGAGGCTGACAGGTTGGTATTCCTAAGGTCATTCTTTCCATCCTTTTTTTTAAATTGGCATTCTTCCAGTCACCAAGGCCTTCACCTGACTGCCATATCTTTTCAAATATCAGGCTTAGCAACTGCGTCAGCCAATTCTCACAAGAATCTGGGATGTATCTCATCAGGTCCCACACTGTGTGTGTCTAGGTTTCTCAGATGGCCACAAACCTTGTCTCCCCTTAACAGTGAGAGGGATTTTGTCTCCCTCTGTCTTGTGGGCCTTTGACTTGTGAGGTATGAGGAGAGAGGTTGACAGTGAAGACTGAAGCAAAAAATTGTTGAAGGTCTGTCTTCTCATCTGTTGTTACTCACCATTATCACTTTTCAAGGCTGGGTCTGCTTTAACCTTCTTATTTTGGTTCACATATGTGTAGAAGCCTTTCTTGTTTGCCTTTGCATCCCTTTCAAATTTCAGCTCCAGCTGTGCCTTGGCCTTCCTTACAAAACCTTGACCTTGTCCTTACACACCTGGGTATCATCCCTACTTGCTTCCCAGGATACCTGTATCCACTCTCCACTGCCTGTGCAGTTTCATCTGGTTTATCAGTTTGACCAGCAGGTCTTGATTCAGACATGCTGATCTCTTACCTTCCTTTCCCAATGTCTTAGTGCCTCAGGATGAGAGCTGTTGTGCTCTATAGAAATAATCCTTAGAGATCTGGCAGCTCGGTTGTACCCCCTTGTCCCTTAAGGCTGTTTCCCAAGGGGTCCTATTGACTGAAGTTGTGGAATTTTTCTTTCCTAAAATTTTGGGTCCTACCTGCTTCTTATCTGTCTTATACCCCTTAGGACATGGAACTGCACAAGTGCATGACCCTTGCAGCCCAAACTGCCATCAGTCTTGACATCCCTGATGAGTCCATCCCCTTGGATATGGCTATCTATTTCTTGACTTAAGAAGTTGTGGTCGAGGCATTTCAGGACTCTCCTGGATTGGCTATACCTTGCCGTGCTACTTTTCTAACAGATGTTGGGGTGATTGAAATACCCCAGCAGGATAGAAAGCTATCACTATTATGTCTCCTAGAGTTGTAGTAAGAAGACTTCAACAATAGAGTCCTCTTGATCAGGTAGCCTGTAACAGATGCCAACCACTAGGCTCTTTTTCTTGTCTTGATTAACCTGCTCATAGCTATTCTTTAGAGACAACTCTTCACACTATCCATTTCTTAATATAGAGGGCAACACCTCTAGCCCTCCTTCTTTTCCTATCCTTTCTTGACAGCTTCTAGCCATCAATAGCCACACTGTAATTGTCAGATTCATCTCACCAAGTTTCAGTAATGGTCCCAATATCTTAGTTTTCCTGTAGCATTATAGCTTCCATCTCCTTCTGTTTGTTGACCATGCTGCGTGCATTGGTGTGGACACCAGCGGGGCTGCTGTTCATGTCTTCTTGGAGGGTCACTTTTTTTTTCATGGGTGATAGCCTGCTGTGTCCTATTATTTCAGGAAACCCTGTCTTATCTCTGTAAGGCTTTGCCTGTTATGCATTGTCCATACCTTGTCTCAGGGCAACAGGTCAAAGGCCTTTATTATTACTCTATCGCTCTAGCCCCGAAGTGTCATCCTGCTGCTTGTTACAGACAAGCTTGATATTACAACCTCCTCCCTGCTCACATTTAGTTTAAAGCCCTGCAAATCAACCCCACAATCTGTTGGGCAAAGACCCTCTGCCCACTTTGAGAAAGGTATCCTCCATTTGACATCAGCTTTCCTGGTGCTGTTCAAGGTATCCTACTATCAAAAAACTCAAAATTGTGACAGTGACACCAGCCATGGAGCGGTATGTTGACTGACTGAATTATCTTGGTCATTCCAATGTCACTGATTTCAATTGGAAGGAGGGAATTGAAAATAATCTATGCCCCAGTTACTTTCAGTGATCTTCCCAGCACCCTAAAATCTCTCTTAATTTTTCTTTGATTTCTACTAGCTGACTCCTCTCTACCCACATGGAAAATCAGTAGTGGGTAGTAGTCTGTGGACCACACTAAACTAAGAAGCTTCCTAGTGATGCTCTTGACCTAGGCTCCAGGGAGACAGCATACCTCTCTGTGAAGAGGATTTGCACAGCATATTGGACCCTCTGTCCTCCTCATAACAGAGTCATCTGCAACTACAACCCTTCTTTCCTTCTTTTTGTGTATTGAGGTGATACAGGCAGTTGACCTCTCTGACCATGTAGACAGCTTGGGCTTGGCCAGTGTAGTTCGCTCTTTGTCCCCATCCTCATTCAGCTGTTTTCTTTTTATTCAGAGACTCACACCTGTTGCTCAAAGGCAGCCAGGGCAGGGAGAGGTGAGCAAGAGAGGATTTTGCCTTTGTACAGTCCTACTTTTTTTTCAACTTAGAAGTACTTGGACTTCAAAAGATTAAGTTAAGGTTCCTCATAAGATCCAGAAGGACTCTGGGCACCTAAGAAACATTTTAAATAGCATCTCACAGTATTCCGTATTACTGAGATGTCCAGTTTAACCAATGCAGGCACATTTTCCCCTAACAAACCAAATAGTCTGCTGTAGAAAAATGGTCCCCTGCAGGGAAGCGTATGCCTCAATGTGTGTTAATGTGACCATAACATCTCATTTCATTTGTCAATTCAGAATTTCCACTGGGGAATTTTCCTTCCTAACTAACCTGTGAGCCCTAACTTTGCAGGTACTGTATACCCAGCAAAATGCTATTCAAGACACTGGGCACAGAAGTGTTGATACTTAACAGTATTTGCATCCACATCCAACTGTTTCTAATCACCCAACATTTGTATATCAGTGCAAGAACGTTCTTTTTCTCTGCAAATGGCAATCCTGTCTCCCTCCCTTTTAGATCCAAATACTGTGCATGTGAAGTTACCCCATGAACTCTCTTGCATTTTGGCAGTAGTAATGGTGGGTGTTTTTTAAAATGAGAGACATCAATCTTGCTCAGAGATACAAAAGTGGTTAACGTATGTGGAGTCCAAGTGGTACCTACCTTACAAGTGATGAATGAGATTTGTGGAATCATTGGAAGAGTGAAGAGGGGAAGAGTTGTTTGAGAGTGATTTTTTTTCCTTTTCAGCGTAGTCAGTTTCATGGCAAATTGAGTCTGCTGAATTCCATGAATGTGGCTCCCAGGTCCCTCAGTCTCTACTACCACATTCCCTGGGAGTCTAAGTCAGACCAAGAACCATAGAGACCTTGAAAGCCATATATTCCTGTATTAAAGATTTTTGATAGATACAACCCCCACAACCAAATAGGTCTGGGGAAATCGGCATTAAGTCACACTTGCTCATTGTAGAGCCTGAAGACCATCACAGGTCAAAGAGTATGAAATTCTAGCAGGCCAGACATACTAATGTTTTGAAGGACTGTGTGGTTTCTATCACACACAGTTAATAAGGCTACTCTGCAGCTAGAATTCAGTCCTCCTTCAAATCATGTTCTAGTCATAAGAAATGAAAAATTACAGTAATATCACACTACAGTTTGAATTTCACCTATACATTTTTAACTTCAAAGCACATGATACAGATAACTGTAGAAGAGCTCTTCTTTAATATTCCTAGATTCACAGATCCAGAGAATGGTTCAGGTTGGAAGGGACACCTTAAAGATCATCTAGTTCCAACCCCCTGCCATGAGCAGGGATACCCCCCACTAGACCAGGTTGCTCAAGGCCCTATACAATCTAGCATTGAACACCTCCAGGGAATGGGCAATCACAACCTCCCTGGGCAACCTTCTCCAGTGTCTCACCACCCTCAACGTGAAGAATTTCCTTCTGACTTCCAGTCTAAACCTCCCCACATCCATTGAAAACATTGAAAACATTACCCCTGGTCCTACCATTACAAGCCCTTATAAACATCCCCTCCCCAGCTTTCCTGTAGGCCCCTTTCAGATACTGCAAGGCCACTATAAGATCTCCCAGGAGGCTCTTCTTCTTCCGGCTGAGCAGCCCCACTCTCTCAGCCTATCACTGTAGAAAAGGTGCTCCAACTCTCCAATCATTCTCATAGCCCTCCTCTGAACTTGTTGCAATAGCTCAATATCCTTCCTGTACTGGGGGCTCCAGAACTGGATACAGTCTTCCTGATGGGGTCTCACGAGAGCAGAATAGAGGAGGAGGAGAATCACCTCCCTTGACCTACTGGTCACACTTCTCTTGATGTAGCCCAGGATGCAGCTGGTTTCCTGGGCCACAAGCAAACATTGCCAACTCATGTTGAGTTTTTCGTCGACCAACACCTCCAAGTCCTTCTCAAGGCTGCTTTCAATCTGTTCACCATCCAGCGTGCATTTGTGCCTGGGATTGCCTTGACCCAGGTGCAGGACCTTATACTTGGCCATATTTAGTCTAATGAATTTGGCCTGTACTGGTCCCTCTGGATAGCATCCCTTTCCTTCAGGGTGTCCACCACACCACACAGCTTGATGTCATTGGCAAACTTTCTGAGGGTGCACAGAATTGCATGGAATCCCGCTCTTCGTATGGCCAACAAAGATGTTAAACAGCACTGGTCCCATTACTGACCCTTTAGGGACAACAATTGTCACTGCTTTCTTCCACTTCAACTATGAGCCATTGACCACAGCTCTCTGCATGCGACCATCCAACCAATTCATTATCCAACAAGCGGTCAGTTCATCAAGTTCATGTTTTTCCAGTTTGGTGACGAGTATGTCATGCAGACAGTGTCAATGGTTTACACAAGTCCAGGTTGGATGCTCTTCCCTTGTCCACTTGTGTGTAACAACATCATAAAAGGTCATCAAATTAGTTGAGCATGATTTGCCTCTGATGAAGCCATGTTGGTTACCAGTCACCTCTTCATTTTCCAGATGCCTCAGCAGGGCCTTTAGGAGGATCTGCTGTGTGATCTTGCCATGCATAGAGGTGAAGCTGACTGGCCTATCGTTTCTGGAGCATTTTTCCCCCCTTTTTAAAGATGGGGGTGATGTTTCACCTTTTCCAGTCAGCAGAAACTTTACCAGACTGCCATGATCTTTCAAATGTTACGGCTAGTGGCTTGGCAACTTCATTCACCAGTTCCCTCAGGACCCATGGGCTTGTGCAACTTTGGGTTCTCCAGATTTTCACTGAAAGTAGTTGGATCATCTTTCACCTTGTCTCTATCTTTGTCTGCTGGGACTTGGGTGGAGTGGCTAGAGCCTTTGTCACTGAAGACTGAGACAAAGTAGTCATTAAGTACCTCTGCCTTCTCCATTTCACTTGTGACCAGGTCCCTTTTTCCTTCTGGAAAGACCCTATGTCATCCCCACCCTTCCTTTTGTTACTAATATATGCAGAGAAGCCCTTCTTGTTTCCCTTTATCCCCCTGGCTAGATTTAATTCTATCTCTGCTGTTGCTTTTCTAATCCACATCCTGGCTGCACAGACAAGTCTTCTGTATTCCTCACAGTCAGCCTGTCCCTGCTTCCACCTCCTATAGACTTTCTTCTTGTGCTGCAGTACGTGTGGGAGAACATTGTTTATTCATGCTGGCCTCTTGGCATTCTTGCTCGCCTTCTTCTTTCTTGAAATGCACTACTCCTGGGCTTGGAGGAGTCGGTCTTTGAATAACAACCAGCATCCTTGGTCACCTCTTACTTCCAGGATCTCATCCCTTGATATCCTGCCAAGTAGATCCCTGCGGAGGGTGAAGTCAGCTCTCCTGAAGTCCAGGGTTACAAGCTTACTATGCATCCTCTTAGGTACCTTAAAAATCATGAATTCCACCATTTCATGATCACTACAGCTGAGACTGCCCTGGAGCTTTACTTTACTCACCAGTCCCTCTTGTTTATGAGGACAAGGTCCAGGGCAGCACCTTTACTTGTAGGTTCCTCATCACTTAGATGAGAACGTTATCCTGAACACAACTCCGGGAACTTCCTGGATTGCTAGTGCCTAGGTTGCTTGCTACATCAGTATTCATCTCCTCAATTCCTTGCAAATCTGGAACATGGAAGTCACTGCTGCTAAACAGACTGCATTAATCTTGATTAAAGAAGGTGCTCTGTTGAGAATACAGAATAATGAGATGCTGTGCTATGGTTTTCTAATAATTGAGCTCATACAGCTTTCAATGACCTACTATACTGCAAAGAGAAGCTAGGGAAGAGTGAAAAGAGAAGTAAGGGGAGAGTGTGTCTAGCTAGATATAATTGGAGCTTCTGATATGATTGACCAATATAGGCAGTTTCCATTTCATTCATAGTCATGGACCAGGGAGTCAGTTCTCTAATGCCTGGGCCTGACATGGGGACATTTTGGGGCTCTGTAACTCATTTATTTAGAAATACTTTGATTCTTCTCCAGACTTCAGGTGGACCTGACCTGGAGGGTGGGACTTGGTTTACCAAGGGTGGTCAAGTCCACCTCAAGTATGGAAAAAGTCAGCTGCAGAAAACAAAACCAGGGCTATTTGCAGAAAAGCATGGGCAAGAAAAAAAAAAAAAGTTCAATGAGCAGAGGATACAAATGAGGCAATTCCAAGTTTTTACCCATATATGGCTTTGTTGTAGTCTACATGTGTAGACTAAATTTTACTTGACATGGTGCTGGAGCCAAACTGCTCCCTCACATTTGAAGCAGAAGTAACTGAGTTTTTATATACATCTGAATTTGCAGATAAGTCATTCCTTCTGACCCCATTCAATCCACTGCATGCAGATTTTTCCACTAGTGCAGGTACAGTAAACTATCTAGATTTTTGTTTGTCAGGCTCTCCCAGTGCTGCTGTCATGAGATGTGTCCCTGTATTTCTCATTTTCAGGGCCACACCCAGAGGTGTTTTCAGAGGACCCCTCCTGAGTAAGCCTCATTGGAAACAAAACTGGGAACATGACTTCTCTCTCCTCCTACCACAAACATGGCCATGTGTCACTCTCTAGCTAGCTCCTGAACTTTCCCTTAGAAACTTACCACGATTTTGGCCTGAAGGCTGGGTCCTGTACACTGTGGGACTGCAAGCATCTCTCCCAAGGTGTGGACATTTGGAAATGAAGTCACCAAGACTCAAAACTCACATGTTTTGTCACAGGGGAGTGGTTGCTGTGTGTAAAGTCAAACCAACACGAAGCCCAAGATGAGATGTGAGGGATACTTTCAGCACTTGTTTTTAGAGCACTTTTCATTGTTATTTGCAGCTTGTGAACTTTCCAATAACTGTCTTGTGCCTCTGGACAATAAAATTCTCTGCTGGCATTGACAAAAAATGAGGAGGGCAGTGAGCACTTTCTATCAAGGAAAAGACATTTAGAGTTCTGCATCACAAACAGGTGATCCACGAATTTCAGGGATACTTGGATCAGCAGCAACAGGCCAAAGTCCTAAGCCTCTATTTGTCTTTAAAAACAGGAGAGCTTCCTAGCCAGCCCTCTGTGACACTGCTGTTCAAATAGGGATTTTTTACAGCACTGTAGAAAACTGATAGCTTTGCTTTCTAAATGTGATGTATATAGCAGGATTCCTGTTTGGTGTCTAATTCAGCCACCTGCCCCTCAGACTTCACAAGCCTGTCAAGCTTAGGATGCTTGAATTTAAAAAAAAACAAAACAAAACAAAACAAACCATCAGTAATGTTTTAGAAGAACCCCAGGTATTCGAAGCAGTTGGCTAGCCTTTCAAGACGCTGTCAGACATGGCTGGCTTTGCCCACAGCATGTTTCATCTGCACTTTTCCTTTACAGAAAAACAGGTTTGCCTTGAATTCCAGGACAGAAAATCATTTTCATTGAACTTGTGTCTGAACATCCATTTTTTGTTCCATTACATTAATTCTTCATACAGGCATTTCTATCTGCAGACCATGGCCACAGTAACATAATGGTTCAGAAAAAAATATCAAGAGAAAGAGATCTTTGAAAGTTTACTTCTTTAAAACATGATGAGATAATCCAGGCAGAGATAGAGTTGCTGACACCTGTTACCTCTTTTTTAAATTTTTGGAAATCTAAAGTCGCTTCTAAAGGATAAGCCAACCTCCAGCCATTGGTACTTGGGGCACATGGAGAATTTTTAATTTTGAGGCAGTGCACAGAAGTTCCTTATGGTACAGGAATCTGAGGTCATCCTGTGTTGTGAAATTTTAGCAGCAGTGCTGGCTGAAAGAAGCAAACAGGCAGGGTTGTTCCCCTCCCCAGGAGTTCAAGATCTCATGTGAGCAAAAGGAATATGGGACAGGAATTAGAAGGGCTCATTCAGAGAGCTTCAAACTAGACTAAAAGAGGAATGGGATTGTTGCTGGGCATGCATCAGTGGTACAGTGCTCTGATACTGATGAAGACCAGAAGGCCTCCCACGTTCCTAGGGTGAAATCTGATCGCTCAGCTTGCCCTATGAACTGCCTGTAAACCAATGTATGCTGCATGAGCAATAAGCAGTAGTCAGAAATCTGTGTTCAGTCAGGAGATTATGATGTGGTGACAATGACAGAGACCTGGTGAGACAGCTCGCATCATGGAGTGTCTCGGTTTGGGAAGACAGGTGTCGGTTAGGGAGAGCTGGAGTCTCCTTTGGAATGGAGACTGTCAACCCCCCTCCCTCCAGAATACTATAATTTTGTAATTTAAGGGGCTTTCAGGCAAAAGATTTGGGAAAAGGAACAACAATTCTTTACTAAGAACATTAAGAAACACCAACAGTACACTCAAAACAACCAAACGAAAGAAGATCCCAGGGACCCCGACAGAGTCCACCCGACACCCTGTAAAAAGGGTGATGGCTGCAGACCTCCTGGAGTGATGGATGTGGCTCTCTCCTCCTCGGGCGCAGACGGAAGACTTGCAGCAGACAGGAGGCGGCAGGGAGCGGCCGGAAAGTGTCCGCAGTAGCCAGGGGCCGGGCAGCCACAGCAGCAGCTCTGTTCAGCATGGGAAACAGTGGGGACTTCGGGGCAGGAGGCAGAAGGTCTCGGAGGGAGGCCGGATGCCGTGGAGCAGCGAAGGCAGCAGTGGCAGAGAAGTGGCACTGAAAGCACGCGAAGCGGCTCCCGCTGGGCACCGCAGGGTCCCAGGACTGGAAACCCCGTAGAGAGAACTGTTGCAGTGAACATTAC
>VZRI01007996.1:351-15720 GCA_013397515.1 Upupa epops
AGGTCAGTCCCCAACCTATACTGGTCCCTGGGGTTGTTCTTGCCCAGATGCAAGACTCTACACTTACCCTTGTTGAGATTTCATGAGGTACATTCTGTCCAGCTCTCTATCCTGTCCAGGTCTCGGTGAATGGCAGGCAGCAGTCTGCTGGGGTGTCAGCGACACCACTCAGCTTTGTGTGATCAGCAAACTTGCTGACAGTGCACCCTCATTCAAGTCATTACTGAATAGATTGAATAGGACTGGTCCCAGTGCTGATCCTTGGGAGACTCCACTAGACACAGGCCTCCAACTAGACTCTGTCCCATTGACCACTACTCTCTGGCTTCTATCCTGCAGACAGTTCACCATCCACCTCACTACCCAGTCATCCAGCCCACAGTGCCTCAGCTTGGCTGTGAGGATGCTATGTGAGACTGTGTCAAATGCCTTGCTGAAGTCAAGACAGACCACATCCACAGCTCTGCCATCATCTCTCCATCTGGTTATGCCCTCATAAAAGGCTATCAGGTTGGTCCAGCCATGACTCCCACCCTTTTCTCTCAGGAAACCATGAACAACTCCAGCTTTCCCTTGTGCTTTCTGGAAGGTAAAGTGTTCACAGGTTCCTGGCAGACAGTTTCTCTACCAAAGAGCACAGGTGTTCACATAGATCAATATCGAGCATCAATTCTGAAGACTCTTACCCAGAATTTAGTTCTCTGCTCCAGAATCAGGTCTATTTTCATCAACATTAGATCCACTGGTTCAACAGAGCAGTGTCCAGAAAGTAATCAATATTTTTAAGTAACTGCCACAGCAATAGAACCACTCTCTTAATCTCATCTGAAATAGACAGAAGGTAGAGCTCTGCCCAGAGGTGTGGAAAATCCACTGCACCAGAGCTGCTGAAACATAACCACCTAAAACAACCCAGTGCAGCTTTAAGCACTTCTTAACAGAGGCCCATGAGCCCCATCTAACCTGGCTGGCCTTGAACACTTCCAATGTGGGGGCATCCACAGCCTCCCTGGGCAACCTATTACACTACCTCAGCATCCTCACAGTGAAGAATTTCTTCCTAAGATGTAATCTAAATCTATTCTTTAACTTGGAACCATCCCTTTGTCCTATCACTAGCCTGTCTTCAGCTTTCTTGTAGGCCCATTCAGGTACCAGAGGACTGCTAGAAGGTCCACATAGAGCCTTCTCATTGCCAGGATGGACAGTCCCAGTTCCCTCAACCTGTCCTCATCCCCTAGAGGGTGCTCTAGCCCTCTGATCATCCCTGTGGCCTCCTCTGTACACATTCCAACAGTTTCATGTCCTTCTATTAGGGCCCCCAGAACTGGATGCAGCCTTCCAGGTGAGGTCTTACAATAACAGAGTAGAGGGGGAGAATCACCTCCCTTGACCTGCTAGTGACATTTCTTTTGACTCAGCCCAGGATGTCATTGGCTGGCTCAGGTTGAGTTTCTCATCTGCCAACATCCTCAAGGCTGCTCTCAATCCATTCAGCCACCACCCATCATACATCCATTCTTGGAGTTGCCCCCAGCCCAGATGCAGTACCTTGTATTTGGACTTGTTGAACCTCATGCAGTTTGCATGGGCCCAGTTCTCAAGCCTGTCAGAGTCCCCCCAGATGACTTTCCTTCCCTCCAGTATATTGACCACTCCACACAGCTTGGTGTCATTGGCAGTCTTGCTAAGGATGCATTCAGCACTGCTTTCTGTGTCTCAGACAAAGAGGTTAAACAGCACCAGACCCAAACCAGATCTCTGAGGAACATCGTTGATAAGTGATCTCCACTTGGACATGGAACTGTTGATCACAACCAATTGAGTGTAACCGTCCAGACAATTTCTTAGCCACCAATGGTCAATCTGACAGAACCATGCCTCTGTATCCTAGAGTAAAGGGTGTCATGTTGGAGAGCGTCAAATGCCTTGTACAAGTCCAGGTAGATGACCTCAGTTGCTCTACCCTTATCTGCCAATACAGTAACCCTGCCACAGAAGGCCATGAGATCTGGTGGGCACAATCTGCCCTTAGTGAAGCTGTATCGACTGTCACCAATCACCTCCTTATTTTCCATTCTTCCACAGCACAGTTTGCAGGAGGATCTGCTCCATGATCTTGCTAGACACAGAGACAAGCATGACTGGCCTGTAGTTCCCCAGGCCATAATTTTCCCACCCACCTTTCTAATAATAAGGAAAATATGCTACACTTGTCCACCTAAACCACTGGCACTTAAATGTTGCATCCATACAAATGAGTTTTGCTAAAGTTTTGCTGATTAATAGAATAGTCTTGGATGTGAGGTTGTACAGGTTCCTTTCCCTTTTCTTTTTACGATCAGAGAACAAGCAACCGTAGCTTAGACTCCCCCTATTGAGACTGGAGGTAGAACTGGATAACCATCAGGGACTCCAATCTCAAAACAGAACACTTCAGAGAATTCATTCTTACCTCTGCACTGGATTCAGACTCGGACTCTGTACTTGACTCTACCGTGCACTTCTGCTGCAAAAGAGAAGGGGAAAGAAATGCTAGTCAAAGCAGAAGTTACCACAGTTTTGGGTCAAAGCTGAAGTTCTAGCACAAACTGTAGATGCTGAGTTTCTCCAAAGTTTTCTTATCTGAAGCTAGCTCATCCTTCCCGTATCCCACATTTGTGGTGCTGGTTGGTTTGTGCAAGTGAAACATAAGGGGAAAAATAGATATTCAGCCCTTCCCGATGATCCCAAACATGCTTTGCATTTGCTAGAAACACTGTGTGGGGAGTTCTGCAGAATAGGGGTGTTTTATTTCTTCTGAGGCTTTCTGCAGCACTTGCTGCAGAGCCTACACAAAACCCAGCTTCCTTAATCTCCAAGTAGTAGCACAGAAACTGAACTTGGCTCCTCCTTCCCTTTTTATTTCTTTGCAGATGACACCTTTCAAATTAATTCATTCACACCTGCGCTTCATGGACTCTTTTCTAGCACAACCAGGGTAACAACAAAGCCACCTACAATGTCTAAGAATTCTTCTAACAGCAATTAAGAAGTTACCATGTATTTGCATGACGGTCTTTCTACATGATCTGGGCTTTCATCAGACTCCTTCATTTCCTGAGCATCTACTGAAACAGGCAGAGGGTAAGATAGCATATTAGAAAAAACAGCTTGTTACAGATAAGCCTTCCAGACATGGTAACTCCCTTGGTGCTAGAGAGGTGGTCTAGCATTCACAAACTGTGTTAAGTTCTCAAATCAATGGCAGCTTTTGTTCAAAAGCGAACAAGAAACCACTGTCTTCTACCCAATTACTTGATTATCCAGTCCCTCATGCAGGATAAAATACAAAAATACAATGTTTTAATTTTCTTGGAACCCCACAGACTTTGTGAAGTGAGAATCTTTTTCTCCCCCACCCCCCCTTTTTTTTTTTACAAGTTTTTTAATTCTACAAGAGGTATTTGCACTTGAGACATCAATCCAGACTAGAGAAGAAGAGCTACAAAGCCTTGCTAAGATAACAGAGCTCCAGTTCCAGCATCACTGTACTCCTTCCTGCTGTACCTTCCATGGGCTGCCTAACCCCAGGCCTCTTCCTCCTCCACTGCCTCTTCTCAGCTGAAGCCATTCTACTCCCAGTGCCTTCGCCCTTCTTCAGATTTATGGGCTGGGCCTGGCTACCCCACCTCCAACCCCACCTCTCACACATGGCCTGCTCAGCGCTCTCAGCCTAGGGGGTTTGCTCTTTTGAAAAAGAAAGTCAAGGCCTCCTATGAAAGTGCTTTGTGCCTCTGCTAGAGGCTCCAGACTGCTCTTCATAACAACCAACTTGGCAGCAGAAACATGCACAAATCGGCACAGCAGTTGGAGTCCCCCAGTAACCAGACTGTGTGTACACGTCTATAGAAAGCAAACACACGCACAGCTGTACACACATCCCACAGGTGAGGTTGCAAGGCCTGATGGCCAGAGATACAGTGCTGCATCCCCACTCTAACAGACTTTCTGTAGCTCCATTTCAGTCAAAGAGCCTTCAGACTGACAGAAAATAGTGAGAAGCTAAAGGGAAAACCACCCATCCCTTCCAGGATGCCTTCAACAACATTTCCTCCTGCCATTTGCTGCTGCAGCTGCCAATCTCCTTTCCATTGGGCAGACAATTGTGGTTGAGCCATGATGCTTTCCAGGCATCATCCTTAATCACTTGCAACCCATCACATGTGATTTGGAGGAATTATGTGCTGTCACCATGACTTGCCATCACTCAATAAGAAAAGCAACAACAGTTCCACCATTTTCAAATACGAGGAGCAGAGAAGTACAAGAGGCAAATGTGATTTGGCTCTTTAAAGGCCATGTCTCAATCCCTTTCTTTTCTTTTTTTTATAGGGAAATGAGGAAATAATTATTTTTACTTTGTCAATTAAAATCCATCCTTTCTTCATAGTTTCCTTTTTATATCAGTTTCTAACATCTTCCTGTACAATGCAGCAAGTGCTGCCATTTTATGTTAAGTACAAAAGCTTCAGTAAAACAATTATCTCGCTCTGGAGATAACAGGAGGTTGTCACTGTGAAAACCAGGAGCAAGTGACCAGCAAAGTGACAGTGGGAGCAACCACGCCGAAGGCAACTCACAAACTCCACAAGCCACCTACCCTGTTTCTCCTTCCATCTGAACTTGGAACTATAGCACACACCCCTTTCCTCTTCAAATATCTCATTCTTCCATCTCCTTACCTTCTCTACCCTGGCTAGGATCATCTGTTTTTTCTGTTTGGAGACCTCAACCACCTTCAAAACAGAACAGCTAAGCCTCACATGACATCCCCCAGCACCTCCCACCTCTGAGGTGGGAGTTAAGAACAGCTGTGGAAGTGCCTACATTGTGCCTGCAGTGCCATTTAGCTCATTCAGCTCACCTGATCATCCTTAATGATCCTCCTTGCAGTTATTTCTCTCACAAAAGCCTCCCCAAAATTACCTACTGATGCTTTATAGGCAACAGTTGCCAGCAGCAAGGCCCAGGCATCTGAGGAGAGCTGTTGGTCTGAGAGATCACAGATGAAATCAGAACTGTAAGGTTAAGACCAGCATGCGACTTACCCAGTATCCAGCATCCATCTGGGAGACAGTGGACAGATTTCCAAGGAAGATTTAGGGCTTCCCCGTTCCAAAGCACACACACAGTGCCTTTGCCAAGGCAGAGAAGCTTTTGCAATGGGAAATGTTTCCATATTTGGAAAATGCAGGTGTGATGCTGGTTCTCTTGAATCTGGCTTTGGAATGTCACAGTTGGCCAGGGAAGATGTGAAAAAAAGAAATCCTGGAAATAAGTTTTGGGCAAACCATGCATGGGAATTGTGGGTGTTCATAGGGTTTATTTTGCTTGCTTATTGCCCGCTGCAAAGCAGACCAGAGGAAATACACAGTGGAGAGCTGTGTAGGAAGAAAACCATGAATTCTCATGACCATTACAGTCTATATCATCAGCTGCTCTGGATCCAATCTCGGACTGCAATGGTGTACCTGCTCACTGGTGTTACACTATGTACCGACAGTGTTAAGAGTCTAAATCAACATCTACAAAGGACATTTTCACTGAGCTACCATGGCCTTGCCTTAGGGGTTTGCCTTGTGCAGTAGCTTTAACATTTTGTTTAGCTTTCTAGAGCATTTTCATAACCTTATGGCCCTGGAGTTCCTAAAATCCTGCTTGGCTCTATTGTCAGGGAGTACATCTTGTGATCTCATCTCAAGTAGAATTGGATTGTTGGGACTTCATGGCAGGTGGGTATAATGATTGGCTCCATTGTGTTTGAGCCTGATCACTTTTTGCATCTCCCACATGTCTTGCCTCTTCATTCCTTTCTGATGTTTATCACTAGAGAAATTAGTTCTGCAGTCTGAAGGAAGTGATCCACCTTCTGAGCAACCAGAATAAAATTCTAAATACTAGAATAAAATTACTCCAAAAGAAAGAAGTGACATCTGTGCTCACAGGTCCATTTCCTACCACAGGCACCACTGGATTGGAGATTTCCCACTATCTTTCAGAGCACAAGAGTGTCTGGCACAGTGGCCGACAAATGCAAAGCCAGAATTTCGAAGAGCATTTTTGCAGAGCATGAGTCCCAGCAGCACTTTGTAGACACCATCACCGTTAATATTTCGTAAATCATTCTACACATTTTTTTATGGAACTGACTTTGCAACAGAAGCCTGTTAACAGCTCTTTAAGCACAGCTTCAGAAAAAAAAAAATTAGAAGAGGAACAGTGGAAAGCTAAAACTAAGGGAGTTTGTGCTATAACAAATATTACAGATGATCCTTTTTCCTAATAGAGAAAAGCAGCTCAATGCCATGTAAACCCAGTCATAAATAGGTAAGACATGGTGAAATACACCTGGAAGTGGTTCTTGTCTATTTGGAAGCACTAGTTCTGAAATGCTTGCATAAGGTTCAGATCAGGAGAACCCTGTGCCATGGTAAAGTGGAACGCACTCTGCCCTGCACCTTCATCTTCCTCATCATCCCATTGTAACAGCACCATGGTACAAAAGAACATGTGTGTCTGCCTCCTCTTCGCACTGCTCTTACATGTTTCTCCTTGGCCTGGCCGTTGTATTATTGAACAGTTCTGGTTTTTAGCCTTGATTTTTAAAAAATACAATGTTTTCTATAATTTCTTACCAGAAAACCGAATCTTTGATTCAAAACATCTTTTCATTGTCCAGTGTGACTTACTCAGATCATCAGAGGTATCAGCTCTAAGGCAGGAAGCAAAGAGGTAGTGGAACACCAGGCTGTGACAAATTTTATTGTCACTGCTTACTCAAGAGTTGTTGGCTCCACTTGCAGCTCCAACAAGAAGAAACGTATTTCGGTGATGTCCTCAACCCTTTGCAGGGCTTTGTTGTGCATTTTTGCTTAGAAGCAATAACCTTTTAAGTCCTTAGTGCTGTGAAGCATGAGCTTCACCACAAGGTCAAAGCACCCTGAAAGAAACAAGTGTTAGGGTGTCCAGCCTTTCCTAAACTTTACTGTGGTGCTGTCAATACTGATTTAGTTAGAACAGCACAAAAAATTGAGAAACAAACACTGTGTAGAGGTACAACAGGCAGCCTGAGCAGAACCATGATCATGGTGTCCTTGCTTTCTAAAACATGTCAGCAAAAAGCTGGCACGAGGAAGAGCTCTGCACTCTACGTGATACAAAACCCGTTCTTTGCAAGATCTGTGACCTTACTGTTGCCAACTCCGTAGCTACAGCAGCAGTACTCAGTGCTGTGGCTCACAATAAGAGAGTTGTCTGCTTCCAGGACTAGTTAAGTTTTGATGTTTACAGTTAGCACCAGCAGTTGGTATACCCTAAGGCTCTTGCTTAGACTGGGATCTATGGAAACTGATGACACTACATGTTACAGATGCAGTGAAAAGCTGCATCTACAAGAACAAGACAATGACTCTACCCTATAGTGACCAACAGGACATTCAACTCCTTGTATGTCATATTGGATACAAGGAAGCCCTGTTGCCTGCTTTCCTGGTTGCCTCCTCTCTTCAAGGACAAGTATATTTGTTCTACCTTTCATCCCACTCTGTGGTGAAAAGCTCCTAGGTTTTCAGTTTGCCTGCCACTAAGCCCAGTCTGGAACCTAACCAGCACCACCATCACTGGTTTTTTTCTTTGCAATCTGCAATTTGCTTTCACAGAGCCCTTTTCCACATCTTTTTGGGGCTGAAAAGGAATGTCTTGTCTCATGGCTGGCCTGGCTCCAATTTGATGGTGATGGGAGAAAAGACAAATGCTGCACCTGGTGACCTGTAACTTCTAGCAAGTCACCAAGAAATAGAACAAGTTTTTTTCTCTGTGAGGATGCTGTTCCATTTCCTTATTAAGGACAACAGGATCCAATGCAAGTGTGGTAGTGAAGAACTCCATGTCAGAACAGCTGAGGCTTGGCAAAAAAACCCAAAAACCTTCCAAGCCCACCAGGCTACAGCTGTTGCTACAATGTTTTCATACCTGATCCATTAGTTTTAATACCTAATATATAAAGTATTAATAACAGTTTTGGATTGTGGGAGACCTCAGGCCCATGAAGTTACACACCAAAGTGCTTAAAAATGCTCAAGACCCCTGAACACACCTTATGTATTAAATTCCCTTCCCCCTCCCAAGAAAGGCTTTGAGCTTTGACAGAACACAGGGCATCTCCTCAAAACACCACAATTTGATCATTAACCTCTACTTCAGGTTAACCTGCAGGAACTCAGTTTAACTGCAGAAAACTGACACAACCAAAAACACTCAGAAATGAGCCTTAGCTACACCACCACTTCCTCTTCCTTCAGTTCACTTTACCCATCATAAGCATGTAAGTTACAGAACTTAACAGCTCATTTCCTTTATCTGGGGAAGGACAGGTAACTCAGCACAGAACAGTGCCATTCCTGAAGCTCTGGAGACCTTCCAAAACCCACCTGGGTAACATGTTTCTGTGCAGCTTTGTCTAGGTGATTCTGCTGTGGCACAGTGATTGGACTAGGTGAATTTTTAGGGTCCCTTCTGATCCCTAATGACTGCCAACATGGAACTCAGGACTAATTCCACCAAGGGCAATCAGGCTCACAGCTGCTGCAAAACCCCCTCTGTAGAGGATCACATTGTGAGACCAAAGTCACATTTTCACACTTGAAAACTTTCAGGAACAGCTTTAAATTGGTAGTGGTACTCCACAGTATTCAGTACAAGTTGCAGGCTTAACTAGACAGTTACTTGGGACTGAAGATGCAAATCACCAACCAACACCAAGGAAAGCAGCCTTCCACCCCACATCAACGAACTAGTGACAACATATTCTTAACACTTTTATTCTCACAGTTCTACGTCTGAACTGTACATGCAGAATTGCGTAAGACACAATAGAGATTTACAGTGGATTCTATTCTATGGTAGAGTGCAATCCAGAATTCTTGAATAGTATAAAAAACAACTTTAAACATCAAGACCTTGTTAGGAGCAGAAAGGTTAAAGCTTCCCAAAGTATCTTCAGCTCTCCTGAACACCTAGTTACTAGGTACTGTATGTTAAACATGTTTACAGTTGAAGAGCTCTAGAACAGACTTGGACATCCTGACATCATACCATCTTTGTTACTTCTTTCCCATATTTCTGGCAATTAAGAATAAGTCAAGAAACCCTGCCACCTGCAACCAGCTAACACAGACTGAATTAACTACTCTTTACTTGCCTGTTTAGGGTTGTACAGTGTTAAAGAAAATATTCCCTCACTGGCATTTGTTATCTCACATCAGCTGCAAAAGCAATGTAACAAAAATAAAGGTATAACATCTTTGAAAATAAATATAAAGAGGGAATGCAGACAAAGTGTCAAAAGATTTTTTTTTTGGCAGGTAACATTCAGAATATACAAAATATAACTTATTCGTATTAGCCAAGGAAACATTCATGAGTTCCTGTAAACAGGTCTAATCCACCTCCTCCATGCGTGATGTGTCATCATCTCCTTCAAGAGGTGGCATCTCCTCAGTGACTGCTGGACTAGCTTCTTCTGCAGCAGTATCATCTTCATCAATGCCTGCTCAAGAAACACACAGTGCTCAGATCTCTAAGTTTTACTCTTTTCAGCAGTCCCACTGATCAAGAGTTTCTTCCTCTTTAGTG
The DNA here is from genome assembly GCA_013397515.1 of Upupa epops. Classification (NCBI taxonomy): domain Eukaryota; kingdom Metazoa; phylum Chordata; class Aves; order Bucerotiformes; family Upupidae; genus Upupa; species Upupa epops. Next base: position 10,027 of record VZRI01007996.1, read on the forward strand.
TCCCCCCACCTCAGAACAAAGCAGCACCCCTGGGCTCTCTAGACACTCAGTAACCCGTAACGGCAGACAATCACACCCACTTTTCCTACTTACCCAAGCCAAGTTTGATCATTCTGTAAATGCGGTTGGCATGCGTCTGAGGATCTTCTAAACTGAAGCCAGAGGACAAGAGTGCTGTCTCATACAGCAAGATGACAAGATCCTTCACAGATTTGTCATTCTTATCAGCCTCTGCCTTCTGCCTCAGTGTTTCAATGATGGAATGATCAGGGTTAATCTCCAGATGTTTCTTCGCTGCCATGTAGCCCATTGTGGAGTTGTCTCTTAACGCCTGTGCCTTCATGATCCTCTCCATGTTGGCAGTCCAGCCATATGTACTTGTTACAATGCAGCATGGAGAAGTAACTAAGCGATTGGATACAACAACCTAGAAATGCGAAGCAAAGAGCACATTTGTCATTTAACATCTCATTACATGTTGTTAATGAGTGGGAATGGCAACCCGTAAGTGCAACTTCAAAAAAGCTGCATGTCCTGAAGACCTAAAGCTCAAGACAGAGCCAAGGATCCCTCAACAGTGCCCACTTAGCTGCAGGTAAAAATTGGCAGCTACCTTACATCTATGCACATTGTTGTCAGCTTCAGAAAAGAGTTAAAGCATATGGATCAACTCTGCAGAGCTTTTGGATCACTGAACTTGACCCACATAGACCATCTGAACATGACCCATTACCTTTTCTACTTTCTTTTCAAGGATGTCTTTCATTATTTTGCAGAGATTTTCAAACTTGGCTTTCTTCTCCTCCTGCTTCTTTTTCTCTTCTTCATCTTCTGGAAGCTCCAAACCCTCTTTTGTTACAGAAACTAGGGTTTTGCCCTCAAATTCTTTCAGCTGCTGCACACAGTACTCATCAATAGGTTCAATCATGTAGATTACCTCCAGACCATGTTTGCGAAGACGCTCCACAAAAGCGGAGTTGGCAACCTGGTCTTTTGTTTCACCTATAAGAAAAGAGGTCACAAATTGTGTTTTGAGCCTCAGCGTTTTCTGAAGGGCAACATTTCCATTTATGTTGGGGTTCACACACAAGTACAGCGAGCACAGAATTGGCATGACAAGCCACTTCAGAGATCAGGCCAGCCTGAAAGGACTGAAACCTTTTAAACCTGACATGGCAGCCTGCAATACACTTCACTGGTTTTGGAGTAAATCTCCACTTCCTGGAGTATCAGGTAAGAACCGTTTCATTTTCCTGCCCACACCTGAACAGCAACCACCTTTTGAAAAAACACCTCAGTATATAAAGCAGTAATAGTTAAAAGTGCCTTGGGTAAAACAAACTCCTGGCTAAATTTAGTCAAACACCTCAACACTAAGCATCTCACCATAGTTGCTTTGTGAATTGTGGAGCATACTTTATGGCTTTACAAGGAAGCTGAATATGGGATAAAAGCTAGCTGTGCTTCTAGGAAGACTCTGTTGCCTGCAGTTAGTTCACCTATCTTGATGAACATGGTACCACTGAGTAACCAACTGCACTATTAGCAGCATTATGGGAATTGTCCTGCACAACAGCATTATTTCCTTAACCTAAATACAATTTCCATTAAAAACTCACCAGTAATATAGTACACATGTTTCTGGTTTTCCTTCATTCGAGTGCAGTAGTCCTTCAGAGAAACCATTTCATCACCAGATGCAGATGTGTAGTACCTCAGTAATTCTGATAGCTTCTTACGGTTTTGGGAGTCTTCATGTATACCAAGCTATAAAGCACAAGTTCAATTATTAAGCTATTGCCTTTGGTAATCACAAAGCTATGATAAACATAGTATCAAGCATTGTAACAATCTGTAGTATTCATTATCAGTATTACACACTTATGATTATTTTTGGTTGGAGACCTACCTAGAGTTTATCAACCCAACCTTAAGTCCCGGTACTGCCAGGTCACCTCTTCATCACTACCAGTTAGCAGTCTGTATGACTTACATTCCAGGGATGGTGACTCCATCACTAGCCTGAGCAGCCTATTTCCATGTTTCATAAACCATTTACCAAGCAGAAATACAAACCTTGATGTTCTTTGAGAACTGCTCATAGAACTTTTTGTAGTTCTCCTTGTCTTCAGCCAACTCAGTGAAAAGCTCTAAGCATTTCTTCACCAAGTTCTTCCGGATCACCTTCAGGATCTTGCTCTGCTGCAGCATTTCTCGAGAAATATTCAGAGGCAAATCTTCAGAGTCTACTACACCTCTCATGAAATCTGAGAGAGAACAGTTTAATTAGTTTTGCACATCTTAGACATGGTGGTCACCAACCCCCAACTGAATGGCTTTGCCACTTTAAGATTACTTTCAACAGTGACAGCACACACAAGCAACACTTCCAATCTCTCAAGATATATCCTGATCACTTTTGGTTGTGTTTCTAGCTTCTCTCTGAACTCTTAAGTATGAAAAAAAAACCACCACAGAAGTGCCAAACAGTAAATTTTGCTTTACATGTTTGGAAGCATTTTCCTTAAAAATATACTCACTGAGATACTCAGGGATCAGTTCCTCACAGTTGTCCATGATGAAAACTCTTCGTACATACAGCTTGATGTTGTTCTTCTTCTTCCTGTTTTCAAACAGATCGAAGGGTGCACGTCGCGGGACAAACAGGAGAGCTCTGAATTCCAACTGCCCTTCCACTGAGAAGTGCTGTGAGAAACCAAGGTGACATTACTCCCACTTCAGTAACCACATAACTCTTTCAAATACAAAACACTAACTGTAGCCACGTAGGATTCCAGAGGTAACAGGGTAGGCCAAGACACTTAGGTACACTTTCTCCACAGACACAATCAGGTGCTGTTCACACATTAAAACTCACTTTCAAGACATGCTCACTTCCCTCGATCGTGTTATAAAAAGCTTCCTGAATCTCTTGTGTGTATAACATGTCCCACTGCAGACACTAAGAAATAGCAACTCTATCTCATCCACCCCCTTGAAACTGTAGACCTCAAAATCATCCTACAAATCCTTCCAGCTTTAGTGGCCAAGTGCAACTGTGTCTGAAGGAAGCCATAAACTTACTTTGACAGCCAAGTGGTCTTCCCAATCATTAGTTAGACTCTTGTAGAATTCACCATATTCCTCATTGGTTATGTCATCTGGATTCCTGGTCCAAATGGGCTTGGTCTTGTTGAGCTCTTCCTGATCAATGTATTTCTCTTTGATCTTCTTCTTCTTCTTCTTGTCTCCATCTTTCTTTTCTTCCTCTTCATCAGAGCCAACATCCTCTATCTCTGGCTTATCTTCTGCCTTTTCTTCCTTCTCTTCTTTTTCTTCCTCCTTTTCCTCAGCCTCATCATCACTTACCTCCTTATCACGTTCCTTCTCCACCTACAAGACATTACTCCAATTAAGATACCTACACTTTTATCAAAAACAGCTCTTAAGCCATGCTTCTTCCTGTCACAAAGTGAGAAGCTACACAAATATGGAAGGTTTTTCCTGAGGCCTTGCATTCTGAGTGCTGGGGCAACTATGTTTCTATGCATGTACTAGTTTAAAGCCATTACACTTAATTACCATCAGCAATACATTAAAGTTGTAGCCCAGCTTCTCAATGGATTACACAGTTAAGGCTACTACCTTAGTATGTTTTTTGTAAATATAGTTAAATGTATTTTCTAAATATAGTTAAATGCCATTAACAGAACGACATTTAAGAGTTACACCTATTTAACACCCGTAACAATTTAAATAAAAGACCGTCTCCTGTTTAAGGTGATAGTATTTTAAGCAAGATACATACGAAAAGTGTAATAGGATAGCCAATGAACTGAGAATGCTTTTTCACAATTTCCTTGATTCGGCGTTCTTCCAGGTACTCAGTTTGGTCTTCTTTAAGATGTAGGATGACTTTTGTTCCACGACCCAAAGGTTCACCTAGAAGGGAATCCACAGGTTTAACTTGTGCAACAGCAGACTAGACTTGGTCTAATTCTACTACCTGCCTCCTATTTAAAAAAAACAAACACTGCCTCTTTATTAGTACTTCCTCCCCAGTTAAAATACAAAAGAGACAACTTCACAAGCACTTTCCCAGCATGCATTTCAAGTAAGCTTGTCACCAATTAAATCGTCCACGTACTGTACATGGAATTTTGAATACAAAGTAGCTACAATATGAAATATTTCCACCTATAAGCTTTCTTTCAAAGCCTTGTCTTCATTATCAGGCATCATTAACTTAAGCGTTCCATTATCAGAGATCAGCAATTACTCAATCTGGAATAAAACTGAAGAGCTATGCCTGAGCTTGAGCTGACCCATGACTAAACACTCCCCATTTCATCCATTTTTGTCTTTTTCAATGCACAAAGCATCTGAGTGCTTGACATCTTCAATAAACTTGAGGAGAAGCATCTAGTACTCACCATTATCAAGTCTGACAGTGAAAGACCCTCCAGCTGAGGACTCCCAGGCATACTGCTCATCATCATTGTGCTTGGTGATCACTGTGACTTTTTCTGCAACCAGGTAGGCAGAGTAGAAACCAACACCAAACTGACCAATCATGGATATATCAGCCCCTGCCTGCAGTGCTTCCATGAAAGCCTTGGTACCAGACTTTGCAATAGTACCGAGGTTGTTGACCAGGTCAGCTTTGGTCATCCCTATGCCTGTATCCACAATAGTTAGAGTACGATCATGTTTGTTTGGAATTAGGTTAATTTTCAAATCTTTTCCAGAATCCAGCTTGCTTGGGTCAGTCAAGCTCTCATACCTTATCTTGTCCAGAGCCTGTAGGAAAAAAAAAGATAAAAGCAACCAACATTACCTGGCTTCCACTATGCAACAGCAGTCCTACAGACACACTACAGACTACATGCTTAAGTACTCACATCAGAAGAATTGGAAATCAGCTCCCTCAGAAAGATTTCTTTATTGGAGTAAAAAGTGTTGATGATCAAAGACATCAGCTGAGCAATCTCAGCCTGAAAAGCAAAGGTCTCCACCTCCTCCTCCATTGGTTGGTCTTGAGTTTGCACAGCCTCCGGCATCTGTAGAGAAACAGAATTACCCTCTTTGTGACCAGCTCAGAACACATACCCTTTTTTCCAGGCACCGGCAATAGCGCTGAGACGAAGCTATTTTATTACATGGTATCAAACACACCACCCTAACACACACACAAAAGGAACAAATGTTTTCTACACGTGAAGAACAGAGGACTTTAGATGAATGCAGAAACTAGGCACAGAACTCACTTTACATTCACAACCTTATCAATGACCCTTAACCTTAAGTTACTACAGACCGGGAAAACGCTAGTTTAACCTAGCACTATTGCTTACTCTATCTTCCTCAGACAGCGCGTGCACTGCTCTGCTACCTGCAATATCCTGTGCGCGAGAACAGATTCCCCTCACAAAGAAGAGGCCACCACCGAACGAATGCGGTCCAAGTACAATACTGTAAACTCAAGCTACAGCTTAAAGGCTCTAAGAATTAATCATTTCAAGCTGCCAGCAGAGGCGACTCCGACCGCTCGGGGCCGTTTCGCGCCGCACAGGAGCGTCTCGCGGGAGGGTGTAGGGTGGAGCAACGGCCGCGCTCCGACTCGCAGCGCCCCCTACAGACTGCTGTCGGTAGCGAAATATTTTCTAGAAGGTGCTAGAGCTTTCCCCGACCGCC
>VZRI01007996.1:16548-28538 GCA_013397515.1 Upupa epops
TTATGCAAGTGGCGGGTGACGTAATTGTCCGCCTTTCAGAACGTCCTAGAAATGGCGAAGTGCTGCCGGTCGCATTTCGCAGCGCGATTTAGGTGATTTTGGTGATTAAGGTACTGGTTTTGTTACAGAAGCGTACCCTGTTGCTGAGACTCGTTTACACACGTCCTTCCCCCACCACCATCGCAGAGCGGGAACATCGAGCTTAGACTTGCCGGGGCGGGGACTAGAGTAATGGCGGCAGTTTAAAACGCATAGTAGCCCCCATTTCAGCGAAGTTACTAAGTTGGAAGACTGGGGGGGTAATGATTCCCTTTGGGGGGGGTGTGTAAATTGGTGATCCTGAAGGACCTTTCCTACCTAAAGCATTCTGTGATTCTACGATCACTCCCTCTCTGGCTGCTCAGCGTACTTACAGCTCCTGGTTGAGGCAGATAAGTTATTTTTGCCCTCTGCATCATCTTGCATCAAGAAGACACTAAAGCAGCCTGGCTTTTTGCCATAAAATATCGTATGCACTCTTAATAGGACAGCGTACTGATGCCATATAACATTTCCAGGTCAGAACGGTTAGAACGGTTACAGAGACCTTCCTATTGAAGAGCCGTATAGAACTCTCAGACAATTCCATCTAGGAACATGCAATTAATCACCACGCAAGACACAAGACTGCTTCCCTGCATCTTATAATGCCTCGTTCACAGGTGTCTGCCTTAGGCCTTCTGAGAGATGCTAACGGAAGAAAAAGCTCAGCCTGACATTCACCCGGTAAACTTGTGAGCGTAGTTAGCCAGTGCTGAAGATAACCCAGTCACTCCGAGCTTTGAAATCCATACCTGGTCTTGCTGCGTGTGAAACAAAGCAGGTATGCGGCTTCTTTATTAAGCTATTAATATTGATGATTACAAATACCCAGCATCACAGCCCCATCTAATGAACCGGCTTAAAGGAATTTAAAGGACAGAGCAAGGGTTTATCTATCCATTCTTTTGCAAAATAAATTATAGTGATGAACGGGACCCTGTGGCACGCTAAACTTTTCATTAAGGGCACAGGAAGCATTTCAGTGAAAAATAAAGAAAAACATTACAATTTTAAAGGCTGCGAAATGGCAACACTTCACCGCCTCTTTTACTGCACACCCGGTCACCGTATGCACACAAGCGTGTCCCCCCCCGCCCCGTCTACCTGCTTGCCTGCCTGCCTCCATTCGCGCCTTGGAGAAGCGCCTGCAACGCGTGGGGCTACCCCGCCCTCTGCTACCCAGTGAAGGGCCAGGGGCCGCCCTTTGTCCTCTCTTGTTGTTCCTGCTTAGGAGCCGCCGTGGCCTTGGGCGGATTAGCGGCGCCAGGCGGCTCCGTGCAGGCCGGTTGTGCCGGTGCTTGCGGCTCCGTTTCTCCCTCAGGCTGGGGCTGGCGGGGGCCGGGCCTGCTTCCCTGTCCCGCTCGCAAGGAGACAGCCGGTAGCTCCGCCAGCGTAGGCGGGTGAGTCACGGCCCGGGAATGCGGAGGTGAAGCATTTCGCCTCACCGGGGAAAACAAAAGCGCTGCTCACGCGGCGAGTGTCAGTTTGCAAGCTGAACAAACCCGCGGCTCGTAGTCTGTGCTCTTGCTCGGCACAAAAATAGTTAAGAGGTCAAATCCAAGGGGCTCCGAAGACCTGTATAGCTATACAGTTACTTAAGGAGTTCCGTGCTAATAGTGGACATGAGGTGGGTGCTAATGCTGTTCAGTTTAGTCCAAAGCCTGAAAGGCGCTGAGATTCTGAGCCTGAACGTGGCCTTTGCCATCTGTGGGAAATCTCCGTCTGTGTTCTAAGTACACGGCTACAGGTGTTTTTACACATACATTTATGTAGCTTGCAGAAAAGCTTTGATAAGTACATTTGATAGGTCTCATTATACCTGGCAGCTCTGTAATTAACAGAGTTTAGCTGAGGGTTATTTTTATATCCTGAATGAGCAGATTTGGAACAGGGAGTTAAATGCAGGACTTCCATGTCTCAAGAGAATGATCTGCATCGCATGTGTTCAAGAGCTGACTTCTAAAACTTTTTGTTCAGAGCTGATCCTCTTTTTTGGTATATAAATACCAAGTAAAGCTACATGTTACAATTACAAGTCTTCCTGTTCAAAATAATACCTATTTGTTTATTTGAGGAAGGAAAAGGATAATGTGTTTTTGTAGCAAAAATGTATCCTAGGTATAGCCTCTTGCCATTTTGTGTTGACTTTTGGACCACTATCTAGTTTAACATCTGACTGACTTGTGGGAATTGAATCTTCAACACCTAATCTTCCCTTCTCTTCATCAAGCACCCCAAATTACACTGGGTGGCTTGTGTAATTAGATTAGATACTTCAAGAACCTTAAGCTGAATTTAATGTTCTTAGCATTCTTTATCCTGCAGTTTGAGCTAGATGAGCAAAATTGACTGCACTGAGGCCATAAGGCTTGATTTTGTGGCAGCATGGTGTCTTTCTGGGAGTTTTCAGTATTTCTCAATATCTGACAAGAAGATAAAGTAACTGTGCAAGACATCATATAGGACCTGCCAGGGAATTAAAATGACTGCTTGTTTCATTGCAGTTTCTGCAGTATCTGGATCAGTATCTGCATTGGTGCAATGATTTACAGGACTCTGCCCTTCTAGTGGTGTTACAGCTCTGACCCGAGCAGTTGGCTAATATACAGGAGCCTGTGGGTTCTTTTAATTGGGAGGAAAAATTTATTACAGCATCAGCAGTGGCATAGGAGGGTGTACAGATGATGTGTGAATTAAGTCATTCGGACATAGAGATATATGCAATTTTAAGCATGTGAAGCTGTATGAAAGGTTTAGCACATGTCTGCAGGATCACATGCCTTCTAATGTAGCAGTTATTCTGTTTTCTCTTTGGAGATTGTGTTATTCAGCTTTCAAAAGCAGTTTTCAAAATTGGAGCAATTTCTTTTGTCAGAATAATTTGACAAATACCCTCGGAAGAAGTAATTTCATATTAAACCATCTAACTTTTCTCTCTTTTAAGCTCTACTTAAACTGCTTAAGCTCTACTTAAGTTCCTGTGTGCCTGTGTAAAACAAGTATTTTCTTCACTATTTTTGAATAATCTATATTCGTTTTGTTCTGTCATGCAGTTGAAGGCTAGTGTTCCTATGGTTACTGTATTTTAACTGATGCCAGTTTTGTATTGCATCAGTTTTAAAAAGTCTGGTTCCAGACTTTTGTCAGAGTTCATTTGCAGGGGGAAATCTGATCAAAATTGTTCTATTTTCCAACCAAGAAATTAAAGCACTCACATTTTAACGTAAGGTTCTGTTAACAGAGTAAATGCTGAACATTGTTATATTTAAGACCTACATTCACATACATTTGATTCCTCCCATGTCCTCTAGACGCCCCTGACCCTCTCTTCTCATTGTCCCAATCCCTTCTGCCCTACTTCTGCCTTCCTTTACCATTCCTCCTGAGTGAGAAGCAGTGTGCATTGCAGCTGCTGTACACGGGTGGATGGGGAGAAGAGTGAGGCCTTGACTCCTGGCTGCGAGGCCAGCAATACAAGGAATGTAAAGGTGAGTTCTATCAACCCATTCCTTCAAAAGAGGCACAAGACCACACATCTCTGCTGCTCACCCATTGATTATTGCAGACTGTAATATCTCTATGATCTGTTACTTTGTTAATTTTGAATTGGTTAAATAGGTAAAAATTAATGCAGAGAGGCCAATGGACAAGAATGGTGTTACTGCATGTGCTTTGTTCCTTTCCGAAACTAGTCTAGAAACATTCTTCAATTTTTTTAAACTGTTGTAGCTGGTGTCTAGGGAATGGGTACATTTAATTTTTTGATTACACAATATCAAAACAAATAACATAGGTCAAGCTGCCATTTATTCACTAACATTCACTGCTTCAAACATTATTGCAAAGGTAAACAACTTTAACAAGCACAGTATTCAATTCTAATTCAGGATTCAAAGCTGAGGCAGGTAGTTGATTTTCCATTTCCTAGTCACAATCTGAACAATTTCTGCTTTCAGAAAACTAAGATTTAAATCAAATATTGAAAAAGTGAGTATTTCTTAATCAGAAATTCTTCTATACCAACCCCACGTACTGGGAAGTTAGATACACTGCTGCCCAAACTGCATGGGCTACAACCTTGCATTCAGTGTTTTCCCAAGGATTAATCCCATACTTGTTCCCTTACACATTTGCCTTGTGACAGTCTGTAATTACACAATTCTATACCATTCTTTGCCATATAAAAGTTACAAAATTAAAAAAGAACAAAACAAAAGATGGCTGTAAGAAAGTAGCTTAGTGTTCAAAGTGCTGAAAAAACACCCAGAAAAACTGGGTTTTATTCTTCATTCCATCAAAGGCGTCTCCTGTCTCTCTGAGTAAGTTTGGGTTTTTTTTTTTACTTTTGTAAGCCACAAAGCAATTCAATTGCATTTGCGTGGAGAATTCTAATTCTAGCATTTAACTAGATTGCTGTTGTAGCCTTAATCCTTTGTAACATTGTTTTAAAATTAATTCTGAGTTCTGACACAGATTTGCCATGCTGTTATCCCAGTGCTTCATGGTTTACCTAAGAAAAACAAAGCAGCAGCAACTGAAATTATCTGAGAAGTAGCTGTCACAAGACAGACACAAGTAGAGAGATGTGGTAATACATGTCTAGTTACTTTAGCACATAGAATTATGTATGTAAAGTCTGTGTTATCTAATGAAATGTAAAGTCAGCTAGGCATTGCTGATGGAGCAATGGTTCATGCTGTCTTAAAACTTTTCTGTGAGCTGTCTCATTTCCTATTTTCTCATATGGTACTGGAAGAAGAAGTGATCAGAAAATCTTCAGGTAAGAAAAACAGTGATTCATACTAGAAATAGGAATGTTAGTCTTCTAGAAGAAATATCTTTGTGGTGAATGTGTATTTCAGAAACAGAGACAAAATCAATCTCAGAATGTAGTTGTACTTTTGAACTGGAGGTGGCAGCAATAATCGTATGGACAAAGTGCAGTATGTACGTGTCTTTTTTTCTCAAAGTTTATGGTTTTTGAAGCATGCATTAGGGAGTGTAATAGCTGTCATAGACATTGCTATTAGAAGGAATTCCGAAGTAAATTAAACAGTCAAACAAGAATGTATTTGTTACAGCAAAAGTGAACAATTCCACTACTAACAAATGTTAATTATAATTCATAATAAAAAAACATCTGTGTGGGGAAGCTGAGAGAATGATCTTGCAAATCTTTACACTTCATACAGTGTAAACAAGCTCCCAGACTGGAGTGTCTCCCATATTAAGACTTGGCTCAGAAACATAAGACTGTTCAGCTTGGTTGAGCGAAGTCTTAGAAGGGACCTCATCAGTGCTTTCAAATATTTAAAGGCAGGTGTCTGGAGGATGGGACTAGACTCTCCAGTCATGCTCAGTAACAGGACAAAGGTCAATGAACATAGACATGCATGTAGAAGGTTCCACCTGGCCATAGGAAAACATTTCTTTACTGTGAGGATAACAGAGCAATGGGAACAGGCTGCTCAGAGAGGTTGTGGAGTCTTGTCTCTGGAGACATTCAAAACACACCTAGACAGGTTGTGTGATCTTCTCTAGGTAATCCTGCTGTAATAGAGTGGTTGGATCTAGTTGAAGGTCTCTTCCAACCCCACCATTCAGTGATTCTATGTAATAATTGTTTAATCTTAGAAAAATTACTTATATGCTGTTTGTAGCAAAATTAATAGTTTATAACCATTACTATTTTATGTTTTAAGTTGGTCCTCATCTTAATATTCCCATGTGACTGAAACAAAGGGTACTGTCTTTGTAGTTTTTTCTCCTGTAATGATTTATACTTTCCCAGAATAAATGCATAATTATGTACTTCTTAGCTGAAATTATATGTACAAAGGAAGAATTCTGAGTCTTCAAACTTAAATGAAGCAAGACACTTCATCTCCCACGGTTACAGGTTTTTCCTTCTGTTTCTGCTGTTTGCTTTAAGAGCATTGCAAGATGAGGGCAGTACCTGTTTGCTGAAATGTGTGTTGTCTTTGGCTAGCATAGGACACAGTTATTTGGAGAATTACAGTAGAGCACTGTGTCCATCACAACCTCCTTGAATGAGGAATAGTTACATAACAATTAGCTTCAGAGGAAGAGCTATAGGCATGGTGGCAGCTGTAAGTTTCATTATCTGCCATGAAGAGCTTTCTTCATAGAATCACGGAATTACTGAGGCTGGAAAAGTTGTCTAAAATCATCAAGCCCAGTCTGTAACCTGACATCACCACATCAGGTAGACCATGGCACTAAGTGCCATATCCAGTCTTTTCTTAAACACCTCCAGAGATGGGGACCCCACCATCTCCCCAGGCAGTCATTCCAATGTCTGATCACCCTTTCCATGAGGAAGTGCTTCCTAACAACCAACCTAAACCTCCCCTGGTGCAGCTTCAGGCCATGCTCTCTTGTCCTATTAGTAGCTGTCTGGGAGAAGAGCCCAATCCCCCCCACCTGTCTACAACTTCCCTTCAGGTAGTTACAGAGAGAGATAAGGTTCCCCCTGATTCTCCTCCAGGCTAAACAACCCCAGCTCCCTCAGCCTCTCCTCATCAGACTTTCCCTTCAATCCCTTCACTATCCTCCTTGCTCTCCTCTGGACCCTCTCTAGCACCTCAGTCTCTTTCTTGAAGCAAGGGGCCCAGAGCTGCACACAGTGCACAAGGTGAGGCCTCACCAGTGCCCAGTACAGGGGGAGAATTACATCCCTAGCCCCTGGCCACACTATTCCTGATACAAACCAGCATGCCATTGACCTTTCATGCTGCTTGAGTACACTGCTGGCTGGTTCAGCAGGTTGTAGTACTCCCCCGTCCCTCTCTGCCAGGCTGCTCTCCAGCCACTCATCCCCCAGTCTGTAGTTCTGCTGGGGGTTATTGTGGCCAAAATACAGGAGTCTGCACTTTGCCTCATGCTGTTGGCTTCTGCCCACTGATGCAGCTTGTCCAGATCTTTCTGCAGCATCTTCCTCCCCTACAGAGATCAACACTCCGCCACAACTTGGTGTTATCTGTGAATTTACTAAGGGTAGATTTGATGCCCTCGTCCAGGTCATCGATAAAGATGTTGAATAGAACTGGCCTCAGTACAGATCCCTGGGGGACAACACTGGTCACTGGACACCAACTGGATGCAGCACCATTCACAACCGCTGTGCACAGTCATCCAGCCAGTTTTTAACCCAGAAGAGTGTGTACTCATCCAAGCCATGGACTGCCAGCTTTTCCAGAAGGATGCTGTAGGAGACTGTGTCAAAGGATTTACTGAGTCTAGGTAGACCATATCTACAGCCTTCCCCTCATCCACCTGGTGGCTCACCCAGTTGTAGAATGAGATCAGATTGGTTAGGCAGGACCTTCCTTTCCTAAAACCATTCTGGCTATGCCTGATCCCCTTGCCTTGTACCTGCCATGCAATGGCACTCACGGTGATCTGCTCCATAACCTTTCCAGGCACCAAGGTCAGGCTGACAGGTTTACAGTTCCCTGGATTCTTCTTATGGCCCTTCTTGTGGATAAGCACCACATTGGCCCACCTCCAGTCACCTGGGACCTCTCTGGTTATCCAGAACTCTTGATAAACGATGGAGAGCAGCTTAGCCAGCACTTGCACCAACTCCTTAAGCACTCTGGGATGAATTTCATTCATAGGCATAAATGCTAATAGATCCTAATTCAGAAGGAGAAGAAACTTGGAGAAAAATTCTTCTGGAGTGCAGGAGATTCAATTAAAAAGCCCCCAGACAAAAAAAATCCTCAACTTCCCATGAAAAAATTTAACAAATAGTGATGGTAAAGTTATCCAGCAAGAGTAGGGAAGTGATCATCCCCTGTACTCAGCACTAGTGAGGCCACACATCAGGTATTGTTTCCAGTTTGGGATACCCCAATGCCAGAAAGTCATTGAGGTGCTGGAGCTGGTCCAAAAGGGCACCTAGGTTGGTGAAGGGTCTGGAGAACAAGCCTTATGTAGAACAGCAAGGAAGGGGTTCGGGCAGGAGGGGGCTGCGCTGGCTGGCTATGTTGCCTGTCTTGACAGGGTTTTTCCTCTCTGTGGACAGACTGCTGCCAATAGTGGACTTCACCTGGTGGTCTGTAAGTTTAGTGAATAGTTGATTTGTATGGGGGTTTTTTATTATGGACTTTCTCATTACCTCTTTGTTTCCTTTCAGATATTTTTGATCAGAGGTAGTCTGCTTTGCTTCTATGGTCATGAGTTCTGTCATGACTTATGTAAACTTATCCTTACAATATGCAGAGTCCAATGGTGAACTGTGATTTCTGCTTATGCCTGTGTTCCTTGGGTAGTTTTACACCCTTGTCAAAACAACAGATAAGTGGTTGGACAAAAGGAAATGGCTTCAAGTTCTTTAAGGGGTAGTTGAGTTAAGGCTTGAAAAAACTATTGAAAAGGTTCTCAGCTACTGGAAGAGGCTGCCTGGGGAAGTGGTTAGACTGTAATCCCTCGATGTGTTTAAATGTTGTGTAGATGTGCTCAAGGACATGGTTAAGTGATGGGTTTAGTAGAATAAGTTGGATTTTATGGTCTTAAAATTATTTTCCAATTTAAATGATTCCATGATTCTGTGATTCTAAGTTACTGGAAAAGTAACTTAATAGAGCTTCAGCATCAACAAGTGCAGAAATAAACCTGATAATTTTTTTCCCTGTATGTAGCCTAAGAATTCTAAGAATTGAATTCAGTATTGTACTAAATGTTGTAGGCTTAGTAGGTGTAACATTTAACTGTTGTTGCATGTTTACTAACAGTGAGGGGTATGTATGGAGCACTTACATGACATAATTAGGATATGACAGAAACATAGATAGGAGATAATATTCTTTAATTAATTTTAAATAGACGTGTGGAAGAGTAGTTCTAATCCTTTATAAGGAGGTAAACAGATGCTGAGGGCACTTGTCACCTGCTTTGGAAAGATGTTTTTGAATAAAGAAGATCTTACACAGAGAAGTTATTTTGGATCAAATTGTTCTGGTGCCTTCATCAAAAATAAGAAAAATCGTTGAAAAGGCCATCGTACTTCAGGAACACTTCCAAAGCATCTACTTATGCCCTGGTTTGAGTTAGAAGAGAACTAATTCTGTTTATCAATTTTGCTTTTTGCCTCTATCTCTTCTAACTGCAGTTTCTGAAGCTAATGGCATTTTGTGCAGTGTCTGCTACTATGACTGATAAGACTTGATGTTTACAGTTAGTATCAGGGGTTGCTATGCACAAAGGCTCCTGCTTAGACTGGCTTCTGTGAAGACTGAGGACACTGCTAAATCTTGTGTGCCACATGGCAGGTGCACTGAGAGTTTGCATCTGTGAGGATGGGACAGGTGACCCTGAACTTATTAACAAGGTATTCCATCCCGTGCGGCATATTGGATATAAAGCAGAGGGATCATAAGGGTCAGTGGTCTTCTCTTTCCTCTTCCTGTTTGTCTCTTGTCATCAATGACAGGTGTCTGAGGGAGACATTGTCCATTCTACCTTTAATCCCAATCTGTGCATTCCTGCATCCGACTCATGCATCTGGATCCTGTCTGATGCTGAGTCCAGTCTGGGACTTGCTTAGTATCTGCATTAGTGGTGACAATGAGGTAATTGCCGGCAGGGGGTTGGGTTCAGTAATGGTTTTGTATATAATTCATATTCACACTATTTTCATTAAAGTTCTTTCAGATTTTTTCAGTGCATAACTCTCATTCTCTTCCTCTTTGCCTTTTGGGGAGGGAAAGGGCCTAATAGAGAGCATCTGTCATTCATCTTGTGGTTGGCCTAGCCTCAACCTGTGACCACTTCTTAACAAGCATAGTTCCTAGAGACAAATTAAAATGAAATGTTGACCTTAGAAATCAGAGGTTTTGGGGAAAGAGCAAGAGTAATTTGATCTGGAGATCACATAGATTTTCATTTGTTTAATGAATTTTAGTTGTTTAATGAGCTGAGAAAGTAGGTTTACTAAGCAGCAACAGCTGGAATCAGGCTTAAAAATCATAGGTTAAAAAAATAAGTTACAATTATTATTGAGGATTCTGCGTGTAAAATAACCTCGATCATCCACTTTTACAATGATACAGAAATGTGAAGAATTGAAGAATCTTGCAGAACTTCTGCCTAAATAGGTGCAGGAAAGAATCATTCTAGAAAGGATTTGCAGTGACAGCTTTCAGTTAATAATTAAGTTTGAATTATGGCTCAAAACTAGCTGTGATATCATGAAATCAAGTTACCTTGAACCTGATCAGTATGGAAGGAGCAATGTGAGAAAGCTTTAAGAAGCCTTGGTTAAGGGCTTCCCATCTCATAAGAGCTTCCTTCAAACTGAGGCAATTGATATTGATCCTTGCCCAAGCTACATTGTGTCAAGGTTCAGCCCTGTACTTCCTCAATCCTAGCTTGGCTGTGCTGTCCTAATTTACTGGCTTGTCCTTGGAGCTGCCTCGTTATTACAGATTGGTGTGGTGATCATTCAGTTGTTGGGTGACATGTCACTGGACCAATTCTCCTACTCTTGTTCAGATACCATGGAATTATGACCCCTATCAGTACACTCACTGCCCCTGTCTGCCTTGTTTTCACCCTTAGCTCCTGGCTCTCAGGGGACAACCAACTCTTTTACATCCTGGAAGTCCAGCTTCTCTTTGAAAGTCATCCAGGTAGAACACCTCATACTGGAAAATTACTTACAAAACTTGTTATAATTTTGAAGTATTTTATTGTTACTCTCTTATCACCTTCATAATTCTTGTCTGCAATATCTGTGAGGACAACTTTAAAGTTAGCTCTTCAGAATTCAGTACATGTTGCACTATACTTTAAGTACTAGGCTACATGCCTAGAAGTTTCAGATTTCATCATGAAGTTTGCTTTGACAAGGTTTAAAAAGTCTTAGGAATTTAAAAACTCTGCAAGTTCAGCTTTCACATTTTTCAGGAAAGGAGATTATTAGCATTTAAAATAGATGTCCATGAAGTTGAATCTTTCCTGTATTTTCAAACACAGGGAATAGTCTTGCCTTTGGTGCCTTTTACTTGCAAGAAAAAGACAAGAAATGAGTTTAAATCTGTCCATATGTTCTGGGTTGACTCTTTAGTACATGGTTGAAAGTACACTTTCATATTTCAGATAGTGCTTTGATTTTATTAGAAATATTGTTAAGGAAAAAACAAGGTACCAAAATGGAGTACATTCAGAAATCACAGATTCACAGCTATCCATGCTTAGACACAGTTTAATGTTATTTTCCTGTCATGTCAGATCAAAAGATTTATTTCTTGTGAATAAACAAGAGAGCTATGAATCCCAGCTTCCTCTATGTAAGAAAAACGCTGACAAAGAATATTACCAGTAAAATCCTTCTGATTAACACTGACTATGAGTAGGTACTTCAAGAAATTTTGTCAAGTGTTGTTTAAGTACTTGGTTAATCATGCACAATTGTATGTATAGGCTATAGTAACCAACAATAGTGAATTAGAGGAAAAGTTAATTTTCTTGTCTTTTAAATAGATACTTCTTGCCATACTGAGGCAAATCTCCTGAAGTAACTTAGCTGTTCATGCTGAAATCCTGCTTTGCAGTCAGCTAAGATGAAGGTATTCTTAGCCAGTTCATATGTATGTCAGTATAATGCAGCTGCTCCACATTATGAAAGTAGGACACACTAGAGTTTCTGGAAGCTACAATGTTATTTCTCAATTGCAGTGGTGCTGCTTTAATATTTGCCAGGAGATATTTCTATCTTTCTTCCTCTCATTATTGAGAAAACAAAACAAGAGGAAAAGTCCTCTAGAGCAACTCTTTCAGCTGGGTAGGAATCGAATTGAGTCCTGTGATTGAGAAACTCAAAACTGTTTCAGATGCTGACAGCACAGGATATCTGCATCTCTTCACGTGCTTTTCGGTGCTGC
>VZRI01007997.1:5653-21800 GCA_013397515.1 Upupa epops
GTAGGAGCCAGGTCGGCTTTTGGGGGGGTAGCAACACCCAGGGGGAGACTTCTCCAAGAGGGAGACTTCTCCCAGGTGGAACCATCTCCAAGGTGGAGTCGGCTGCAAGAGGGAGACCTCCAAGGGGGAGAACTTCTCCTAGGAGGAGACTCTTCCTCCTCGGAGGAGTTACATTTCAGAGAAACCCTTCTTAGTACCTTGAAGCTTCCTGAGGGTTTCCTTGAGGACGCTGGTCCTCCAGGAGAAGTGACAGACTCTTTCTTCTGGCTCTGGAGAAACCTCCATTGGCAACTGAAAGGTCACTTTTCCACCTCTGAAGTTAAAAAAAAAAAATCCCAGATTTGGAAATTTTCACCTCATTTTGGGGAAAATCTGAAGAATCAGGTGGATGGGATCCCTGGGAACACTGGGATCTGGGGGTTTCCATCCCATCCTGCCCCACCCCACTCCTTCTATCCCTTGGCAATGTTTGAGGGAATTTAGAGTTACATTTCAGAGAAATTACGGTTAAATTTGGGGAAATTTTGGGTCCAATGTAAGGAAATTTAGGGTTAAATTTGAGGGAATTTAGGATCAAATATGAGGATTAAATTTGAGGAAATTTAGAGTTGAATTTGAGGGAATGTGAGGTCAGATCCGAGGAAACTGTGTGTCAAATTCGAGGACATTTAAGATTAAAGTTGAGGGAATTTCAGGTGGAATTTGAGGAAATTAAGGGAGAAAAGTGAGGAAATTTAGGATCAAATTTGAGGGCATTTAGGGTCTGATCTGAGAAAATGTAGGGTCTAATTTGAGGAAATTTGGGGTTAGATTTCAGGAGCACAAGCTTGGAAATGATCTCCAAAAATCTCCCTCTCTGGACTCCCAAGTTTTCCCTTTCAGTAGCCACTGATGAGGTTGGGTTTTCTTCTCTTCCATGGTCTGTTGGATCCTTCTGGAAACTCACGGAAGCTCCTTGAGGAAAGGCAACCACCACGTACCTGACAACGGGGCTCTGCATGACCTGGGGTGAGAAGAAAGGAAGAGGGAAAGGAAAAAGGAGTAGAGGAGGAAGAGGGAGAAGAGGAGGAAGAGGGAGAAGAGGAGGAAGAGGGAGAAGAGGAGGAAGAGGGAGAAGAGGAGGAAGAGGGAGAAGAGGAGGAAGAGGGAGAAGAGGAGGAAGAGGGAGAGGGAGAAGAAGAGGGAGCGGAAGAGGAACAGGGAGAGGAAGAGGTAGAGGGAGAGCAAGAAAAGAAGGAACAGGAGGAGAAGAGACAAAGGAAGAGGGAGAAGGAAAAGAAGAGGGGGAGGAAAAATAAGAGGAAAAGGAAAAAGAAGAGGAATTCTCCCTCTTCTCATCCCATCTCTATCTCCCCATCTTTGGGGGAACTCCAGGTCTACTGGGATGAGAAAAACCCACCCAATCAACCAGTAGGTGACTGGTGAGGAGGACCTTCCCCCTAATTTCCTCCCCTGGAACTCGAGGAATCCACTCACCGATGGCCAACTTTTCTCTTCTTGCCCCAGAGCTGAGATTTCCATGTGGGAATTGTCCAGGGATTTTTTCTCCTGCCTCTTTTCCAGCTCATTTTTCAGGTCTTCCAGCTGTGGAAGAGGGAAGCAGTTTCATGTCCTCCCGGGAATCCTGAAGCTGAGAAGGATCTACCAGGGTTCAGCTTCAATCAACCCCCCTCAACAGGAAGAGGAGGTCACCCGTGATCCCAAATCCCAACTAGTTTGCTGGAATTCCCAGAAAAATCAGGATTCCCCACTAATTTTCAGGAATTCCTGGAGAAATCTGTGAGATTCCTGACTGATTTTCTGGAATTCCTGGAAAAATCTGGTTTCCACACCAATATTCTGAAATTCCTAGAGAAATCAGGGTTCCTGATTAATCTTCTGGAATTCCTGGAGAAACCAGAGGGTTCCCAACTAATTCTTACGAATTCCTGGAGAAATCTCAGGTGTTCCCCACCACTTCTTTGGAATTCCTGGAGTTCCTAATTACTCTTCTAGAATTCCTGGAGAATTCAGAGGGGGGCGACTGGTTTTCAGGAATTTCTGGAGAGTTCCTGACTAATTTTCTGGAATTCCTGATAAAATGCAGGGATTCCTGACTATTATTTTCTGGAATTCCCAGAAAAATAAGGGTTCCTGGCTAATCATCTGGAATTCCTGGAGAAACCTGGGAGTTCCCAACTGATTTTCTGGGATTTCTGGAGAAATCTAGGGGGTTCCCAACTGATTTTTCAGGAAGTCTTGGAGAAAATCAGGGTTCCTCACTAATATTTTCAAGAATTCCTGGAGAAATCCAAGGGGTTCCTGACGAATTCTCAGAAATTCCTGGAGAAATCTGATTTCCCCACAGATTTTCTGGAATTCCTGCAGATATGAGGGGGTGGTGTTCCCAAATAATTTTCTGGAATTCCTAGAGAAATCAGGGTTCCTGACTAATACTTTAGGAATTCCTGGGGAAATCTGGGGGTTCCTCACTAATTTTCTGGAATCCTTGCAGAAATCTAGGGGGGTTCTGATTAACTTCCTGGAGTTCCTGGAGACATTAGGGTTCACATTTTCTGGAATTCCTTGAGAAATCTGGGGGGTTCCCAACTGATTTTCAGGAATTCATGGAGAAATTAGGGGTCCTGACTAGTATTTTCAGGAATTCCTGGAGAAATCTAGGCCTGACAGCAGAAAAATATTCCTAAGAAATTCCATTGGAGTGGAAAATCCCCCCCAACCACTTGAGGAACTGGGATGGACCTGAAGAAGTGGTCCCTCCAGAGGGTCACCAGAGCCCCGAGAGGTCAAGGATCTTGTTGCCACCTACCAGATCCTCCAGTTTTCCGCAGTCTGGGATCTTTCCGTGGTGCCGTTCCCTCCGTCTCCCTCTGGAAAACCTCAATCTCCACCTGGATCTCCTGGGAAAGGACTAACAAAACCAGTTGCTTCTCTCTCTTTGATGGGATGTGATAATTCCTCTGGCTGTCTCTGCCTGGAGCTCCTGATAGGAGGTGACGCCTGGAGCTGGGAATTTCATGTTGCTCCGGTTTTTGATCCCGAGGAGCCGGTAACTGGCTGCTTCTCTTCAGCTTCCTAGAGTGAAGCCACCAACCCTCTCCCCACCCAATCCCAAAGGAAAAAGGTGGGAAGTGGAAGATGTTGGGTCCATCAGGAAGATCTGGACATCCGGGGGCATCAGGGGTGGAGGAAGAGTAGAGAGATGGGGGGGAAGGGGAGGGATGAAGGGGTGGAAGAAGGGATCCTGGAAGGACTGGAGCAGGGTGGGACCTCCAAGAAGGGATTATCCAAGGGGTGGGGTGCAGGGAGAAGGGATTTTGGGGTGATATCGATATAAAAAGAGATGAAATTGATACAAAATTATATAAAATTGCTATTAAAAGGTATAAAACTGATTAGAAAGGCATAAAAATTATTAAAACAAATATAACATTGACATAAAAAGTTATAAAATTGATCAAAAAGCGATAAAAACAATATTAAAAGGAATATTTATATAAAAACTTAGAAAATACATAAAATCTATATAAAAAGGTAGAAAATTGCTATAAAATCACTTAAATATAAAATTGAAATAATTGATATAAAACTGTCAAAATTTGATACTAAAAGGCATAAAATTGATATTAAAATATAAATTCAATATGAAAAGATAGAAAATTGATACAAAAATCTATAAAATCTATGTTAAAAGAGATGAAATCAATATGAAAGGGCATAAAATTGATGTAAAATTCTATAAAATCGATATAAAGTAGACAAAAATCAATACAAAAAGATACAAAATCAATACAAAAATTGAAAAAATTGATATAAAAGACATAAAATCGACATTAATAAGTAACATTTATTAAAAAGGCATAAAATGGATATAAAAATATATACATTTCATATTAGCTTTTAAAAGAAATAAAATTAATGTAAAAGGCATAAAATTGATATCAAAACTATAAAATCATATAAAAAGATGTAAAATGGGGATGAAAAAAGAGAACATTGATATAAAATATACAATTGACATTAAAGAGGCAGAAAATTTATATAAGAAGGTATAAAATTTATATTAAAGGATACAATTGATATAAAATAGACAAAATCATTATAAAATCTAGACAATTGATATAAACATCTCAAAAATTGATATTAAAATAGATAACATTGATCTAAAAAGTATAAAATCCACATTAAGAGATGAAATGGATATAAAAGAGATAACATTGATATAAAAGAGACAAAATGTATAAAAATACAAAAGTGACAAAATTCTATAAAATTAATATAGAAAGATATAAAATCAAGACTAAAATTTAAAATTTATTACAAATGTATCAAATTGAGATAAAATATAGAAAATCAATATAAAATTGAAAAAAATCGAGGTCCTGATCCCTAATGATTCTATGATTCTATGAAAATTGATATAAAATATAGAAAATCGGTAGGAAATTCTCTATAATGGATATTAAAAGGCATAAAATACATATAAATCATATAAAATGGGTATTAAAAGACATTAATCGATATAAAAAGAGAAAATTGATAAAAAAGACCAAAGTGACATAAAATGCTATAATATTGACATTAAAATAAATAAAATCAATGTTACAAGTCATAGAAGTCAATATTTAAAAGTCAATAAAACCCCGAATCTAGAAAATTGATACAAAAAATGAAAAATTCTATAAAAATAGAGAAAAAATAGAGAAGAATCTATAAAATTGATATAAATTGATATAAAAAGAGAAAATCAGTATAAAAAAAGATCGAATTTATGTTTTATAACCATTCTAATCCCTAAGGATTCTATGANAAAATGAAAAATTCTATAAAAATAGAGAAAAAATAGAGAAGAATCTATAAAATTGATATAAATTGATATAAAAAGAGAAAAACAGTATAAAAAGAGAGAGAATAGATATAAAACACATAAATTCGAATCCCTAAGGATTCTATGATTCCATGAAAATGGGTATGAAACTTAGAAGATCGATACAAAATGTTAGAAAATGGATATAAAATATAGATAATATCTATTAAAAGTGAAAATAGAAATATAAAAAAGATATCTAAAGTCCATATCAAAATCTATGAAATTGATATAAAAAGACATCAAGTTGACATAAAACCAGAGAAAATCGATGTAAAAGGATAGAAAGTCTAGATTAAAATAGAGCAAATAGATATAAAAATATAAAATCTAGAAAATAGGTATAAAATAAAAGTAGGTATAAAAAATAAAAATTGTTATGAGATTATATAATATGAATATATAACAAAGAAAATCGGTGTCAAAATGAAGAAAATGGATCTAAAAATCTATACAATATAGATTTGTATATAGATACAAAATATACAATATAGATACAAAATACCCATAAAATTGGTATTAGGATATAAAAGTTATGTAAATGGTGTAACATCGACACAGAAATTCAGCAAGTCAATATAAAATCTACAAAATCGATAGAGAAAGATATAAAATCAAGATAAAATACTGAAAATTGGTATAAAAATCTACAACATTGATACTAAAAATATATAACATTTATACAAAACCTAGAAAATCAATCAATCAATAACAAAAATATAACATGATAGCAAATTGATAATAAAATAGAGAAAAAACATATTAAAATATATAAATTGGACTAAGAATATAAGAAATACATATAAAAATATAGACAATGTATATTAAAATATAAAAAGATAGAAAATCAGTATAAAAAGAGCTAAAGTCGATATAAAAAGATAGAAAAAAGAAAAAAAGAAAAGGTAGAAAAAGAGAACATAATTAGGAAAATAAAGAAAATCAGTATAAAAATAGAAAAAAACAGTATCAAAGATAAAAAAAAGAGAAAATTGGTAGAAAAATATAGAAAGTTAAGATGAAAATATAGGAAGTTCAAATGACAGAGAAAATTCAGATAAAAGACAAGAAATTGATATGAAAACAGAAAATCCATATAAAAATCTAGAGACTTAAGATAAAATTCTAGAAAATTGAGATAAAAAGAAAAATAGGTTTTAAAATAGAAAATGAAATTTTTAAATGTAAAAATGATATTTAAAATAGAGTCTCTCTAAAAAAATTATTAAAAACTGCAGAATTTATTCTGTTCAAGTCAACATCTCCATTTTAATCTGATTACAATTTCAATCTGAAATTCTAATGCATTTAGAAGTTCAAAGCAGCCCCTGGGAGTTTGGGAGGGGAGTTGGGGGAAGGGAAGGGGCAACAACCACTACCCCATCTAACAGGTTTGGGGATGCTTCCGGCACCTTTTACCCACTGGGAATTAGCCCTGGAAAACCAGCTGGGTGGGATCATCTTCATTGCAGATCCACAGGGAGAGGAGACACTCTGGGAGGGAAAATGGAGGAGATCAGAGACCTGGAGGAACCTGGATTTGGCTCAAACATTGAGGACCATCTCCCTGGATCCAGATCTTGATGAGAGCCCAAAGCTGAAGAGCAAATCCCTGGATCTGGATCTCATGTCCTTGGATCAGGATTCAGTCCTCATGATCCCAAATTTGAGGATTGGGGTCTGGATTTGGCCCCCAATGTGGAGGAACATCTCCTTGGATCCGGATCTCATCTCCCTGGAGCCAGGCCTGGATTTGGCCCAACACTGAGGATCATCTCCCTGGATCCAGGACTGGAATTGACCCCAAGGTTGAAGATCATCTCTCTGGATCCAGATCTGAATTTGGCCCTCATGATCCCAATGTTGATGAGGTTTTCCCTGAAACTGGATGTAATCTCTCTGGATCTGGGATGGGAATTGGCCCCAGCCTTGAGGAGCTCCCCCCTGGATCTGGGTCTGGATTTGGCCCCAACAGTCTGGATCTTCTTCCTGGATCCCGGTCTGGATTTGGTCCCAACTTGGAGGAGCATCTTCCTGGATCTGGATAACATTCTCCCTGGATCTAAGTCTGGAATTGCCCCAATGAGGTGGAGCAATGGAATTCATTTTGGATTTTCCAGAAAGCTGGCTGGGTGGAAAATGATCCCAACAACACCTTGGGATTAAGGGAAAAACTGCCATTTTTATTTAACCTAAAAATCAGAGCCAGAATGCAACTACCCCACCCCCAGGAAACCACCCCTCCATCAGTGGAATCTTCCCTGAATCCCCCTCATCATGAGGAAAATCCCTCTGGAAAGGAACAGGAGGATTTGGTCTGTTAGAGGTGAAAGATTAAATAAAACCCCATAAATTAATTTAAAAATCCAAAAATAATGGAAAAAAAAAAGTCTAAAATTTCCAAATGTAATCAAAAATTGCAAATGAAAACCCTCAATTTATTGGAAAAATCTGAAATGAATGAAAAATCCCCAAATTAATTAAGAAATTCTAGGTTCATTTAAAAAATCCTACATTCATTTTAAAATCCCAAATTAACTAAAAAGCCCAAATTAATTTTAGAATCTCAAATTCATTTAAAAGTCTCCAATTAATTAAAAATTCCCAAATTAACAAAAAATCCCAAATGCATTAAAAACATCCCTAACAAATTTTAAAATCTTGAATTAAAAACCCCCAAATTAATTAAAAAATCCTAAATTCATTACAAAATCCTAAATTAATTTAAAAATACAATATTAATCAAACAATTCCAGATTAAATAAACCCCAAATTCATTACAAAAATCTAAATTCAATTTTTAAAAATCTCCTATATATTAAAATTTCCAGAATTAACTAAAAAAATCTCAAATTAACTAAAAAATATCCCAAATTAATTAAAATAATCTTACATTAATCCAAAAATACATTAATTTAAAAAAACCAGATTAAATAAATCCCAGATTCCTTAAAAAAACCCTAAATTCATTAATAACCTCCAATTAATTAAAAATTCACAAATTAACAAATTCCAAATTCCTAATTTCAAAATTCCAAATTAAAAATTCCCAGATTGTTGAAAAAAGCCCCATATTAATGAGAAATTCCTGAATTAATTTAAAAATACCAACTAAAAAACCCAAACTAAATAAACTGCAAATGCATTACAAAATCCAGAATTCATTAAAAAAATCAACTAAAAATTTCCAATATAACTACAAATTCCCAAATTCATTTTAAAATCTCAAATTAGAAAAATCCTTCATTAATTACAAACCCCCAAATTCCTTATGAAAACAAAATAGCTTAAAACCCCACCAGATTCCTTTAACCCCCCCTAATTCCTTTAAAAACCCCATGAATTCCATAAAAAACCCCAAATTCCTTAAAAACTTCAGCATCCCTCCCCCTCCTCCCATTGTCTGCCTTCTTTGTGCTGACTCCTTCCAGCTGCTCCTTCTGCTCAGCCTCTGCTACCCCAGGACCAGTATCCCCCTGGGATCTTCTGGAATCCTCTGGAACTCCTCAGAAATTCCATGACTACCTCCCTCCATGATGGCCTACCCTTGATGATAGCCTCCTCATGAACAGATCCGGAGTGGAAAGCTGAATCCAACCCAATCCAGAGGGGACGTGAGGTGCCCTGATCCAACCTTCTCCTCCCAGTTGGGATGTTGAGTGATTTCCAGTAGCCGAACTCCCATTCCCAGTTTAAACCAGGGGAAAACCCTCTCCCCATTAAAGGAGGCCTTATTGTGAACCAAGATGGTGCTGGCATCTCCTCTTCCATTGGCTCCGAAAAAGGCAACCCGTTGCCCTTTGTAGTCCAATGACACCCTGAGCCTAGTGGGCAAAGGGTGGAGGCAGCGGTTGGCACGAGGAGACGTGAGGGAGTGAAAGGTCTCCAGTGCCCAGACCCCCTCAGTGTGGGTGACGCTGATGGGACCCTTCCTCTTCAGGGACTCCCGGGCCACCCCGATGGCCCAGATTCCCCCCTGTCCCACCTCCACCTCCCAGAAGTGTCGTCCCGAAGTGAAGCCTTGGGAAGCCAAGACACAGGGTTCAAAGTTGAAGCGTTCAGGATTATCTGGAAGGTTCCGTGGCCTCAGTTGGCCTCGGGCTTCTTTGAGGTCATCAGAGATCAAGAGGTTGGGGTGAGCAGTGGCTGGGTCCAGGGTGATGTTGGCTATGGGATGAGGAAGAAGGAGGATGATGGAGGGAGAATTTGGAAACAGGAGGGGATGGAGATGCTGCCTTTACTCCCAGTTCCTGGGACTGGACCTGTTTTCCTTCTCCCAGTTCCCAGTACCAGCCTTGTTCTCTTCCTCCCAGTACTTCCAGTTTCCAGCACCAGCCCCCTTCTTCTTCTCCCAGTTCCCAGCACCAGCTCCCTTCTCTTTCTCCCAGTTCCCAGCACCCACTCCCTTCTCCTCCTTCTCCCAGTTCTCCTTCTCCCAGTTCCTAGCATCAGCCCAAATCTCTTCCGCCCAGGTCTCCTCCCTGTTCTCAGCACCAGCCCAGTTCTCCCAGTTTTTGGGACCAGTTCTCAGCTCCTGGATCCACCAGGAAGTTGGAACCCTCCTCCATCCCGATTTGGGCTCTCTTTTTTCCCTGGAAATCTCTTCCCCAGCTCCCAACCACCTTCCCAGTTCCTCTCATCATAACCAGCAACTCACCGGGCTCCTGCAGTTTGAACATCAGGTTGTCTGAAAGGGAAGAGAAGAGAGAGAAGAGACCTCAGAGCCTTTGAGTTGACTCCTTGTGGTTGATGAAGCTCCTGGCCAACTTCAACCCAATTCTAGAAGACTCTAGGGCCTGATTCCTTCCAGTTTGGAGCTGATGGACACCAGTAGCTCTTTCTGGTGGGAGTGGGAGAGGAGGTTTCTCCTCTGAGGCTGCTCTCAGCTGCTTCTCTCCTCTCCCCAACTCTTTCTGCCCTATGAAAGGACTGTTGGTGACCTTCTCTGGCTGAAGTTCCCTCTGCCTCTACTTCCTACACGGGGAACCAACCCATAACCCCAGTTTCTTCGCCCAGCTACTGTTCAGAGTAGGTGATGTGGCCTCTCCTCCTGCTTCTCATACCTTGGCATCTCCTCAGAGTTCCTTTCACCAGGCTGTTCCTCTGAAGAAAGTCCTCCAGCCTCCGCTCCAGGTGGGAGGAGATCTCCACTGGAGGGCTGAACTTCATCATCTCACAACTGCAAAGAGCCCAACCCCACCTTGTCTGTTGAATGGTTTCTCCTCAGGAGGGGGGTTCTTCCCTGTGAGGGTGGTGGGATCCCCGAACTCATTGGCTGCTCCAACCATGGAAGAGGCCGAGGTTGGGATGGAGGAGGTTTGGAGCAGCCTGGACTGGTGGGGGGTTGGAGTAGATGAGTGGAAGGGCCTTCCCAACTCAACCCGATTCAATCCAACTCAACACAACCCAGCCCAACTCAACCCAGCTCAACCCAACTCAATGCAGCCCAATTCAACCCAACTAAATTCAACTCAATCCAACTCAACTCAATCCAATCCAATTCAACTCAACCCAATCCAACCCATCTCAACTCAAGAGAACCCAGCCCCCCCTAACCCTAATCCTGACATCACAGATGGTGAGAGAAGGAGCCACTTTACCTATTCAAGAGTCTTCCGATGTCCTGCAGGTGGAAGGTGAAGAGGAGACACCAGTCAGGGATGAGGTACAACACCTGCTGCATCTCCTCACAGAAGGACCCTTATGATGATCCCACCCTCAGTAATGATAGACAACCCTATGTAGGGGGCTGGAATTTGGCCTCCAGGTCCTTCAGGATCCCTTCTCCTACCAGCATTGGGTTCTCACCTGGAGGAACTGAGTTGCTGGCTGCTGGAACTTCCCCTCCATCTCCCAGATGAGTGTGTCAAGGTGGGACATTTCCTCCGAGACCTTGGCCACTGCTTCCTGCTGCTCCCTGCTGATGGCCCTTTCTAGATCAAGCAGTTGAATCAGGAGGAGATGCTCTTGGTCCTTGAGGAACTGATGCAGTTCCTCGAATTCACAGATGATCTTTGTCACTTCCGATCTTGTTTTCTCCTGCCAAGGAGCAGGAATGAGGGAAAAGGGTGTGGGAGAAGAGATAGGAGACCCAATCCCCTCTCCAGTCTCCTTCCCCGACTCAGTGAGCACTGGAGAAGTTAGGGAACCTTGTGAAGGTCAACAAGGATGAGGGAGAGCCTCCTGGATCAGAGGAAGAATCACACCAGTAGAACCAGTATGGGTGAAGTTGTACTACTGGAAAGCGGCTCCATGGGGTGTGGTGGCCAGGAGGTCCCCCAGAGGGAACCAATGGGTCTTGGTGGCCAATAGGACCAGTGGGCTACAGGGCTGCATCAAGAGAAGGGGGTCCAAGAGGCCAAAGGAAGTTCTTCTCCCCCTATGCTCTGCCCTGGTTAGACCTGGCCCAGAGAAACAGGTCCAGTTTAGGGCTGTCCACTTTGAGAGACTAAAGGAAAGAGACTGGGAGCTACTGGAGAGCGATGGGGAACTACTGGAAGGAGACAGGAAGCAACCTGTCAACCTCTCCCAGAAGGACAGAAGATACTGGTTGAGATACAGAAACCCACCTAACGCTAAGAAAACCACAGAACAACACTGCCCCTAACACCAAACCCTAACCCCAACAACTAACCCTGAACCACTAAACTTAATCCTAATCCTTAACCCTAACCCCTTGCTTTTAAACCTTAACCCTAACACTAACCCCTAACCCTGACGACCAACCTTAACCCCTAATCCTGACCCCTAATTCTTAATTGTAACCCCAATCCCTAACCCTAACTCTTAACCCTTAAACCCAACCCCTAACTCCAACACACAACCTTAATACTAGCCCTTAACATTAACCTCAAACCTTAACCCCTTAACTTGACCCTGATCCCTAACCCTAACCCCAACCCTGACTTCTAACCTTAACCCCAAACCCTTACCCCTAATCTTAATCCTAATCCCTAACCCTAATCCCTAACTCCAACCTCCAACCTTAACCCCTAACCCCTAACCCTAACCCCTAACCCTAATCCTAACCTCTAACCCCTTACTCTTAACCCATAACCCCTAACCCTGACCCCTAATCTTAACACTAACCCTTAAATCTAACCCTAACCCCAATCCTAACTCCTATCCTTAACCTCTAACCTTAATTCTAATCCCTAACCCCAACCCCTAACCCTGACCCCTAATCCCCAACTCTAACCCCTAACCCTAACTCCTAACCCCAATCCCAACCCCATCTGAGCTCCCAGACCCCAACTGGGCTAACATATCCTGAAGCCATGACCTCAACGGGGCTACCAAATCCCAACTGGGCCCCCAAAACCCAAAGCCATGACCCCAACTGGTTTCACAGGGGACTCCACTGGGGTTACTGGTCTCCGGGAGAGAGAGTTTTGCAGTCAGAAAGGGCCCTCCCCCTAGGGCTGTGGGGCAGCCCTAGTTTTATCTCCCAGCTGCAGATTCCAGCTGCCCCAAAGCTCTGGGAGATAAAGATGGGAGTTGGCTTCATCCCAACAGAGAAGGGGAAAACCCTCCCTGCCAACCCTGAATCTGCAAGTTCTGACCCCAGGATGTGGAGCTGGGAGAGGAGGAGAGGGCCTGGGATCCACTCTGGGATGCTCCTGGGAGATCCTACCAGGTAGGAGTTCCTCCTTCCTAGGGATTGCCTGCTTTCCAGGAAGTTTTGTCTCTTTTCCTTCAAATCCTGGAGTTGCCTCTGGATCTCTTCCTGCAGGGAAAACAGGAAAATGTGGAATTTTTTTCCCAGTAAAATCCCTCCTTTCCCCATTATAATTCAGTTTTTTTCCCAATGAAATTCTTTTGCCCCCCTGAATTCCCTGTTTTTCCCAATAAAAGTTTTATTTTCCCACTAAACATTTATTTTCCCCATAAAAATCCCCTTTTGTCCCAATAAAAATCCTTTTTTAACTGAAATTCCTTCTTTTCTACTAAAATCCCTTTTTTCCCTTTAAAAGTAATTTTTCCTACTAAAATCACTTTTCCACAATAAAATCCCTTTTTTCCTAATAAAATACCTTTATTTCCCACTAAAAACCCCCTTTTCACCCTAAAATCCCTTTTTTTACAATCAGTTTTTCCACTGAAATCCTTTTTTCCCACTATAATTCCTTTTTCTCCACTAAAAAACCAGGCTTTTTCCCAATAAGTAATTTTTTCCACTAAAATTCCTTCTTTTCTACTGAAATCCCTTCTTTCCCCTATTAAACTCCATTACTGCTAAAATCCCTGATTTTCCCACTAAAAGTCCTTTTTTCCCCCCACTTAAATTCCCTTTTTTCAACTAAAATTCCTTTTTTTCCCCCACTACAATGAATTTTTTTCTACTAAAATTCCTTTATTTTTTCACTAAAAATTACCTTCCCTCCCTGAATCCCTGGAAAAGGGATTTTTCCCTAGAAAGGGATTTTTCCCCTTAGAAAGGTGATTTTTTTCCCATGGAAAACCCCCAGGAAATGGATTTTTTCCCATGGAATGGGTTTTTTTCCCCTTAGAAGAGGGATTTCTTCCCTTGGAATCTCCCCTGAAAACAGGATTTTTCCCCCAGAAATGGGATTTTTCCTCCTGGAATCTGGGATCCTCACCTTAAATTCCTGAGCTGCCTCTTCCAGCGGGATCACTGTATGGAAGCGGTGGCCCTGGGATCTCTCACAGACCACACAGATGGGCTGCTGGTCCTCTCGGCAGAAGAACTTCCGAGCTTCCTGGTGTTGACTGCACCAGCTCTCTGATCCCATTCCCAATCCTCCTCTTCCCAATCCCAACTCTTTGGTGATCTGGGTGATGTTGGCCAATTCCCAACTGGGTCGGAAACTCTTCTGGGAAGCTGTTTGCCGGCACCGAGGGCAGGAGAACTGGTCCTCCAGGCCTTCCCAGCAGCGGCTGATGCAGCTCTGGCAAAAGTTGTGGCCACAATGAATGGAGACTGGATCCTGGAAATAGCCCAGACAGATGGAGCAGCAAGTCTCTCCGTGAAGGATTTGTGTTGGATTTGAAGCAGCCATTGGAGCTTCCCAACCTAATTCTGGGATGGAAGCAAATGAGCTGCTTCCTGGGAAGGTTCTCCTCCAGAAGTTTCTCTTCCCAATTCCTCTTCCCTGGAAGTTTCTCCTCTTGGATTCTCACAAAATGCCTCCTCCTTCCTCAGGAATTTCCTCCTGATTCCTCTTTACAGGAAGCTTCTCCTCCTCCTTCCTCTTCACTAGAAATTTCTCTTCCCGATTCCTCTTCTCTGGAAGTTTCTCCCAATTACTCTTCCCTGGAAGTTTCTCTTTCTAGATCCTCTCAAAATTCCTCCTCCTTCCTCAGGAATTTCCTCTTCTTGATTCCTCTTCCCAGGAAGTTTCTCCTTCTTCCTCTTCCCTGGAAGTTTCTCCTCCTGATTCCCCTTTTCTAGAACCTTCTACCAGCACCACCAGTTTCTTGCTGCTATAGAAGGGAAAGTAACTCCCGGCACTGCTGAGCACCTGGTGCCTCCCCCCACCTCCTGCCACACCACCCCACCCTGACGTTGAGCTGGTTGGGAGAGGGCAGATAAGGGACTGGGAGGACTGGGCTGCTCAGCCCTGTTAGTGGGATGCACTGGACAAGCCATCCTGAAACTGGGAGTGTTGGGAGATTCTCCTGCACCGGAATCAGTTCTCCTGGTCTTCAAGAATCTTGGAAGGGGGGTCTCCAGGAGTCTTGTGGGGGTCACTATGGGATCAGAGGGGGGATCAAACGCACTCTGTATGGAGAGGTTGGTCCAACTGGGACCAGTTCGGGCCTTCCCAGTTCAAGGAGAAGCCCAGGATGGACAGGGAGAGAGTGGGATGATCTGGCCTGGATGGACTCAATAGCCCCTGGCTGCCCAACAGGGTTGGTCTCTTGTTAACCCCTGTTAATTAGGAAAATAGGCTGCTGCAATGGGATCTTCTCCCTAGAAAACCCACAGGAAATGGGATTTTCTCTCTGGAAAAGGGAATTTTCCCTTAGAAAAGTGCTTTTTTTTTCCCTGGAGAAGCCGCATAGAAATAGGACTTATTTCCCGAAAAATTTCCCCGAATTTTTCCCTTGAAAAGGGGTTTTTCCCTTTGAAAAGTATGGGTTTTTTCAATGGAATACCCCCCTGGAAAAAGCATTCTTTCCCTGGAAAAGGAAATTTCCCCGCAGAAAAGACATGTTTCATTTCCCCTGGCAAAGGAGTTTCTCCCCGGGAAATGGAACTTTTCCCTGGAAACTTCGATTTTCCCCTTAGAAAAGTGAATTTTCCCTCCGGGGATGGGAAAATGAAAGCCAATCTAAATGAAATCGCGGTCGCCCAACGTGGGGCTCGAACCCACGACCCTGAGATTAAGAGTCTCATGCTCTACCGACTGAGCTAGCCGGGCTGCCTGAGCACCCTCCTTCCGCAGTTATGACCAATCTACGCCCGCACAAACTGGGTCACAATTAACCGGGACTGGGGGTGAGGAGGAGGAGGGAGAGGGGGAAAGGGAGGGGTTAGAGAAAGAGTGGAGAGTAAGAGAAAAAGAAAGGGGNGGGGGTGAAGAAGGGGGGAAAAGAGTGGGGGAAGAGGGAGGAAAGTGGGAGGGGGAAGGGGGGGAAGAGAGGAAGGAAGATAACAAAATAATTATTGAATAAAACTACAAGTGTTTCTGCCCGGTTTCGAACCGGGGACCTTTCGCGTGTGAGGCGAACGTGATAACCACTACACTACAGAAACCCTACGAAAACCCCAGCCTGCCCAGCAAGCCCATAACCATACAGCCGCGCTAAACCTTCTCGACCCTTCCTAAAAGGCTCCGACTGCCTCTCTGGAGGGATCTTAAACCCTCGAGCTGCGGTGATTTTAGCTTCAAAAGCCAACCGGTGCCGTCTCGAATCCTCTCCCTCCCCTGCGCTGTAGAGGCCTAGACCGCCATCTTGGGCCTGGACGGGGGTAGGAAAAGAGGCGGAAATAAGGAAGCCACGCTCCCCGCCCTCAGGCCATGTTCCCGCCCACTCTGACCACACCCCACTAAGACCACACCCCATCAAAACTGGCCACACCCCTTAGGCCACTCCCCCTCCTCCCAGGTCCTCCCAGAGTACCGAGACGCAGCCGCTGAAGGCTATGGGGTAGGAGGAATGGCCGTCGGCGTCGGCACTTCCGGTCACGTGCACCCGCTAAGGGGCGGGGCCAATGGCCTGAGGCCGGAAGGCGGAAGCATCGCGGCCTTTTCCCCCGCCTCGGCGTTTGGCGGAGGCCGAATTCTGCCCCCCCTCTAACCCCTTGTGAAGGAG
>VZRI01007997.1:39575-72211 GCA_013397515.1 Upupa epops
GGCGAGCGATGGAGGCGCACACGGAGTTGTAGGGGAAGGGGGAGGGTAGGGGGTTTTGCGGGGTTTTAGATGGACTTTAGGAGGGGTTGGGGGGCAGAGGGTGAATTAGTGACAGAGCAGTCGAAAATGAAAGGAAAATTAGCGAGATATTAGCGTAAAATATGAATTTTGATGAAAATGAGTAAAATTCAATGAAAACCGAAATGTAACGAAAACCATGGAAATTTGTCTGAAAGCAGGGAAAATGTCATCAACACGGAAGGAAGAGCAGTGAAACTGAGCGAAAGGCAGCGAAAAGGTTGAGGAAATTTGTTGATAACCAGTCAACAATTCAGGAATGTTAGTGAAAATTGATAAAAATTAGGGAAAATTCATCAAAACAGGTGAAACGTAGTGAAAAATTAGTGGAGAATGATTGAAAATGAATGACATTACTGAAAACTATTCCAAAAAGTGACAGATCTGGAGGCTCTGGGGGGCTGGAGTTGGGGTTTGGGGGAGCAGGGAGTACATTTAGTTGAAAATCAGTCAGAATTGGACAAAATCAATTCAAAATTGCAGTTCTTCAAAATCAAGGAAAACTGGTCAGGCACTTGGAAAAACCAGGCAGAAATTAAGGCAAGTTCATCAAAACAAAGTGAAAAACAGAGAAAAATGAGGGAAAATGAGTGGAAATAAGTAAAATAATTGTGAAAATGGGGTGAAAAGAGTGAAAAACCCTAAAAAAATTAGTGACAGTTATGAAAATATTAGTGAAAAAATGACAGAAAATTAATAAAAATTCCTGATTTTTTGGGGGAAAAAATGTTTAAAACCTTTTTGAGGGGATTGAGGGTCTTAAAAAAAGAAGGGTAGTAATACCCTCCACTCCCTACTGGATGTAAAGGGAAATTTGGTAACTAAAGATGAGGATAAGGCTGAGGTACTTAAGGCCTCCTTTGCCTCTGTCTTCAACAACAGGATGGACTGTCTTCAGGATGACTACTTACCTAAACTGGTAGACAGGGATGGGGTACAGTATAGCTCCACTGTTACCCAAGAGGTACTAGTTAGAGACCCCCTGGTCCGTTTGGATCTCCACAGGTCCATGGGACCGGATGGGATTCAGCTCAGAGTGATGAGAGAGCTGGCAGATGAACTCGCTATACAACTGTCCATGATTTATCTGAAGTCGTGGATCACAGGTGAGGAACCAGATGATTGTAGATTGGCGAATGTGACCCCCATTTACAAGAAGGGTCGGAAGGATGATCCAGGAAACTATAGACCTGTTAGCCTCACCTCAGTTCCAGGCAAAGCTATGGAACAGTTAGTGCTGAGTGCTATCATGCAGCAACTGCGTAACGGCCAAGAGATTAAGCCCAGTCAGCATGGTTTCAGGCGGGGTAGGTCTTGCCTGACTAACCTGATCTCCTTTTATGATCAAGTGACTAGACTGGTTGATGAGAGGAAGGCTGTGGATGTGGTTTAAGTGGATTTCAGTGAAGCATTCGACATGGTCTCCCGTGATATACTCCTGGCAGCAAGGGGCTTTGACAAGAATATACTGTGCTGGGTCAGGAACTGGTTGGATGGACGAGCCCAGAGAGTGGTGGTAAATGGTGTCGCATCTAGTTGGCGACCCGTTACTAGTGGTGTCCCCCAAGGGTTGGTGTTAGGTCCTGTCCTGTTCAACATCTTCACTGATTATATTGACGATGGGTTGGAATCCATCATGAGCAAATTTGCCGATGACACCAAGCTTGGAGCCCGTGTTGATTTGTTGGAGGGTAGGAGGGCCCTGCAGAGGGACTTGGACAGACTGGAGAGATGGGCAGACTCTAATAGGATGAGTTTTAACAAGTCTAAGTGTTGGGTTCTGCATTTTGGTTATAACAACCCCAGGCAGAACTATACTCTGGTAATGGAGTTCNTATCGCTGTCTATAACTACCTAAAAGGTGGTTGTAGTCAGGCGGGGGTTGGTCCTTTCTCCCTGGACACTGGAGACAGGACAAGGGGTCACAGTCTTAAGCTCCATTGCGGGAGGTTTAGACTTGACATTAGGAAGAGGTTTTTTACTGAAAGTGATCAGATTTTGGAATGGGCTGCACATGGAGGTGGTTGGGTCGCCATCTCTGGAGGTGTTTAAGGTTAGGCTGGATGAAGTGCTGAGTGGCATGAACTAGATGTCAGCTGTTTAGGGTTACTTGGTTCGTTTTAGGTTGACCTGGATGATCCTTAAGGTCTTTTCCGGCCTCATCATTACTGTGACACTGTGATACTGTCTGGAATTGGGGTTGGGGCAGAGGATAAATTAATCACAAATTAGTTAGGGTTGATTGAAATGAGTGGAAAAGATGAAACTTATAAAAATTAGGGAAAAGTAATCAAAATTAAGTGAAAATAATTTGAAAATTAGTGAAAAGCAGTGGAAATCAGTGAAAAACAATAGAGAATGCTTATTTTCAACAATTAATGGAATTTAATAGAAAATTAGGGAAAATCTGTGGAAATTGGTGAAAAATAGTAGATTAATGACTATTCTTAACAGGTCATAGACTATAGTAAAAAAAATAGAGAAAATTTGTGGAAATGGGTGAAAAAGAGGAGAAAATTAGTGAAAAAGTTTTTACTATGTTATGGAACATAGTAAAAAATCAGTGAAAATTTGTGGGAAATTATTGAAAATTAATCAAAAAGCACTGAAAATCAATTAAAAAGGTAAAACAATAGGGAATTTGGTGTTATGGGGGGTGGAATTAGAGTCTGGGGAGTCCCTAGAGGGTCTCGGGGGGGGGGTTGAAATTGAAATTGGGGGAAGTCAAAGGAGTTGGAACCAAAATTTGGCCCCGTAACCCCCTCAAATCCCCCCAAAATCCCTTAAACCCCCAAATCCCTCAAAATTTGGGGGCATCTCCAGAAGTAAACTAAAATTTCCAAGGGAAAATCAGAAACAATGAGAAATTTTGGGGATTTCAGGCCAAAATTTAATTCAAATCAAAGCACAAAATTTGGTGAAAATCAAATTTTCAGCCAAAGTGGTGATTTTTTAACCCATTTGGTAGTTCTACCACCTCACTCTCTCCTCCCAACCCACTCAGAGGGAGACGCTACCTCATCCCAGGGGATATTTTAGGATCCTCCAACCCCACCCCAAATTCCAGTTGGGAATTGAAACGAGCTAAATTTAGATGGGGGGGGAGAGGGTTGGGTGGGTGGGGGAAGGGAGCAGATCCCAGTGCAGCTGTTGGAGGTGATGCCGATCCTTCCACCGCCTCAGCGGACTACTTTTTTCTCCAATATTTTTCCAATCTTATCGGAATCCATTGGATAATCCCAGCTGGATTCAAAGCGGCCTCCCAGTCTGACCAGTTTGGCCACTGGTGAGTTGGGTTTTTTAGTCTCCAGAGGGGGAATTTTGGAAGGGGAGCTGTCTGATTCCTATTGGTTAAGAGGAGGAACGTGATTCGGCCTTGATACCACTGATCCCATGGGGTTATTCCTGACTGTGGGGGGATGGGGAGGGTGATGCTGCTAGAAAACAGGAAAATAATTATTAATAAATTAACAAAAGGATGTAATTTTAAAATTTAAAAATTATAAGAAAATTTAAATTGAAAATATTAATTTTCACTTTTTCCACATTTTTGAACAGATTTATTCCCTTTTTTGAATTTTAATTTTAATATTGTAGTCATAGTTTATTAATATCATTCACATCATGAATGTAATTGATTTAATAGCCAATATTTTCCTGTAATGTTGGGATTTATTAGCCAATTTTCTAATTTTGTACTTAATATTCTAATTTTATACCTAATAATAGATTTTATTACCTAATGTTCTAGTGTTTTAACTAATTTTTAATTTAGTTTTCTAATATTCTATTCTGATTATGTAATTCTAGCTTTATTCTCTTATTTTATATGTAATAATCAGAGAATTTTATAATCTAATCTTCAAATTTTCTAGCTGATAATCTATTTTTTTAACTAATATTGTGGTTTTATTATATAGTTTTCTACCTAGGAATCTATTTTACTATCTAATACTCTATTTTTGTTATCTAATTCTATTTTTATTATCTAATTACCTGAATAGTTAGGGTAATTGAATAATTTCATTAGCTAATCTTATAATTTTCTACCTAATTATTTTATTAGCTAATCTTCTGAATTTATTATCTAATTTTCTACCTAATAGTCGATTTTATTATCTATTACTCTATTTTTATACCTAATATTCTGATTTTCCACCTAATAATCTATTTCATTACTCTAATATCTAAATTTCTTATTTTATTATCTAGTTTTGATCCTAATAATCGATTTTATTACCTAATAATAGAAATTCTTACCTAATAATGTACTTTATTATCTAATATTCTAATTATATCTAGTTTTCTAATAACCTATTTTATTATCTAATATTCTAATTTCATGCCTAATATTTTTATTTTAATCCCCAATAATTATTTAATTACCTAATATTCTATTTTTCACTAATAATCTAGTTTAATTATATAATATTCTGATTTTATACATAATATTCTGATTTGATATGTAGTACTCCATTCTGTATTATCCCTATTTTCTAGCAAATATTCTGGTCTAATCCTTCCCTGTTCCCCTTTTATTCCCTATTACTTTTATCATGTAAACTTTATTGTATTATCTCCTACTTAATTTCCATATTTAACAGTCTACCTTAAAGTTTCCAATTTCAATTCAATTAATAGTAACGTTAACATATAATTTATTTGTAATGCTTAAATTTGAATGGTGTTAACACTAATTGTTAATATAAATATTAATTTTAATATAAAATAGGAATTGTTCACTCTTGAACATTGGATATTAAGGATTAAATAGTAAATACTGTTTAATAAATAATAAGTATTAATCAATAAACATTACATGTTAATTAGTATATAGTAAATATCACTATAAATAAAAATCATTAAATATTCATTAAATACTAAGTATTCATTCATAGATATTAAATATCTATGGATCGAGAATTAGGATGTTAATTGTTAATATTCAGTATCAAGCATCACATGATATGTCAAGTAGGAAAAGGTGGAGCCTCCTCCCTCTGTTCCCTCTCATCCAATCAGGGTGACAGAGCTCTCAGGGATAGGGATCCAACTGGGAATCGGGACAATGGACTCAGGTAGGGGACAATCTAAATGATCTGAATATAATTAATAAACAATAAATGACACATCATAGAAATTATATATTTATTTACATAATGAGATTTAATGAGCATAAAGTCATTCATATAATTGATAGAAGTAACAGTTATGGTAACTAATGTATTTAACATAATATGATAGTATAAATTGTATTGATATAATTAATAATTGATAATTTAATAAAGTGTATTAGTATAATTAAGAAATAAGATTTTTTTATATATTGATAGCTACTGTAATGAAAATATTATCATTCATATAATTAAGATCAAATTGACTTATTTAAAATATTTACAAATCACAATTGTAATAAATAAATAATAAATAATAAAAATTAATAGATATAAATGGCATATGATTGATTTCATTAATACATATTGTAATGTTGCTGTAATTATGTTAGTATTAAGCAATGCTAATAGTAAATAATAATTAAATAATAAGAATATTTTTTAGTGTTATTAATGTAAATTAATAGCCTATATTTATTAAGTTATTAATTAATTTTCCCTGATTCTTTTCAGAAGCCGAAAGTGATGCAGAGCTGTCCCAATCCGATGGGACTGGGGGAGGGCTCTGGACTCAGAGTCCCCATAACCCCCGGAGTCCCCTGGCACTGACCCCCACTTTTCCCTTCTTGGGAGAGGAGTGTGGCCTGGAAAATGGTAACTGTCTTCAATTAATGAAGTCCCTTCATCAATTATTTAATAATCATTACTAATTTCTAATCAATATTTGGTATCAGTAGTTATTATTTTTTTATTTTAGAATATTTTTCAGTTGTTATTTTCATTTTATTTATTATTTTTATTTTTATTATAATTTTCTTTAAAATTTATTTTTTAAGCATTTCATTTTTAATTATTTTTCCATTTTTATTANTTTTTTAATGATTTGACCTTTGTAATTCTTAACTTTTTCATTATTATTTTTAAGTTTCTAATTATCATTTGACATTTTATAGTATTTTAGTATAAAATTATTTCCCATTCATAATTATTAATTTAATTTGTTGATTATTATTTTCATTTTAAAATTATTAATCACTTTAATTATTAATTTAATTTTTTAAGTAGTTTTTGAAATCTGGAATTATTATTTTATTATTTTTATTATATTTACCTTTTTAATTGCTATTTTCAATTTTAATTAATATTTTAAGTGTTTGATTGTGGGGTCTTTAGGTCTCTATGGGGGTCTGTAGGGCTCTGTGGTGTCTATAGTGCTCTATGGGAGTGTCTAGGACTCTGGGAAGGTTTATGGGGGGCTGTAGGACTCTATTTGGGTCTCTAGGGCTCTATGGGGGCGTCTCAAGGGCTCTATGGAGATCTGTAGGGCTCTATTTCTTTCTACATCTTGTAGTAAAATGAAGAACTGAAGGCCCTTTCTCAATTTCTTTCTTTTGTTGGGGAAAAACGCAGAAATAGGTCAGTGTTGCTTTTTTAGCGATATCAAATCAATATCAAACTAAAATCAATTTCAAATCAAAATAAAATAGATGTCAAATTGATGCCAAATTGATAGCAAAAGGATATCAAGTCAATATAGAATAATTTTCAAATCTATACCAGATTGGTATAAAATTTATACTAAATCAGTATCAAATTGGTATCAAATTGATACCAAATTTATCTCCAGTTGATATAAAATATCTTCAAAATTGATATAAAATAATTTTAAAATTGGTACCAGATCAACATCAAATTGATATCAAATAGTTTTTAAATGAATTTCAAATTGATATCAAATTGATTTCAAATCAGTATCAAATTGATGTAAAATCTATGTCAAATGGATATCAAATGGATATTAGTTTTCAAATTGATATAAAATTTATTTCAAATAATTTTTAAATCGATAGCACATTGAAATAAAATCATTTTCAAGTCAATATCTTATCAATATCAAATAATTTTCAAATAAATGTCAAATAATTTTCAAATCGATGGCAAATTGATATAAAAGTGATTTTTTAATATAGATTTTTATATTTTTTGTTCCTCCATTTTCCAATCTCTTTCTCTGATTACAGGTGAATTGTCGGCAGAAATCGGTGAGTTCAGTGGAATTCTGACCAAAATTCAGAAAAACAGAGAAAAAAGGTATCTTTGGGGCCACTCTGGCTACAAATTACGGAAGAATGAGAATTTTGGAGCCAGTGACCTTGGAATTCTGAAGAAAATCAGATTTTAGGTTATATTTTCTATTTTATATCATAATTTTTCATCTTTTTCTTTATTTTTCTTTGAGTTTTCCATTTTATTTTGTGGATTTGAAATTTTTTCCTCATTTTTCTTTCTTTTTCTTTGAGCTTTCAATTGTATTTGGTTTTTTTTAAAGTTTGTTCTTTATTCTTATGTTTTAATTTTCATTTTATTTCATATTTTTAAATGTATTTCTTTTTTCGTTTTTGGTTTTCCAGTTTATTTTGTAATTTTGAAATTTGTCTCTAGCTTTTTCTTCATTTTTTATTTTATTTTTCCTCTTCATTTCACATTTTTGAAATGTATTGCTTTCTTTGTATTGATTTTTGTATTTCAGATGATCTGACTGCAAAGCTGGGTGAGTGAAAAACAGAAAGAAAACTGCATTTCAAACAAAATTTGAGTTTATTCTGAAAAATATCTTAAATTTCATTACAAAAATGAAGTTTCATTTTATTTTCTTTAAGAAAATAAAATATCATTCTAAAAAATGAAATTTCCAAGCTTCACTGACTATAGGTTTTTCCATTTCCTATTAGAGGAACGCGACAGAAAAATCAGTAAGTCTCCTTTTAGAATTATGTCCTGATTTTTAAATTATTTAATGATTTTTAATGATTTCATTTAAAAATTAATTCATTTACAATTACTTTGAAATAAAAATTGTTAAATTTTTGTTGATTTCAAGCTAATGTCTTAATATTTTTCTTTTCACTTAAAGGCCAACTCAAGTCAGACCTGGGTAAGGAGCTTTATATCCTTCCTTTAAAATTCTCTTCATTAGGATTAACATTCAATTTATTAGGATCTTGAACGAGAGAATTGGAATAAATATCCATTGTTATTGAAATTTAAAATTCTATTTATTTAGATTTGAAATAATTTTTGAAAAGTTAGAAAAGTGGAATAAATATTAATATATTTTAAAATTTAGAATTCTCTTTATTTAGATTTAGAATAGTTTCTGAACTATTAGAGAAGTGAATCAATAGTAAATTTTCCTTTCATTTCAAATTCCATTTATTAAGTTTTAAAATAACTTTTGAACTATCAGAGAAGTGGAATAAGTATTCAAATGTATTGAAATTTAGAATTTTATTTATTAAGATTTTAAAAAATTTCTGAAGTATTACAGTGGAATCATTATATTTTCTTTCCATTTCAACTTCTATTTAAGATTTAAAATAATTTTTGAGCTACTAGAAAAGTGGAATAAATGTTAACATCTATTATAGTTTAGAATTCTATTTATTAAGATTTAAAGTAATTTCTGAAATAATAGAGAAGTGGAATCAATACTAAAATTTCTTACAATTTGCAATGATAATTATTAAGATGAAAAATAACTTCTAAAATATTGGAATAAGAGTTACATTTTCTTTCAATTTCAAATTCTGTTTATTAAGATT
The DNA here is from genome assembly GCA_013397515.1 of Upupa epops. Lineage (NCBI taxonomy): Eukaryota > Metazoa > Chordata > Aves > Bucerotiformes > Upupidae > Upupa > Upupa epops. Next base: position 48,370 of record VZRI01007997.1, read on the forward strand.
TAAAATCATTTTGGAACTACTACAGAAGTGGAATAAATTTTTAAATCTATTAAAATTCTATTAATATTTGATATAAATTCTATTTATTAAGATTGAAAACAAGTTGCAGTTTCTCACTCTCTTCTGATTTTGTTTGAATTGTTGTAGGTGACTGCAATGCAAAACTCAGTAAGTTCAAGTCTTCTTGAAATTTCTTGCTGAAAACCATAAAATTTCATTTATCAATTGAATTGCAATCACAGAAGCATAAATTTTAAAACAAATTACCAAATACCTGGGGGAAAAATGTTAATATTTCTGATCTGTGGGCTCTACAGATCTTACGGACTCAAAGAAATTGAAATTTTAATTTGATCTTAAAAATAATGTGAAATTGTCATTGAAAAAGTTGATGTTAATGAAACTGGATTTTAATGAAAACAGATATTAATTACATTTAATTTTTATCACATTTCCTTTTAATGACATTTAATTTTCATGTCCTTTTACTGAATTTTTTTTTATGAAATTTCCTTTTCATTTCCTTTTAATGAAATGTTTAAAATGAAATTTCCCTTTCATTTAATTTCCTTTTTGTTTCCTTTTAATGAAACTCAACTTCAATGAAATTTAACTTTAACAAAATTTAACTTTGATGACATTTTGTTTCAATTTCATTTCCTTTTAGTATAATTGAATTTTAATCACATTTCCTTCTACAATTTAAATTCTCATTTAATTTTTGTTTACTTTCCTTTTCATTTCCTTTTAATGAAGTTACTTTTTTATGACAGATCCTTTTAATTTTGTCTCCTTGTAACCAAATTTAACTCTAATGAAACAGAACAAAATCTAATGAAATTTACTTTCTTTCATTTCCTTCTAATGCAATTTAATCACATTTCCTTTAAAAATGTTGTTTTCATTACCTTTCAATGAAATTTCCTTTTCATTTCATTTTAATTTCATTTCCTTTTAATGACATTTTAAAAATGAAATTTCCTTTTAATTTTACTTCCTTTTATTGAAATTTAATGAAATTCCTTTTGTTATGAAATTTCCGTTTCATTACATTACCAGTTCATACACCTTCCATTTAATTTCCTTTAATTCAAAGGAAAGTGAATTTAGAAGATTTCATTTAGCAGAGCAATTTTCAAGCAGAAATTTGTTTTTTACAAACCCACCAATTAAAAAGGAAAATTTAAATTTAAAATTTTATTCCATTTTCATTGATTTTAAAACCTTCTCTCTCCCCTTCCCCGCCCTGATTTCCAGAGGAACGCGATAGAAAAATCAGTAAGTTCCAAATTTATGGTGATTTTTGTATTAAAAACCCCCTTTTGGGAGGGTTAGGAGGAGACTGTCTTACTCCTCATCCTTTTTCTCCCCCAGACATCAGCTTTCCCCACAAAAAAACCCACTCAAATCCCAGAATTCCAGGGTGCTTGAGGCTGGAAAAGACCTCTGAGCTCCTCCAGCCCAGCCCATGGCCACCCCCACCATCCCCCAAGGAGCCCAGATCTCAGCACTCAGAGCCACCCTGTCTGTCCTTCTGCCCCTCCAGGGATGGGAACACTCCCACCCTCCTGGGCAGCACCATCCCAGGGTCTGATCCCCCCTTCTGTGAGGAAGGGCTTCCTGACAGACAGCCTAACCCTCCCCACAGAGCCCCTAGAGACCCCTTAGAGCCCTCTGCACCCCCCAAGATTCTACAGACTCCATAGAGCCCTCTTGACCTTGTAGAGCCCTGTAGAATATATGGAGTCATATGGATCCCTATAGACTCCATAGAGTCCTAGAGAGCCCTATAGACCCCATAGAATGCTATACAATCCATAGACCACTCTAAATCCCATAGAGCCCCAGAGAGCCCTGTAGAATCCAGAGCCCTAGAGACCCTCATAGAGCCCTGTAGACCCAATTGAGACCTATAGAGCCCTATTGTCCCCATAGAGTCCTATAGCGCCCTACAGACTCCATAACCCTCTAAACCCCCATAGATCCCTATAGACCACTCTAGACCTCATAGAGCCCTCTAGGCCCCACAGACCCCATTGCTTCTCTGGCCACGCTCCAGCCCCTCAATCTCTTGCAGTAAGAGGTCCCAGCACTTGAGGGGAGCCCTCCCCAGCACCCAGTACAAGGGGACATCCCTGATCCTGCTGGCCACACTATGGCCGCTACCAGCCAGGATGCCATTGGCCTTGTGGGCTACCTGGGCACCCTGTGGTGGCTCATGATTCACTGGTTGTGGACCAGTAAATCCACCCCAAAAATGTTCTTTTCTTTCCTCTTTTGCAGCCAAACTTTCAGGAGAAATTCGTAAGCGGATGGGGAATTTCCACCCCCAGACTGGTGGCTTTGGGTTAAAACCCCTCGTTTTTGGTTAAATAAATTGGGGATTCTTCTCTTCTCTTGAAGGCAGAGTCACAGCTCAGCTCGGTGAGTGGAAACGACCCTCTGGTAGCTATTCAAGTCATCTGTTGGCCACTAAACCCCCATACTGGTCATTGAAACCCCATATGGGCAACTAAAACCCCCTATGAACCACTGGAATCCTGTATTGGCCGCATTGAGCCTATATTACAGTGACCCTCTGTTGGCCACTGGAATCCCATATTGGCCACTATAACGCCCTATTGGCCACTGTAACCAGATACTGGCCACTGGAACCTCGGGGTTGCTGCATTTCCCAAATCAAAAATTCACCCCAAAATTCTGATTTTACTCTTATGTTTCCTCTTTCTTCTCTCATTAAAAAAATTATTTTCATTTTATTTTTTCTTCTTTTTTAAAAATTTTTGTTTTTTATTTTTTTTAGTTTTTGCTTTTTTCTTCACTCTTGTTTTTCTTCTTTTTTAAAAAAATGTTACTCCTTTTAATTTTTGCTTTTTTTTATTTTTTATTTTCCTTTTTTAATTTTTACTTCATGCCTTTCTTTTTCTTCTTTTTAATTCTTGCTCCTTTCTTTACTTTTTTCTTATTTTTTTACCCATTTTTATTTTTTTTACTCCTTTTTTGCACCAATTTATTTTTTAAATTTTTTACTTTTTTCTTCTTTTTGAATTTTCCTGTTTATTCTACTCCATTTTTCTTTTAAATTTTTCTTTTTAATTTTTACTCTAAATTTTTCCCTTTTTTTAAAATGTTTTACTCTTTCTAATTTTTACTCCTTTTTAACACTTTTTTAGGATTCTTTTTAAATTTACTACTTTCTATTTTCTACTGTGGTTTATTTTTTACTCCGTTCTTATTTTTGAATTTTTTACTGCTCTTTTAGTTTTTACTCCTTTTTCTTTTTTTTAAATTTTTTACTCCTCTTAATTTTATTTCTTTTTTATTTTTTAATCTCTTTTCTGCTTTCTCTTTTTTCTTTCTTTTTATTTTTTCCTCCTTTTTGAAATTTTCTTTTTTCACTTTTTTTTTATTCTCACTCTTTTTTTCTGTTTGCTTTTCATTCAGTTGATCGAGATTCCCAGCTCCGTGAGTCCTCTTTGCTCTTCAAATTCATCTTGGATTTCCTTTGGGCCTCAAATCTCTCCTCCTGGGCATTAAATTTCTTTCTCATTTTAGGGAAATTCAAAGCGGAGGTTGGTAAGTGGTCACCTGGCCTAGATTTGGGAGGAAAGACCCCCCAAATCTAATCTGAAACTACATTTTAATTTTTATTTCATTGAAATTTCTGTTTAATGTTTTAATTATTAGGTTTTATTTTAGTTGAATTTTATTCGATTTTGATTTGGTTTTGATTTCTATTTAATTTTGATTTGATTTGGATTTCTACTTGGCTTTCATTTGATTGGATTTTGACTTTATTTTTACTTTGACTTTTCTTATTATTATTTGATTTTTTACTTGAATGTTGACTTTGTATTTTTTTTTTAGTTTGAATTGTATTCCATTTCTTCTATTTTGTTTCATTTCTATTTTATTTCTTTTCCTTATACTTTTATTTCATTCTATTTAGCTTTAATTTTATTTCATTTAATTAATTTCAGATTTATTTATTTCATTTCCTTGTGTTTTTATTTAATTCTATGTATTTTTTTATTATATTTTAATTTGATTTTCCCTCCTATTTTAATTTAAACTTAATTTTTAATTTTGATTTGAAGTGGATTTAATTTTGATTTTTCTTATTTTAATTTACTTTTTCCTTTACTTTTTAATTTTCATTTTTCTTTTGTATTTAATTTCATTTTATTTTGTTCCATTTCATTCCACTTAATTTCATTCCATTTTATTTCATCATCAAACTTTAAATTCAATTTCATTTTAATTCATTTGATGATGTATTCTGTCATATTTCTTTTTTTTATTTAGATTTGAAATCTAATTTGATTTCATTTCAGTGTTGATTTTCTTCTATATTTCTTCTATTTTTCTTTCAGTCACTTTTGGGTTACTTTATTTTATTTTAATGTGTTTTAATTTAGTTTAATTTAGTTTAGTTTGATTAATGTATGTTTTAATGTAATTTGATTTAATTTTATACCATTTTTTTCCATTTAACTCGATTTTATTCCATTTCATTTTTCTAGCCAAGTGTGATGCAACCATTCGTAAGTGACGCTTAAGATATCAAAATTAATTTAAGTAATGAAATTAATAGACATTTTCCCTTTTATTAATAAAATATAAATAAATTAGAATTTTCTAGATGTTATTCTTATTTCCATAAAATTTATCAACTGGAAAAATGATCTTATTTTCTCATTTAAGGAATCTTTACGGTGGAGCTTGGTGAGTCCATTGCCTTTTGTGCCTCTAATTATTGATTTATTAATTATTTACTAATTATCTACTAATTTTTAAATTCTTTTAAAAATTGAATTATTAAGATCTTTCAAATTGATTTTATTAAATATTAGTATTTTTTAAATTAATGATGGGTTTTTCAGTTTATCTTTTCGTTTTATTTTTAGGAGAGCGGCACACGAAAATAGGTGAGGAAAATCAAAATGCAATATTTTAAAGGTTTCATATTTAAATGTATAAATAATTGTTCAATTTCACAAATATTTTGAATATTTAGTCAAGAAAAATTCTTATTAATTATTTTATTGGCCTTCAAAATTGTTAAAATATTAACATTAAAAATTAACAAATATTCAATCATGAAGAAGTGGATTTTTTATATTTTAATATTTTAGCAATGTTGTTTACATGGTTAAAATTTAATTTCTTTAATTTCTTTTCATTAATTTCTGACATTTAAAGTTAAATTTGATATTAAAATTTAATGTCATCAAATATGATGTTAAATGTAGTGCTAAAATTTTTGTTAAATGTAATAGTAAAATTCATGCTAAATTTAAAGATAAAATTGATATTAAACCAATTAATTCAATAGCAAATTTTATGTTAAATTTAATATTAAAATGTATGTTAAATTTTAACATTAACATTTATGCTAAATTTTATAGTAAAATTCATGTTAAATTTGTATTAACCTTTCTCATTTGAGCTTTAATTTGAAAACAAACATTCAAATTTCAACCCAAATTAAAAATCCTATCCAAATTAGTAGCAAATTTCTTTAAAATTGACCTCTCCCCCCTCATTTCCAGCTGAACTCAGTGCAGATGTGGGTAAGTCCTTCTGTCCTCTTCCCGTTCCTCCAGATTCCCCTGAAAACAGGCAAGTGAATCTCAACATTCTTTCTGTTTTAGGTGCCTGTAATCGAAAAGTCCGTAAGTTTTGGATTTTAATAGCAGCAGTTAATCCCCCCAAATTTTGTTGCCAATTAAGTCTTTGAGGAATCTCCTGAAATTCCCAATTATTCTGTTTTAAGGGCAACTGGAGGAAGAAATTGGTGAGGAATTTTTTAGTTATTTTTATTTTCTATCCATTTCTTTTTATTTTATTCCATTTCTTTTGTTTTTTTCCATTTCATTAATTTTTCCGTTTCTTTGCATTTCTTTAAATTACTTTGAATTTCTTCAAATTCCTTTAAATTTCTTCCCATTTCTTTTACTTTTCCCATTTTTTTAAATATGTCTTTAAATCTCTGTTATATTTTCTAGATTTCTGTTTTGAATTTTTTGTTCTATTTTCTCATTTGAAATTTCTTTTTCATTAAATCTCCTTTCATTACTGTATTCTTTTTAGAGGAACGGGACATGAAAATCAGTGAGTATTCCCCACCAACACCTATAATCCCCCATTAATCTCATCATTAGTAATTAATTACTCAGGTATTAATTGAATTCAATAATTCCCACTCCCAAAATTGTGTTTTTAAGCAAAAAAGAGAAATATTTTAAAACATCAGAAAGAAAAGCAAAAATAAGAAAGTGATGAATCATTGTACAATACGGAACAATAGCAAATAATTTAAATAATAAAAATCTATTATTGATTCTATTTATTTGTATTTTATGTCTGTATTTATTAGTATTTTATCTAGTAATCCATATTTAATTTATGTTTAATTTATTTAATTGTTGTGTCAATTAGGAGAAAACGAAGCTGAGATCCGTAAGTTTACCTTTACCTTATTGATTAATCAATAATAATGTTGATAATAACTAATAATAATCTTACTCTGATTTTATGGATTTATTAATAATTTAATTATAAATTCAATTAATTTTGCTGGTAAATTGTTCCATTTCTCTCATTTTTTGGGGTTGAATTCTCTCTGTCCACAAAGACCGTCTCACGGAGCTACTAGGTGAGTCTGTTCCTCCTCCCTCAAAATTCAATTCAATTACTTAAGTTCAAGCAAATACAATAATTAAATTTATTTTAAAATTGTTTTAATTAAGTACATGTCATTATATCAATGAATTAAATTTAATTCTTGATAATAATTAAATTTATTTTTAAATAATTAAATATAGTTAATGAGAAATCGATAAATTTCTCTTCCTTCTTCCTTAGAATTTGCAGAAATTCTGGACCTTAGTACAAATAACAAATTTACTAATAAAAAGATCTTGAGAAGCTTAAAATTGAAAAATAAAACCAAAAGTTAAAAGTCTAAAATTTGTAACGAATTGGGAAATAAAAATGCAAGAATAAAAATGTGGACATCAGGGAAAAATAAAACACTTGAAAGTGTGAAAATTGGGGCAAAAATTAAATGGCAAAAATTAATCAGAATTAAAAATCAGGGTAAAGATCAAATAGAAAAATTACAATTGTGAAAACTTGGGCAGAAATAGAAAAGCAAAAATGTAAAAATTGTTGCAAAAATCTGAACAGAAAAATTGAAAGCAAAACCTAAACTGCAAAAATTTAAAAGGAATTAAAAATCAAGGTAAAACATCAATGAGAAAAATTAAAAATGTGAAAATTTGTGTGTAAATAAAATTAGAGAAATTGGAAGTGTGAAAATTTGGGCAGAAGTCAACACCAAAAATTAAAAATTCTGTAAAATTGTTGCAAAAATCCAAACAGAAAAAGGAAAATTTTGGAAATGGAGGCAAAATGAAAATAGAAAAATGAAAAATGTGAAAATTTGGAGATTTATTAATTTTTATTCTTTTTTTGTGGTTATTTTATAGGCCAACAGGACATCACCATCCGTAAGTGTCATTGAAATTTCCAGGAATTGAGATTCTTGGGGAGATCCTGAGCCAGATGATCCTAATGCTGATGATTTGGTTTAGTATTTAGATTCAAAAGAATTTGAAATTCTTCATTTTCCAAAAATTTCTATTAATTTAATGATGTTTAGAAAAAAAGTTGATTAGATTTAAAAATCAAAGTACATTCTAAAATTTCTGGAGTAAGTGAAAAAAATTCAATTATGTTTAAATTAACTAAAAAAATTTGAAATCCATTGTAAAATATCTGGTTTTCCATTTGAAAAAAAAGGAGTTCCATTTAAAAAATTAATTCAATTTAAAAAATCAATTCCATTTAAAAAAAATTTTACAAATTGAATTCCATTTACATGTTGGAATTACATTTTGAAAATATTTAATCCCAATTTAAAAACCAAACCATTTTAAAAATTGGATGCCATTAAAAACATGTATTTAAAATTTTTGAATTTAATTTGAAAAAATTGAATTTCATAAAAAATAAATTTAATTTAAAATACTATTTTTCTTTAAATTCTTATTTCAAAAATAAGATTTTAAATTTTTTTATTTAAAAATAAATTTTGATTTAAAAACAAATTTATTTGATCTAAATTAAAGTGAAGTTCAAATTTTAGGGGGATTTGGGTTGATTTTAGCTAATTTGCATTCTTTTGTCCTCTCCCAGGGCAGTTGGCTGAGGAGCTGGGTAAGATCCTCCCTTTCCCATCACAGTTTGGGGGTGGTTTTATCAATCCCTAATTGGTTAATTGATTGATGAATTAATCGATTTGTTCCTAGAAAAAGGAGAAATAAAGGCTTGGGAAACTGGTAAGTTCTGAATTTCTTCTAAAATTCTTCTAAAAATTCAAAAACTTCAAGGTAGTTTGGAATTTTCTATCTGTATTTTAGATAATTTTCAATTCTTTTGTGGCTAAATAAAAATAATTGTATTTCTGATAATTTTGATTTTATTTTATTGTATTCTATTTAAAGTTTATTCTTTTTTAATTTGTTTAATTAGATTGGGTTTTATTTTATGTCATTAGATTTTGTTTTATTTTGGTTTTATTTTTTATTCAATTCTTTCCTTTAATTCTAACAATTTCAAATAAAATATTCTTTCTGACCATAAAATTCAATTCAGTCAGGGTTTTCTACGTGAAAACCCCATGAAAAATATTTTGAAATAAATTCCAAATAAGAAATTTAATCTGCAGCCAAAAATCAGATTTTTTTTCAAAGATTTAAAATTAATTTTGAATCATTAATTTAGAATAATTTGCTGGGGTATCCTTTTTTTGCCAGATGAATCCTCAGAGGAATTCGGGGAATCTTCTATTCCCTTTGAACTTGAGGAAAAAAAATCCAGTGAAGAGCTTGGTAGGAAATTTTTTTTCTAGTTTTTGACTTGAAATTTTCAAATTGCAGTGGAAAACAATGAAAGAATTATTAAAACAAATTAATATTGCATTTTTCCCTCTTTATTCCTTTTTTTATAGTGGAAAAAGCCATTCAGACCGGTAAGATCAGAATTTCGGAGGAATTTGGGCATGAATTTCCATTGCTGGGAGCTTCTTGGATTCTCTGATGATACATTCTTCATTATTTTCTTTTTTTAAACTCCTAATTTTATATTTATATTAAATCTTAAATTACATTTTAAATAAAAATAGTATTGAATTAATTTTACATTCAATGTATTTTACATTGAATTAAATTTTGTATTTACTTATATATTTAAATTATATTTTAAATTAAACTTTCAATTGAAATGAAATGTAAAATTACAGGGGAAATTGAAGTGAAATAAATTACATTTTAAATGGAAATTCCATTTTCAATTAAAATGGCATTTAAAAATGCATTGGAAATTAAAATCTAATAATAAATTTAATTGTAAATGGCATGACATTTTCATTTGAAATAGAATTTAAAATTATACTGGAAATCAGAGTGAAATTTTACATGACATTTTAAATGCAAATGAAATTTTGTCTTGGTTTGACCCTCTCCATAAACCATTACAAATTGAAAATTGAATTAACACTTTACATTACATTACAAATATAAATTACATTTTACATTGAAATGATTTTTTTAATTCCACTTGAAAAGATATTTTAATTCCACTTGAAATTTAAATGCCATTTTAAATTCCACTTGGAATTAAAATTCAAATTCCTTAAACATCTAAGAGAAACTCAAATTCAGAATTATGCTGATTTTTTTCCTTTTTCTAGATGAATTTGCTGCAGACCTGGGTGAGTCTGATCAAAAGCAATAAGCAAATCTTTAAAAAAAGATTGTGTGTAAATCTCTTCATTTCTGTTAATTTTGGGTTTTGTGAGGAGCAAGTGGTGACCTTTGATTTAATTCAATTGAAATCAATAGAAATTTAACCAATCTAAATCAAAATGAAATTGATAGAAATTGTTAGAAATTTGGATTATCTAAACATGTACTAAATTATTGAAATTTATAGAAATTTAATTTATATAACTTAGATTGAATTGATAGAAATTTAACCTATAAGTCTGGATTAAACTGATAGAAATTTAACTGCTCTAAATCTAAATTAAAATTGTAGAAATTGATAGAAATTTAATCAATATAAATCCAAACTCAATTGATAGAAGTTTAGAGATATTTACTTTACAGAAATCTAAATTAAATCGGTATAAATTTATAGACATTTCACCTACAAATCTGGATTAAGCTGATAAGAATTTAATTAATTGAAATATCAGTGAAACTGATAGATATTAATAAGCATTCAATATAAATCTGGATTACATTGATCCAAATTTATCAAAATGTAAATTATATAAATCTGAATTACATTGATCGAAATTTACAGACATTTAGTTTATAGACATCTGGATGTAATAGATAGAAATTGATAGAAATTTGATGTAAATCTTGATTAAAGTGATAGAAATTATAGACATTTTATTTATATAAAACTAAATTAAATTTATAGAAGTTGGTAGAAATTTAACTGATCTAAATCTAAATTAAACTGTTAGAAATTTATAAATTTAACCAATCTAAATTAAATTAATACAGACTGATGGACATTTACACATCTCCATCCATCTCTTAAGCTTAAGAATGCAATTTAAAATTCTAATTCTCAACAAAAAAATTTAAAAATCTGATCTATCTCTAGAAGAGGATAAACTCAGAAGTTACTACTTTTTTGATGCCATTTCTTTCTATTTCATCTTTTTAGAAGAAAATAAGGCACGAATGGGTGAGTTTATCCCTCCAGACCCCCAAACCTCAGGGAGCAATTGTTAAGTCAAATTTCATCCTAATAAGAAAAGAATGAAATAATGGAAGAAATAATGAAAAAATTAATCGAGATGTCTATGAAAATATCATTTTCCCTATTTTTTCCTCCTTTCAAGATGAATTTTCTGCTGAAATTGGTGAGTTTTTGTTCCTATAAAAAAACCCCAGAACCAGTTCACCGTCAGTATTTTGATTTTATTGGTTTTAAATTATTTCATTTTCTTTAATAATTATTTGAGTTTTCAATTATTTTATTCCTAAATAATTTAGATTTATTTTTAATTATTTAAAATTTAATTATTTTGAGTTTTTAAGTTATTTAATATTATTTTGAATGTTATTATTAATTTCATTTTTAAATTTATTTTATTTATTTTTTATCTTAAAGTAATTCTGTTATCTCATTGAGTTTTAATTATTTTATTTGATTTATTTTTAATGATTTGATTTTTAAAAATTATATGAAAGAAAATCCCTCAAAATCACAATTTATTCTAAAATTTTAATTTTAGAATCTCATTAAAATTTGTAGTATTTTCCTTTTTTTTTTCCTTTAGAAAAACGCGACAGAAAAATTGGTGAGTTTGGGGAATATTCCTACCAAAAACCTTGGGGATTTGGAAGAGCCANCATTTGAAATAGAATTTAAAATTATACTGGAAATCAGAGTGAAATTTTACATGACATTTTAAATGCAAATGAAATTTTGTCTTGGTTTGACCCTCTCCATAAACCATTACAAATTGAAAATTGAATTAACACTTTACATTACATTACAAATATAAATTACATTTTACATTGAAATGATTTTTTTAATTCCACTTGAAAAGATATTTTAATTCCACTTGAAATTTAAATGCCATTTTAAATTCCACTTGGAATTAAAATTCAAATTCCTTAAACATCTAAGAGAAACTCAAATTCAGAATTATGCTGATTTTTTTCCTTTTTCTAGATGAATTTGCTGCAGACCTGGGTGAGTCTGATCAAAAGCAATAAGCAAATCTTTAAAAAAAGATTGTGTGTAAATCTCTTCATTTCTGTTAATTTTGGGTTTTGTGAGGAGCAAGTGGTGACCTTTGATTTAATTCAATTGAAATCAATAGAAATTTAACCAATCTAAATCAAAATGAAATTGATAGAAATTGTTAGAAATTTGGATTATCTAAACATGTACTAAATTATTGAAATTTATAGAAATTTAATTTATATAACTTAGATTGAATTGATAGAAATTTAACCTATAAGTCTGGATTAAACTGATAGAAATTTAACTGCTCTAAATCTAAATTAAAATTGTAGAAATTGATAGAAATTTAATCAATATAAATCCAAACTCAATTGATAGAAGTTTAGAGATATTTACTTTACAGAAATCTAAATTAAATCGGTATAAATTTATAGACATTTCACCTACAAATCTGGATTAAGCTGATAAGAATTTAATTAATTGAAATATCAGTGAAACTGATAGATATTAATAAGCATTCAATATAAATCTGGATTACATTGATCCAAATTTATCAAAATGTAAATTATATAAATCTGAATTACATTGATCGAAATTTACAGACATTTAGTTTATAGACATCTGGATGTAATAGATAGAAATTGATAGAAATTTGATGTAAATCTTGATTAAAGTGATAGAAATTATAGACATTTTATTTATATAAAACTAAATTAAATTTATAGAAGTTGGTAGAAATTTAACTGATCTAAATCTAAATTAAACTGTTAGAAATTTATAAATTTAACCAATCTAAATTAAATTAATACAGACTGATGGACATTTACACATCTCCATCCATCTCTTAAGCTTAAGAATGCAATTTAAAATTCTAATTCTCAACAAAAAAATTTAAAAATCTGATCTATCTCTAGAAGAGGATAAACTCAGAAGTTACTACTTTTTTGATGCCATTTCTTTCTATTTCATCTTTTTAGAAGAAAATAAGGCACGAATGGGTGAGTTTATCCCTCCAGACCCCCAAACCTCAGGGAGCAATTGTTAAGTCAAATTTCATCCTAATAAGAAAAGAATGAAATAATGGAAGAAATAATGAAAAAATTAATCGAGATGTCTATGAAAATATCATTTTCCCTATTTTTTCCTCCTTTCAAGATGAATTTTCTGCTGAAATTGGTGAGTTTTTGTTCCTATAAAAAAACCCCAGAACCAGTTCACCGTCAGTATTTTGATTTTATTGGTTTTAAATTATTTCATTTTCTTTAATAATTATTTGAGTTTTCAATTATTTTATTCCTAAATAATTTAGATTTATTTTTAATTATTTAAAATTTAATTATTTTGAGTTTTTAAGTTATTTAATATTATTTTGAATGTTATTATTAATTTCATTTTTAAATTTATTTTATTTATTTTTTATCTTAAAGTAATTCTGTTATCTCATTGAGTTTTAATTATTTTATTTGATTTATTTTTAATGATTTGATTTTTAAAAATTATATGAAAGAAAATCCCTCAAAATCACAATTTATTCTAAAATTTTAATTTTAGAATCTCATTAAAATTTGTAGTATTTTCCTTTTTTTTTTCCTTTAGAAAAACGCGACAGAAAAATTGGTGAGTTTGGGGAATATTCCTACCAAAAACCTTGGGGATTTGGAAGAGCCAACAGGAATTCCAATGGACATTTCCTTATTTTCTAATTTTTCACTCTTTTTTTTTCCAGGTCACCTCCTGGCTGAGCTGGGTGAGCTGCTTGGATCACAAGTTCATTAGTTATATTATTAGATAATTGTTTATAATAGTAATTATAATAGTATAGATTAGATAATCAGTTATAAAGTTAGATAATTATTTATAATCATACTAATTCTAACATTATGGATAATAGAATTGATTATAATCCTAGTAATTCTAATATTAGTTATAATATTATACAATTAATTATAAGCATACTAATGATAATAGTACAGATCATATTATTAATTAAACTATTATACAATTATACTATTATAATATTATAATTATAATACTAATTATATATAACATCATTATTGATAATAGCATAGAATTATAATAACAATATAATTATAGATAATTATAAAATTAGATGATACATTTTAATCATACTGATTATAATATAGATTCATAGAATGGTTCACTCTGAAAGGGATCTTAATTATCATAGAATCATAGAATCATTAGGGAATACTCATTATTGTAGATCATCTAATTACTTGTAGTATCAGATAATTAATTGTAATACTAATTACAAAATTAGAGATAGATATAAAATTAGACAGTTAATTGCAATCATAACATTATAGGCGATTATAATAATACAGTCATAGATCTTACAGATGATTAGTTACGGTATTGTATCATTAATTATAATATTAATTATAATGCTATAGGTAAGGTAATTTGTTATGAAATTATGTCATTAAGTGTTGCAATATAATTAGTCTTACTATTATATAATTCATTATAATCATAACTATTATTGATAATTAACTTATAGCATTGTATAATTTATAATGCTAATTATAATAATATAGGTAATATAATTAGTTATAATATTACAGAATACATTACAATAACGCATTGTAATAATATTTATCATTATTATCAATAATAATTACAATCACATATTAAATTAAAACCTGAATTTGGAAGCCAAAAACTTCATAAGAACAATCCACATTAAAAAAAAAAATTAATAACAATATGGATAAAAATAATCAAAATACTAATAATGAAGACTCCAATTAGTCATCAATATTAACAAAATATTACTAATAATTCTAATAATTTGTCTTTTGCAGAGGAATTCAAAGGAAAAATGCGTGAGTGACCTTTTCCTCAGGATCAGAAAATCCCACTTTAAGGGCTTTTTTAGACCCAGGACTGACCCAAAAGATATGAAAACTTGGGAAAATTTAGAATTTTAGAAAATTCATTAGCATTTCATTAAAGTTCTTCTGTATTCCTTTTTGGTGTTTTTGAAGGAAAATGCATTGAAAATCACCGTAAGTTGGACATTTTTCATTTCTCCTCCCAAACTCCCCTCTGGTTCTTTGCATTGAACTTTGCGAAGTTGATAATGAATTTAACTTAATTTTACGATTTTTAGGGAAAGAGGAAGAAAAAATGGGTGAGTGATTTGGGAAAAGTGGGAGGTTGGTAAAATACAAAGGGGAAATCGGTATTTTTCAAGAAACAGGGAGGGAAAATGGATTTTTGGAGGGAAAACAAGGGGGAAAATTGTGTAATTTGGGGAAATTGTGAAGGAAAAAGTGAGAATTTGGAGAAAGATGAAGGAAAAAACAGGAATTTTGGAGAATGAAGGACTAAAAGAGTAGTTTGAAGGAAAATTGAGTTAAAATTTGATATTTTGGAGAAAAAAGAATGGAAAATTGAGCTACTTAGAGAAATATTTAGGAGAAAAAATGGGAATTTGAAGAAAAACAGAAAAACCTGTAATTTTGAGAAATTTGAAGAAAAAAATGGATAATTTTAAGAAAATTAAAAGAAAAATTGGATTAAAAAAACCCGAACACCCCCATACTTGAGCAACTGACCTGTGAAATCACATTCCCCTTGCCACCCTCTTTTCCCTGCTTTTGCCTTCTTCCACAGCGAACGTGACTCTGGACCCAGAAACAGCCCATCCCCGCCTCATCCTCTCCAAGGACCAGAAGAGCGTCCGATGGGAGTACCTACTCCAGGAATCCCCTGACAATCCTGAACGCTTCGATGCTGACCCCTGCGTCTTGGGTTGTGAAACCTTCACCTCAGGGAGACACTCGTGGGTGGTGGATCTGGCTGAGGGCCAATACTGCGCTGTTGGCGTCAGCAAAGAGTCCCTGCAGAGGAAAGGACCCCTCAGCTTCAACCCCAAGGAAGGGATCTGGGCCATTCAGCAATGGGGCTTTAAGAACCGGGCCCTCACTGACCCTCCAACCCTCCTGGACCTGCCACGGGTTCCTCGGAAGATCCGAATCTCCCTGGATTATGAATGGGGGGAGGTGGCCTTTTTTGATGTGGATAATCAAATCCCTATCTTCACCTTCCCACCGGCTTCCTTTGCTGGTGAGAGGATCCGGCCCTGGTTCTGGGTGGAGCTGGGCTCCCTCACTCTGGTCCGATGATTGCATCTTCATGTTGCTCCTCATGTGGAGAGGTTGGTGCTAAGGTGGTTTGAGGGCTGGAGGGGTGGTGGAGGCACGTTCCTCCATCTGGGTGGTTAAGAGCAGCAGGATGGAGACGAATATTTTTGGGAAGAGGATCCAACCTCATTCTCCACCCTTATCCCAAGAGAATCCTCTGACTCTCATCTGACACAGGATGAAACAGCCCAGCCTGCAGGTCCTCAAGGTGACAGAAGGTCTGGACAGCCTCAACCGTTGGCCTGATGTCTCCTTTCTGTAGTCCCAGCAGACAGGAACCTCCAGAGAGATGTTGAGCTCCTAGAGGACACTTCACCAGGTCCTTGGAGGACCCTTCCTGAGCTCTTCAAGAACCCTTTGTGAGTTCTTGGAGGACTGTTCGTGAGTTCTCGGAGGATCCTTTATCAGTTTCTGAAGGGCCCTTCCTGGACTCCTGGAGGGCTCTTCCTGAGCTCCTGAAGGGCCCTTCGTGGGTTCTTGGAGGACCTTTTGTGAGTTCTTGGAGAACCCTTCATAAGTTCCTGGAGGACCCTTTGTGGGCCCTTGGAGGACCTGTCCTGAGCTGAAGGACCCTTTAGGGGCTCCTGGAAGACCCTTCATCAGTTCCTGAAAGACCCTTCCTGAGCTATTGAAAAACCCTTCAAGGTGCTCCTGGAGGACCCTTCATCAGCTCCTTTAGGGACTCTTGGAGGACCATTCCTGAGCTCCTGGAGGACCACAGAAAGGACCCTCCTTTGATGATGATCCCCAGAGCTCCCAGCTGAAGATACTTCATGATACCAGTGCTACTGGTCAAGATGTTGCTCCCGTGGTCCTTTATACTAGAGCTGGACATGACCAGGTCCTCCAGAAGGAGACCAGGTCCTCCCAAAGGACTCCAGGTCCTCCCGGCCAATATGAGCAGATCATCCCGGTTGGATTAGGCCAAATCCATGAGCTGAGCTCAGCCTAAGGGAGAAGATAGACTCAAGACCATGATGCCCTCAGGTGAAAACAGAGCCTCCAGACCTCCTGGTCTGGAAGAAGCTCTCACCAGTATGGACTTCAGCATCATAAACCTCCCATTTGAGATACTGGGGGCTCCCCAACTCAAGAGCGGGGCCACCCATGGATAAAGACCATGGTTGAAGCTGCGAAAAGGAATGGACACACCTTCCACCACATCTCATGGTGCTTCCTGGGCACCACTTTCACCCCTGCTTGTCCTTAACCACCTCAGAGCCTTCAACGTTGTCTTCTGCTTGGAGTGGACAATGGGTCCGTCCCAGTTGCCAATAAATCACTTGAGACCCTCCAGAGTCGTTGTTTTTTCTGTGAAGCTCTGGAGGTCCTCCTGGAGGTCCTCTGAGATGGTTCCTGCTGCCCCTGTGATGGTTCCTTGCCCCAAGTGGGGAGGAGACATTTAGGGTGGGTCCCATCAGGCCCCCAAGAGCTTCTC
This sequence comes from Upupa epops, assembly GCA_013397515.1. Lineage (NCBI taxonomy): Eukaryota > Metazoa > Chordata > Aves > Bucerotiformes > Upupidae > Upupa > Upupa epops. Next base: position 65,758 of record VZRI01007997.1, read on the forward strand.
AGGGTCTCAGCCCTGTGGTTTGGGGATCATTTCTCACCTTGGTTGTGGTGGTACTGGTGGGCAGAAGATCCTAAACTGGGCACAGGGAGAGAGGAAGGAGAGGAGCGGGGGGAGAAGTCATCTCTGAGAGTTTCCTGGTGATGATAAATAGTGAAGCTTCATCTCGAGGACTGGATTGACCCAGTGAGGGCTTGGCTGGTCCCTTTGCACATCCACTGGGGTGGATGCAGTGTTCTGGATCCCATGTTCCAGATCCCATATGTGGAATCCCATGTTCTGGATCTCATGGGATAGACCCCATCTTTCAGATCACATGTTCCAGGTCCCATGCTCCAGATTCCATGCTCCATACCTCACATTCTATATCCTGGGGGGGAGGGGGCTGTTCCCATGTTCCAAATCCCATGTTCTGGATCGCCTCTGCTAGATCCTGTGAGGAAGATCCCCTGTGGTTGATCTCCTGCCCCACAGTCCACAATATTTAATCCTGTAGCTGCCACCAAGGAAGGATTTTTCCATCCAGGATTTGTCCTGGCTCCAAGTAGAGGACAGTGACCCCCGGGAGGGAGGGAACTGCCTCCAGCTCCAGCCGGGCAGCTCCTTCCTTTCTTCATTTCCTTAAATAGGTCTGACCTTCTCCCTCTGGCCTCCACGTGGTCCTGAAACAGGAGCTCCAACAGGCTGGAGCAGCCAGAGACCAACTCTGAGGAGCTCTAAAAGCACCAGCAGGAACCTTCTGCTACTGGAGAACACCCTGAGGAGCCCTGAAAACATCTACAAGCACCTTGTGTTGCCAGAGACCACCCTGAGGAGCTCTGACACCATCAGCAAGGACCTTGTGTTGTTGGACACCACCCGGAGGATCCCCAAAACCATCTACAAGGACCTTCTGCTGCTGGAGACCAACCCTGAGGAGCTCTGGAAGAAACTACAAGGACTTTGTGGTGCTTCAGACCACTCTGTGGAGGTCAGGAGCCATCTAGAAGAACCTGGTGCTGCTGCTGAACAGGGTAAGTGACTCTCTTGGGGACAACCAAGGACATCCCAGCCACCCCGAGTTGTTTCTCCAAGGTTGAAGATGAAGGTTTGTTATGTTTGGGGCAGGTTATTCACCTTCTGATGTGGTGTCCAACCCAGCACCAGGATGAGAGGGCAGGGCCTGAAGCTGCCAGGGGAGGGTTAGGTTGGATGTTAGGAAGCCGTTCCTCATGGAAAGGGTACTCAGACCCCAGGATGGGGCTGCCCAGGACAGTGGTGGAGTCCCTATCACTGGACATGTTGAAGGACAGATTGGCTGTGGCCCTGAGTGTCCTGGGGTACAGATAAAGAAACACTTTGTATCACTGCCTCTGTGCCCTTCTCTCCCTCTCCCTCTTCCTCTTCCTCTCCTCTCTCCTCCTCTTCCCCCTATCCCCCCCCATCCCCCTCTCCTCTCCTCAGCCCCCTGCCACAGCAGGACCACCCAGACCAGGTCCAAGCAGTTTTCAAATGTCTCCAGAGGAGACCCCACAAACCCCCTGGGCAGCCCCCTCCAGTGCCCCATCTCCCTCTCTGGGAAGAAGTTGTAGAGTCACAGAATCAGTCAGTGTTGGAAGGGACCACAGGATCATCCAGTTCCAACCCCCCTGCCATGGGCAGGGACACCGCACCCTGGAGCAGGCTGGCCAGAGCCTCATCCAGCCCAGCCTTAAACACCTCCAGGGACGGGGCCCCAACCACCTCCGTGGGCAACCCAGTCCAGGCTCTCACCACTCTCATGGTGAACAGCTTCCTCCTCACATCAACTCTAAATCCACCCATCTCCAGCTTTGCTCCATTCCCCCTAGTCCTCTCGCTACCTGAGATCCTAAAAAGCCCCTCCCCAGATTTCATCCAGACTCCAGTGCTCTTCTTCTTGCTGCTTCCCCTGGCATCCAACGTTGACCCTTTCAGATTTAGGGGAATAGTGGGCAGGGTAGAGGGCACAGGTTTTGGGGAGGCACCTTTGTTTTGTTAGCATTGTTGGTTAATGAGTCTTCTTTACATTTATTTTCTCACTTGCATTCTGGGTGCCGACCCTTTTTCATCACATAGACTGGGAAGAGAGGAATTCCTACCGGGACTCTCTGCCCTCCAAATTTGTTCCCGAACTGGAACACCTGGTCTAGCCAATGGGGTGATGGTGAACCATGCAGTGGGTGGGATGAGCTCAGAGGGGTTTTCCAGCCTCAGTGATTCTGTGATTCTCTGATCTCCAGATGGTCTCCAGATGCTCTCTGCTCCTTCTGAGACCGCTGATCTCTTTTTTCTCCTGCAGACAGCAAGAAGACAAGGACAAACGAAGCTGCAGAAGCTGCTGCCATGACCTCTACTTCTTCTAGAGTGAGGGAAGAAGGAGAAGAAAGGACCCACCCTACTTTCCTGGAGCATCAGACAGATACTGGTCACCTGGACCATGATCTCTTCAGTTTTGGAGGTGGCACAGCCCGGTCCTGGCCAGAACAAGGAAGGTTCGGAGATGTTGAATCTCTAGGCCAACGAAACCAGTTCAGGAGGAGTAATTTCCAGCCAAAACAGCACCTGGAGCATCTAGTGGAGAAGCTGCAGCTCTTGGGTCTGGAAAAAGGGAAGGAGGAGGAGAAGGACCATCTCCTCTCCTGGCACAAAAGGACTTTGGTCTCCAAGGGTGTGGCAAAGCCATCTGGCTCCAGCCATGATGAATCAAGGGCTGGTGGAGGTCACCCTACAGCAGAAGAATCAACCCAGGAGGACAAGGTGAGGTCCAAGAACCAGTTCTTTCCTTTTCCAACCACCTCAAGGTTTCTCAAACCTCTTTTTCTCCTTCCAGGAGCAAAGGCTCAACCACCTGGAGAAGCTGAAGAAACAAAGGGATGAGATTTGGACCCTGAAGATCAGCAGGGAGAAGCTGTGCCAGGACTATCTGGTAAGTGGACCCCTGTCCTGGGAAAAGCCTGGAGCTCTTGGACCACCAAGCCTAGTCCATCCCACGGTCTTTCCATGTCCTACAGACCCAGACAGAGGTCGAGAGGCAGAAGGTTGTGGCTGGGTTTCGGCAGCTGCGCCAGTTTCTGAAGGACCAGGAGCTGGTTCTCCTGGTTCAGCTGGGAGAGCTGGACAAGGAGATGATGAGGAGGCAGAAGGAAGAGGAGAACAAGATGTTGGGAGAACTTTCACTCCTTGATGTCCTGATCTGTGAGATGAAAAAGAAGGAACCCACTGGTGGATTCCTGCAGGTTGGACTTTCTACCAGACAACACAACCTCTGGTGGCCCCTTGGTTGTAGTCTTCCACCAGTTTTGGGGTGGAAACCAGAGAGTTTCTCTCTTCTCTTTCTACTCCAGGATGCCCAGGGAGCTGTGGACAGGTACCTCCTCTTCCACCACCCACGTCCCAACAGTGGGGGAAGGTCTGCAGGGACTGTCCCCATGGTTTTGGGGAAGTTGAGGTGGAGTTTGGAGGCAATAAGGTGCTCTTGAACCCCACTGAAGGTCCTTTTGGCCATCAGGGGACAATGGGGACCTGCACTGAGGTGGTCAGATGAGAATCATTGAGTGGTTTTGGGGTTGGAAGACCTTAAAGGGTCTTCTACTTCAAATGTGGACCAGAGAGGATATTCTGAGGGCCTTAAAGGGTCTTCTAAGCCAAACATGGACATTCTGGGGACCTTAAAGGGTCTTCTAGGCCAAATATGGGCCAGAGGGGACAACCAACAGCTCTTCTGCCACCCCCAAGCTGCCAGGAGATGGGGAGAAGGGATAATCCCAGTGTCTGGGCTCACCATAAGAAATATCAGATCTAAGGGCTTCACCTCCAGGTGGACCATGAGGACACCGCAGACCTTCTCAGACCTAGAGCAGGAGCTCCACGCTGTTACTCAGCAAAGCAAAGTCCTCAGGGAGATGCTGGTGAGATTTCAAGGTAGGATGGGGGGTCCATAGTGGGGGGATGGGGTTGTCCCACCCCAATGGGGCAGGAAAACCATGATGGGACCAAGAACAAAAGGAATTACTGGTGGGTCCAACCTCTTCTCCATCCTGCAGATATTTTGCTGTCCAAACTGGAGAAAGAGCAGGAACTTCCTCCTGGAAGAGCTAGAAAAGGTGAGGGAGATCCCCATGGAGGAGGAGCTCCAGGAGAAGACTCCATCAGAGTCTGAGCTGAAAATACCTGGGGAATGCTGAGACCAGCTGGTTTTGAGGGGTTCCTGGAGATACCAAAGGAGCTTTGGCTGCTCCTCCAGCAGGAAGTTGTGGAGATATTTCTCCTCCCAAGCCCAGGCCATAGACAGAACCTCCTTCTTGAGGGTGGAACTGTCCTCCAGCAGAACTTTTTCTCCTCTGTCCTCACCAGCGTTCATCACCCTGGACCCCAACACTGCCCACCCCCACCTCATCCTATCGCGGGACCGACGTGGGGTGAGATGGACGGATGAGGACCAAGAGGTCCCCCCCAGCCCTCACCGATTCACTGTCAATGGCTGTGTCTTGGGCCATCAGGGCTTCATCCTGGGCAGCCACTACTGGGAGGTGGAGGTGGCTGCCACTGCGACCTGCTGGGCACTAGGGGTGGCTCGAAGCTCTGTGACCAGGAAGAGTTGGCTCAACTTCCACCCAGAGCAGGGTATCTGGGCAATGGGGCGGTGCAAGAACCAATACCATGGCTTCACCTCCCCTGTCACCACTTTCCCAGCTACGGGGGGAACTGGGAGGGTGCGGGTAGCTCTGGATTACGGAGCGGGGAGGGTGGGATTTTACCTCAATGAGGGGCAGGACCTCATCTTTTGCTTCCAGAAGGCCTCATTTGGAGGGGAAACTGTCTTCCCCTTCTTCTGGGTGGGGAGAGGCTCGCAGCTCCGTCTCTGCCTGTGATGGTTCCTCCACCCAACCTGGGTTTTTTCCACTCTTTTTCTCCTTTCTTTGTAATTTTTTCAGATCTCCTGGAAAGTCTTTCCTACAGGAATTTCCACTAAAATAAACAGTTGGAATTTTCTTCCCCTTCTCCACCGTCATCTGGTGGCTTCTTGGGACTACAAGTTGAACCCCAAGAGCCACCAGGTGCTGGCATTTTCCTTGCAGCCTCTTCTTGCTCACAATATAGCCAGAACCCAACTTGAGGAGGAGAACAAGGTCCCTGTGTTTTGCAGGAGGGATGGGAAAAGTCCCTAAAGATTCTACCAGGAACAGGACCCAGATTGGTTTGGGGGAATATGGAGCTGTCTAGGTGACCTTGTCCTTATGGTGCTGAGCAGCTCCTGGGCTGTCCATGATGCCCAGGATGGGACCAACTACTCCATCTGGAGTTGAGAAGAAACCTGAATCTTCAGCTGGACCTTCACTCTGGCTGTAGAAGACCTGACAGGTGGTCTGAAGGCATCAAGATCTCCTTGAACCATGATGGAACCAAGCTGAGACGTCTCCTTGAGCAGCTGGAGCTCAGCAGCTGTGATTATCGATTGTTGCTGCTTCTCCAAGGGTTAGGGGAGCCATATGGGACAGAGACCATTGTGCCCCCAAACTTACCTTGAGAGCCACATGGTGACAGGATCAGATCCTAAACAGGGGTCAGTCAGGAGCTCCAGCCCCTTCCTGGCCTCTCATTTGAGTGGATATTGGCTCCTACTCATTCTGGTCAGGCTCCAGCCTTCAGTTCTTGATTTAAAGGCCTCAAGGTCTTCACTCCTCTATTTCCTCTGAAGCCCAAACAAGGGAATTGCTAAAATCCAGGATTTATATCCTCAGGGTGGTTCTTCTGAAGAATCAGACATGAGGAGACCAATCTAGGCTTTCACCACTACCTCCTGGGTCACAGAGTTCTTTACTCAGAGGTCCCCAACAGCTACTCAGGATTCACTGGGTTACCCCAGTACCAACTGGAAACTGACAGTTTCAACTCCCATCTTAACTGGAACCTGTGGATCAGCTTGGGGTGTTCTGATGAGGTCCCCCTGTTCCACCTCCAGTCTAAATCCTCCTCCACCATCATAAATATCCCCAGTGAGATTATAAGTCCCTTAGTTGGCACATTCCCTTCTCTAATGTCCCTCTTGCCCATCAAGAGCTCAGTGATTAGGTCCTACAGGTGATCTCAGAGCTGGTTGCCCAAGGATTCTTCCCCAACCACTCCCGGGGTGGGTCTCAGCCCATGCCCTCCTCTGCTCCCTCTCATCAGCTCCTGCTGGTGACACCTGCTCTTCCTCAGGAGAATCCTCACAAATCTTCATCCCCTCAGCCATCCCAGATTTCCTTCTCATATTTCACATCCTCCCAGTGCCACACACAGAGACTCCAGGTACTCTCCGTCACTTCTGCAGCTCCAGGTCACTGAAGGCTCCTAGTTTTTCTCATTTGGTTCCTCTTTAGTCCCAGGATTCTCCATAGACATCTTCTGTTTCTCTACAACACATCCCAGGGGCTGCAGGGAGATGACCAATCCATCTTTCCTTCTTCATAGAATC
>VZRI01007998.1:8433-22918 GCA_013397515.1 Upupa epops
CCTCCCGTGCTCCAGCCTGTCCCTGCTGCCCCCCCGTCCCGTCCCATCCCTGGACCCCCCTGGTTCCGTCCTCCTGACCCCCACCCTTCCCATCCCTGGGGTCGCCCCTCGGTCCCCTCCAGCCCCCGCAGCCTCTCCCCCCAGGGTGATGCCCAGGTTGGGACCAGCCAGCTCCCGCTCCCACTGGGGCTCAGCACCTACCTCACTCCAGTTCCCCACCTCCCAGCCGGGCGCCGCGGTGGCGGCCACGCTGCTCGATGGGGGGAGCAAAGCCTCCTCCTTCTCCGTCTCCTCCTCTTCCCCGAGCGGTGGGGGCGCAGGGACGGGCTGGGGTGCCTCCTGCTCCCCATCGCTGAAAGCAGGCGGCCCCGAAGGTGCCCACGAGGAGCCGTGCCCTGGCACGGTGCTGCGGAGCGGGACCCCCCAGGAGCTCTGCTGCGCACGGGGCGACGCTGGCGCTGGCTCCTCCGACACCCCCGCGCTCCACCGGGACGGAGGGGACCGCGAGGGCGATGCTCTGGCCGGGAGGGTCACGGGAGGGCTGGGAGCAGGGGCTGTGGGCACCTCTGGCACCGGGGCATCTTGCTGGGTGAGGCGGCTGGAGGGGAGCTGGGTGGCTGGCCCGGGCATGGTGGGCAACAAGGACCCCGGCAGGGCTGTGGTGGCCACCAGGGGGGTGGAGGTTGGCGAGGTGGGGGTGTGGAGCTCTGGCCAGTGCCACGCTTGCCCTGTGGGCACCCCATCAGCACCTGCGGGATAGGGGCTTGGCACAGGAGAGGGACTCCAAGCAGGATGGGTGCTGCCAGCAGCCCTTCCCCTCTCCCAGCCCAGTCCCTGCGGGGTGGGGGAGGTAAGACCTGCCCTCTGCGCCTCGTGGGCTTGCTGCTCGGCCAGCAGCGCCGCCTGTGTGCCTGCTGGCATGGCTGCCCACCCTTCCTGCTCCTCAGTCTCAGAGGCAGCAGCGTCGGTGCCGCTGGTGAAGACTAGACCCCTCTCCCCGGAGTCTCCACGGCCTCTCTCGGCAGAGCCTGGCACACAGCGCTGCTCCAGGCTGGCACCACCCGGCCCCTCGGTGCCCACGCAGCCCCCGCCACTGCTCCCCGGCCCTCCCTGAGTGCGGGTCGTGGCTGTGCCAGCGCCAGCCTGGCCCCCGGGCTGTGGAGGGGAGGGCCAGGCCAGGTAGGGAGCCCGGGAAGCGAGGCCAGGGCCTGGGGGCTCCTGCCCAAGCCCCAGCCCTGTGTGCACAGCTGTGCTCTGGGTGGGGGGGTGGTCCTCAGAGTGGGGTACAAGAGCTGCTTCCTCCTCCTCCTCCTCCTCCGTGAAGGCAGGGAGAGCAGAGCCAGGAGCGGCTGTGCCCGCATCCGCAGGGACCTCGCTCAGGAGGCGGTCGCTGGCCAAACCCCCGGGCTCTGCAGGCACGGGAGCAGAAGCCTCTGCTCCACCAGGCACCGCCGGGGCACCGCTCGCTCCTCGCCCCGGGCTGACGGTGTGCAGGACCCCGGCGGGCACCACGTCGTTGGTGCCCAGCTCCGGCCGCTGCCCCTCGCCCTGGGTCTCGAAGGGGTAGTAAGAGAGATCCTCGTGGAAGTTGATGAAGTTGTAGTCGTAGTAGAAGTCGTCCACAAAGACGTTTCCCCTCGTGGCCGAGAAGTCCTCCTCGGGGATGGCGTTGGCATCGCCGGCCTCGGGGGCCGTAGGAAGGAAGGGCTTAGCCTTGGCGCCGCGGTCGCTGGGCACGAAATGGATCTCGTTGAACACCTCCCTGCTGGAGGAGCCGCTGCCAGACCACTCCGCGCTGGCCCCGTCCGCTCTGTCCTCCTGGCAGCGGGGTGAGGAGCAGGGGGCTTGGGCGCTGGGTCTCTGGGCAGGGTCACAGGCGGCCCCGGTGCTGTTGCTGCAGTAAACAGCGCGCTGCCGCGTCCCGTTCCCGCAGCTCCTGGAGCACTGCGGGAGGAAGAGGGATGGAAACATCAGGGCTGGGAGGGTGGCTGATGACGAGGGGGCAGAGAGGGCAGAGCAGGTGCTCGGCTGCCCCAGGTGCTTTGGGCACAGGGCAGAGGGGCTCTGCGCGCTGTGCCACGCGTCAGGGCACCCCGGAGTCGTTCGGACTGGAAGAGACCAACGAGATGCCCGAGACCACAACACCCCGAGGCATCCGCCCTGCCAGTGCCAGCTGGGGTAGGGGTACCCCGCGCCAGGAGCGAGGAGCAGGGGGTGCCAGTCATGCCAGCCAAACGGACCTGCGAGACCGACCCACACAGGGGGCACCCCTGACCCCCACGGTGGCCAGAGGGCTGCTGTGGAGGCTGTGGGCTCAGAGGCTCTGGTGGGTCCATCGGGTGAGCCAGCACCACGAATGATGCCCCCTCTCGTAGAGGGGATTTGTTTGGCAGCAGGGGACAGCAGCCCGGGTGCCATCCTGGCAGGGGAAGAGCACCCAAACCCCCTGCTGGCTGCAGCCTCCTCCAGTTCAGGCCAGTTCAGGGAGCTGTGCAGAGCCAGAAGGGCTCCCTGAGCCTCCTGGTCTCCAGTTCAACGCCCCAGTCCCTCAGCTGCTGCTCAGAGCACTGGTGCTCCAGCCCCTTCCCCTGCTTCTCTCTGGACAGCAAAGAGCAGCCCCGGCCCCGCTCAGAGCCCCCCCGGGCAGCCCCAGAGCTGGGCACAGGCTGCTTTCGGCTCCTTCCCAAGGCACCAGGCGCCAAGGGCTCAGCCCTCTGCTGGGCTGCCCAAACCACAAACCACCCCCTTGGCCCTGCGGGCAGCTCCAGGGCTGGGGAGGCTCTGCCCGAGGGGCTGGGAGGGCAGGGAAAGCAACCGGCCCCTGTTATCACCCCTGGGAGGCTGCCACCCCCCCAGCTTTCACTGGTGGCGGTGGAAACAGAGGTGGAGGAGGGCTCCACCAGAAGAGAGGAGGCCAGAAGGAGCGCAGACACCTCCAGCCCTCTGTTGTCGGGCTCAGGGAGCCACCTGGGTCACCCCCGTGCAGGAGGCTGCTGGCAGCCCCCTGCTGCAGCCCTGGAAGCCGCTGCAGCCGTCGCCTCCCAGCCCTGCAGCTGCTGGGGGCCCCCAGGAAAATACTGCTCCGGAGCTCCCGTTTGGCCTCCCAGGCTTCTGCCGGCCCTTCTGCTCCGTCTCTTAGCAACACCCTGTGCTCCCAGGCTCTGCCCGCTCTCCCGACGGTTGCCCTCCGCACCGGGCTCTTGCCGGGAGCTCTGCGCCTGCTGCTTGAGACCCCCAGCCTTGGGGGGCTGACCCGTGCACCCCGAGATGCCCTGTGCAATGAAACCCCGGTGCAGGAGCTGCTCCAACGCCACAGCCCGCAGCGATGCGGCCACGAGCGGGTCCGTGGCTGCAAAGGCTGGCTCAGGGCACTCTGCCCCCAGCTCCCCTCCGGCTTCACCGGGCACCGGGACCTCCCCGGTGCCTCTTCTCACCTCGGACCAGTTCCCCACAGCCCACTGGGAAGGGCAGGGGACCTCCCGGTTGCAGGGAGCGGCGGCCTCCGGCTTGGCGAGGTGCTGGCATTCTGCCTGCTGCAGGGCCCTCTGCTCGTCCAGCCCCACGCTCTGGATGCAGAGCACCGTCCTCTTCGTCAGCCCCGACCCGCCGCACGTGGCCGAGCACTTCTGCCACTCGCTGGCCCACCACCTGCGGGCAACAGCAGCGGCTCAGCCCGGGCAGTGCCCACCAGCCGGGCTCTGCCCCGCATCCCTCCCCGCAGCGATCTGCAGGGCTCTGGGCGACTGCAGCCCGAAGCCAGGGTGCCCAGACGGGATGGATGGGTCCATCTGAGCGTTGGCTCGGAGCTCATCGTCCAGAGAGGGGCTCTGGGCCTGCCAGACCCTCCCCTGCAGCAGCTGGGCAGCCGCTGGGATCTGCTCCCAGTGTGGGGTCTGGGCACCCAGAGACCCGGGAGAGGTGCAAAGAGCTGCCCCGTGCCAGCGTGGCAACCAGGCTGCGGTGACCCCCGTGGCCACCAGCAGAGCTTTGCTGGAGCAGACCTGGCAGGGCAGGGGTCCTCGCTGCAGGTCCTCTGCTGGTCGTCAGGACGAGTGAGCGCGTCGCAGTGCCGCTCCTCCACGATGCCCGCCAGCTTCTCCACGCAGTGAACCACCTGCCGCTGCACCCCTGCGGGCACAGCGAGGGAGGGGAGTGGGACCCAGGCCCCGAGCACCCCCTAGCCCCTGAGAGGAGGGCTGCTGCCAGCTGAACCGGGGCAGCAAGGGAAACCTCCCCTGAAACCGACTGCAACCGAACCCCTTGGTGTCTGTGGAGCTGCCCTCACGCCCACCCTGTCTGCTGCCCACAGCACCAGTGCTCCCAGAGCTGGGAGCTGGGCATCTGGCCTCGACCCAGCGCCTGTGAGGTGAGAGCTCCAGAGCTCAGCTGGGCTGGGAAGCTGTGAGGCTGCAAAGCAGGGGACACTGGGTGGAGGGAAGGATGGGACAGAGGGCTGACTGCAGCCTCCTTTGGCCCCGCTCTCTGAGCCCCTGCCCGGCAGAGCCGCGGAGGTTGAGCCCTGCCATCTGCTGAGATGGATGTGATGCTGCTGGGCTCTGCCCTGGCTCCCACTCTCGGGAGCTCATGGGGCCAGTGGGGCTGGGGCTGGCCCTGCCAGAGGAGGCTCAGCCTGAGCTCGCCTAAGCCCAAGCAAGGCTCTTCTCATTGCCCAGCCCAGGGAGAAGAGCTCAGCCCTCCTCCCACCCCTCACCTGAGCACCCCCACCCTCCTCCTGCCCAGTTTGCTCCTGTTTTCCCTTCTGGAAGCTGAATGCTCAGCCCCGCAGGGCCCAGGTGACCCCTCAGCAGAGAGCTCACAGCTCCACGGAGGTAAAACCCAGCGGCTCCTGCTGCACCACAGCCCTCCTGCTTCCTGACCATCCACCAGGAACAGGCAGGACCCATCTCCCGGCACCCTGGGCTACCCCAGAAGGACAAACAGCCCTGCACTCGCCCTGTGCCAGCAGCAGCTGCTCTGGAGGACTTGTCCCGCACTGCTCCTCTCCATCAGCTGCCGCAAGAGCTGCCCCCAGGGTCCTGGGATGCAGCGGGGTGGCAGGGACCCCCGAGCGCCAGGCACCCCGCCAGGTGCTCCCCATTAAACCCTGCAAATGATCCCCTCGGAGGGGCCCAGCCAGGCCCTTCCACGCTGCCCCGGCTTCTCCAGAGCCCTTTGTCTCCATCCCCCCGGTGCCAGGAGCAGCCAGCGAGGTAACCGGACACTGAGCGGAGCAGGCGCCGCTGCTTTCACCCGCAGGAGCCCTGAAAGCAGAGCCCCAAGAATTCCTCAGGCACCCCGGGTGCCCTGCCCGCTCAGCCCCCCGCAGGCTCACCGGTCCCGCACGTGGCCGTGCACGCCGTCCAGGAGCCGAAGCGCCAGAGGAACTCGGCCGGCTCGATGGCGTTGTCGCTGTCGGGCGGCCGCTGCACCGTGTACTGGTACCGCACGCCCGGGTTGGTCTCCTGGAACAGCAGCTGCGGGGAGGCAACGGGGGGGTCAGGGCAGGGAGGTGGCTAGCGTGGAGCAGCCAGCACTGGCCATGCACCCCAGGGGCTATTGAGGAGGTAGCAGCCTGCCGTAAGGGCATCACCCCGCATCCAGCTCCCTCCCGGGGCTGGGCTGGGATCCCGGGGGTCTCCTTCAGTGGAAACAGCAAGGTCCTAGGGTCCTGTCTGTGCTCTGGCCCTGCCTGTCGGCCAGAGACCGCGCGGGTTCCACCTGCTCTACCCCAGCAGCAGCAGCACAGAGCTGCTCTGGAAACGGGGTCAGACCTTCTGCCCCCTTCCCTCCAGCTGGGGCAGAGGGCTCTGCAGGTGCCACCAGTGGCCCCAGCACGCAGGGCAGCAACACCCCCCCTCAGGATCACACTGGGCATCCTCTGCCTCCCTCCACCCCTCTGGCTGAGCTCTCAGCACCAAGGGACCTCGCAGCCGGAGGGGCGGCTGGCTCTGACAGACAGAGCCTCAGACGAGCACCCCTCGGTGTCCAGTCCTTTGGGGGGGTGGCAGGAAGGGGACAGCAGCAAGAGAGGGAATCTCATCAACCTGAAGGAGCGTCCTCACCCTCTCCCCAATTGCAAGGGGTTCCCACGCGTGCCAGAGGCGCCAGGCAGCTGCCCTGCCCGGAGCAGTCCCGTGCCAGCGCAGCCGCGGGAGCTAACCTTGTTTTGCTTGCCCTAAGCCCTCCCTTTGTGGCCAAAGCCGTGTTGTTCTTGGGGCTTTGGCCGCAGCGAGGGTGCCTTTCCAGAACCTCCCTCCTGGCTCATGCCCAGCGCTGGGTTGGGGGTGCCCAGGTGCCCAGCTCAGCAGCGGTCCCGCTGACAGCCCACGTTCCGCTCACGCTTCACCCTCAGCCTCTGGCGACAGGAAGGCAAGAGGCGAAGGCTGCGGCTGCTCAGCAGGGCAGAGGAAGGAGCCCCCCTCTTCCGTGGGGCCACGGGAGGGACCTCACCCCGCTTCGACACGCTCTGCACCACGAGGAGCTGCAGCCTGGTGCCAGCGGTGCAATCGCCCACCCGTGGGGTGGCTCCTACCAGGGAGCACCCGGCCTCACGAGGATGAGGATGTCAGCTGCCATAGCTTCACTCTCCCTGGCAGATCCCCTGCTCCTGGCCATCCCCCCAGGTCTTCACGGGGCACAGCAGAGCCGGGCACAGCAGCAGTGAGCAGAGCAGGGACAGCCCTGAGCCCCTCTCCTCATCCCACCACCCTCTCCACCTCTGCCAGCAGCCCCATTGCCTGCAGAGGCTCAAAGGGACAAAGACCGAGCCTCTCGCTCCGAGGACGGGAAAGGACCGTGCGGGCGAGCAGGTGCTGCGGGTACAGCCGCCCCCTGGAGCCGGCTACCGGCCACGTCCGCCCCGCACAGGAGCCGTCTGCGGGAGGGCGGCACCGGGGGACGGGCAGGGGCCGGGGCTCCGCTGGAAGCGGCCAGGACTGCGAACGGGCTCCGAGGAGCAGCGGGTGGGAGGCAGCTCAGCCCCGGGGGAGGCAGCTCAGCCCCGGGGGACGCAGCTCAGCCCGCGGCTCCACCCCCCCGCCCCTTCCAGCCGCCGGCAGAGCCCAGGGGGTACCTGGATCCACACGGGCTCCACGGTGGGTCCCGGCGAGGTGAGGTTCTCCCAGTTGCCCGTCCTCTTGTAGGTGAAGGTGGTCCCCGCCACCCGGTAGTCGCCGTTCCACTGGATGGTCCAGCCGCCGTTCAGGAAATACTTCTCGGGGTCCTCGCTCCGCAGCGCCAGGAAGTTCCCGGCTTCGGCCACCTCTTCGATCCGGATCTCCCGGGCTCCCACCGGGATGATCCCGATGTCCACGTAACCTGGGAACGGGGGGGGAACGGGGGGGCACTGCCGCATCCCTCGCGTCTCCCCGCGCCGCTGCTCGGGGCCGCCCCGTCCAAAGCGGTGCCGCGGGAGCCCGGGCCCCCCAGCTGGGGTCACGGAGCCGAGAGCCCTTACCCAGCCCCTCGGTGTCCTCGAAGGTCTTCTGGATGGTGTGGCAGGTGGAGCCGTCGCCTCGGCAGACGCCGCAGCGGTCCTCGGCCGCGTTGGAGTCGATCTCGTAGTCGCAGCCCACGTTCTGCGAGGCAGCCCCGTCAGCCGCCCCGGCCCCGGGCACCCGCACAACCCCGGCCTCCCCAAACCTCCCGCTGAGACCCTCCGCCTGGTGCCAACCCGCAGGGCGACAGCCTCCCCCCGCGGGTCTGCACCGGGGAAGCCGGGTGAGTGCCAGCCGGGTCCTGTGCCAGCGTGGAACCTCCAGACCCCGCTGCTCCGCTGCCAGTTTGCCCAGCAGCGGGCTCAGCAGCAACGAGGGGGGTGTCTGCTGCCAGCTCTCCCCCTGCTGTAGGTGCCAGGGAAAAGCCCTGGCCCTGTGCCCTCCCTGCAGCCCCTGCCCACACGCAGCCTTTGACTGAACTCCCAGCCCGTCCTGGGAGGAAACGGGACCTCCCCAGCAGCTCCAGTTGCCACCGGGGCCCTGCCCGCTGCGGCTGGCATCGTGGCCAGCAAGAGGGGGGGCTTCTCACGGGTGATTTTTAAACAGGAGGCTGCGAGGGGACTCGGTGCCTGGGCCCTCTCCCTCTCTGTGCTGCCCAGAACCAGCCCCTTTCCCAAGCAGCCCTGCAGAGGGGTCTGCCCTCAGCACCACAGGGTGACCTGATCCTGTCCCCTCCCCTCTCTCAGAGTCCCTGGGGCCACCAGCTCTGCAGCAGTGGGGCTGTAGGGTCACACAGGGGTAGGAACCTGCTCCACAGACCACGGGACCAGCTCAGGTCACCCCGCACCCCGTTGCTTACAGGGTCCGATGCTCTGTGCATGCTGGTTCCTAACCCTCGGCATCACCCTCCTCCCCAGGGGAAGGAGAGGTGTGGATGAAGGGAGCCTCTTGCTGGGACCCAAAGCAGAGCTCAGCAAAGCCACCCCAGCCCCACCAGCACCTCCCCGTGCCTCCCCCCCGGGAGATTCCCTGAGCAGCCAGCAACACCGCAGCAGGCAGGGAGCTGCAGGAAAGAAACCCAGCACCCCAGGAGGGACAATTCCCAGGGCTGAGAGAGGCTGCGGGGCTGGGGGAGGCACCTCCATGGCTGCAGCGCTGCGCTCCGGGCTCCTTCTCCAGCGCAGCTTCCCCTGCCCCACTGCCAGCCCAGGAGGAGGGGATGGGGGCCTGCGGGGTGGCTGCCCGGATGAGCCCGCAGCCCCCACCTTGCAGATGCCGTTGATGCACATGTCGCGGCTGCTGTTCCCCTCGTAGCAGGGGGTCCCGTCGACCACGGCGTCCCGCAGCTTCTCGGCGAAGTACTCGTCCTCGGGCCGGCAGTGCAGCTCGCAGGGGTTAACTGGGGAACCCAACAGGCAGAGACTCAACCCGGGCAGCGGCGGGGGCCACGCAACCGTCTCCGAAAACACAAATCAGCCCTGCAAGCCCAGCCACAACTTACAACTCGGGCGGAGGCGGCGCGGGGCAGACCCCACCGGCGCCAGCAGCCCCGGCGAGCTGGCGGCAGGGCTCGGGCAGGAACCCCGCGGCGGGCTCTGCCCCCCCTACTCACTGTTGTTGGGCACCGGCGTCCACTTGTAGAGCTTCCCTTTGTAGGGCATGGGGTTGAACTGGCTGCACTGGAGCTGGCGGAACGAGGGTCTGTCCAGGGGGCACGGCCTCACGTTGCAAATCCGGAACCGCTTCCGCTCCCCCAGGCAGTACCGGCCCCCGTACTTGGGCCTGGCCCAGGGAAAAGCAGAGGGGGGCACGGAACCCGTTGGGTTGGGTTGGGAGGGAGCTCAGAGCTCGCCCAGGGCCAACCCCCTGCCAGGGGCAGCGACACCTCTCACCAGAGCAGGGTGCCCACAGCCCCAGCCAACCTGGCCTTGGGCACTGCCAGGGGTGATGGAGCAGCCACAGCCTCCCTGGGCACCCTGTGCCAGGGCCTCAGCACCCTCCCAGGGAGGGGATTCTGCCTCAGCTCTCAGCTCAGGCTCCTCTCCTCCAGCCTAACCCTGTTACACCCCGGTCCTGTCACAGCAGCACCCAGCCCTTTGCTCACAGCTAAGGGAGGGTGGGTTAGTACCCGCTGCCAGGGTTTGATCTCAGGAGCCTTGGGTCACCAGGGAACTCCCCCAGGGGTCACCTACACCTCTCCGCTGCCACGCTGCTGGCTACCAACCTAGCACCCGCTCCAGAAGGATCCTCACCCCTCAGAGTGACCTTCTGCAACACCTGGGGGAGGAGGATGTCGGCTGTGGCTTCCAAGCCCCCCCTGGACCAGCCCCCTGCTGCTGGGCTGTGCGATGGACCACGGAGCAAGGGCTCCTAAGATGGGTGGGCTACCTCTCCGGGCAGCCTCTCGTCCAGCTCACGCAGTTGCTGGACTCCACACAAGCCAGGCACCCTGGCAGTGATGCTCCCCCGGTGCCAGGCGAATGGCAGAGCTGTCCCTGGACTCTCTAAGCTAAGAGGGTCCTTGAAAGCAGCAAGAGGCTTCTCTCCCAAAGCAGCCCCTCTATCTTCTGACACCCCCTCATCCTTCAGTCACTCCCCACGGCCTCGCAGAGCCTCTGCTCCCCCTCAGCTCAGCCCGGGCGCTTTGCTGAGCGGAGCAGGGGTAGCTCATGGCCACCCCGGGGTGGCACCTGCCCCGCGGCAGTGCCCAGCACTCACGGCCAGCAGGCAAAGCTGCAGATCCACCCGCAGAGCCTGGGGTCCGGGGGAGCTTACGTGGGGCTGCCGCACTGCCTCTCGGCGCTCTGCACGCCCGCACCGCAGCTGCGCGAGCAGGAAGCCCAGGCGCTCCAGGAGCCCCAGGCGCCGTCGATGGGCTCGGGACGGTAGCCCACGGGCACGCATTCGCCGTTGAAGCACCACTGCAAAGGGACCGGAGAGAAGGGGAGAAAGGGAGGGGTGAGGATGCAGCAGAAGCTCGGACACCCGGGTAGATTCACGCCGGGCTGGTGCAGAGAGCAGCCTGGGGTGGAGCCCTGCCCAGAGCAGTGAGAAGAGATGGGAAACCCCCAGGCTTTGGGATGCTTGAGGGTTTGATCGAGGCCAGAGACCCAAACCCCCAGCAGGAGCCCTCACAAGGGGGCTCCCAGCCTGATCTCAGCCCACAGAGTCAAGAGGGAGCAGGGGGGCTCACACACAGGGAGCAGTGGCTGAGCCTGGGGTCAGCCCTGCAGCTGTGGGAGGGGATGCCGAGCCTAACGAGGGCAGATGCCCACAGATGCCCTGGCACCTCCTCAGTGTCACGCTGCCTAGGGCTGGAAAACCCCCCTCTGGATGTGTGGCAGCTCCGTCCAGGGCTGCCAGCGGCACCCAGAGCTGCCTGCGCAGAGCCGGTCCCCTCGGCACCCTCTGCCCGCGGCAGCATCCGCTGAGCCCAGGCTTTTTCGGGGGGGAGCAGGGCCCGAGCAGAGGCAGAGCCGAGCCCATGCCCGGCTGCCACGGTCACCTTGTCCTCCCCGCACGCCGTGCCGTCGACGGCCGCGTCCAGCTTGGAGTGGCAGGTGTTGCCCACCGTGCACCACAGCGTGTTGCAGACGCTCTGCAGGGAACAGGGGCCAGCAGGACACGGTCAGGGCACAGGCAGGGAGAGGGTGGCCCCGTGCAAAGCCACCCCACTCCACTCCACCCCACAGGGCCTCCTGGAGCCCCGGCAGGAGGACCCGGCTTACGTCCATGTCGTCGCAGAAGGTGGAGTAGGGACCGTACTGCAGCCGGCACTGGTGGGCAACGTCGTAGAGGACCCCCGGGGGCACCAAGGGGTAGTCCAGCACCTCCCGGGCAGGGGGGTCATCCAGGC
The DNA here is from genome assembly GCA_013397515.1 of Upupa epops. Taxonomy (NCBI): domain Eukaryota; kingdom Metazoa; phylum Chordata; class Aves; order Bucerotiformes; family Upupidae; genus Upupa; species Upupa epops. Next base: position 19,726 of record VZRI01007998.1, read on the forward strand.
AGAGCCCCCAGCCCCGGCTGAAAGAGAGGGATCACGGTGGCATCACCACGGGCTCTGCTCACCCGTGCAGCCCTCCGGCTGCTGCTGACGGAGGAGCTGACCGGCTCACTAACACCCTGGCCCATGAGCCACCAGCTGACAGCACCCCGGGACTCCCATCAACTCTGGGGCTGCTCTGGCATGCGGGGGGACCCTGGGTTTTGGGGGGGTGCCCAATCCTAGAGCCAGCTGGGCATGGGGACGGTAAAGCGGAGCGGCTGAGGCTGCTCTGGGTGGCACTGGCACAGCCCAGGGCAGAGGGGATGCCCGAGCGCTCCCTCAGCTGCGGGAGCACCACCTCCCTCACGAGGCTGCTCGTTCCTTGGGGGCCACCACTGGCCCAGCAGCAGGGAGGGGAGCTCCGTGGTGACCGAGCAGACCCTGACCGCCAGCTTTGCCCGGAGGGCACCGGGTTCCACTGGCCCAGAGCCACTTTCTCCTGCCCAAGCATGAGGTCTGCCGGGGCAGATCCGGCAACCCCAGGTCAGCGGGGTCTCGTGTGGCTGCTCTCCTGCCAGCGCTCTCCTGCCTGGGCTGGCACCCAGCTTCTCCCTCGCCTGGGGGATGTCAGCGCCCAGCGCAGGCGCCTGCCAGGCTCTGCTCCGCTCCTAAGGAAGAGCTGCCTCTTCCGCGGGGAGCAGGGGGGCCAAACCCAACTGGAGAGGCTCCAGCTGCTCCGTTCCTCCCCAGAGGGGCCACTGGGAAGCTCCCGGAGCTGTAAATCAGGGCTAATTCACCCCGCGGGGGCCGAGCCAGCCCGGGCTTCACAAACGGGAGCTGAGCCCCCCAGTTCCGGGGCCGCTCGCTCCCACGCTGACGCTCTCCCCCCTGTTCCACCCCTCCCGCCATGAGGAGGGGAAGGCTCTGGCCTCTCCCCCGGCTGCCCAGGGCCCCTCTGTGCTCAACAAGAGGCTGTGTACGCAGGCTCCGGCGCTAAAAATAACCCCCCGCACGCAAGGCTCTGGCTCCCTCCGCTCCCTCGCTGCCCCTCCGGCCCCACGAGCCCCGGGGTCGACTGCTGCTGGGTCAGAGCCCCCCTCCCAGCACCACCCCACCCGGCGAGCGAGGAAGAGGAGGAAGAGGAGGGAAGCAGGGAGGACTTACTCGAGGAAGCGTGTGATGTACTCGCGGCTGCAGCGGGACCAGGTGAGGGGGGACGTGTCATACAGGAGCTGTGGAGACATGATGAAAGGTCTTTTCCCAACTGGCCCGCAGTCATTGCTGCTTCCATCATGCTGAATCCCAAAACTGTGTAAGAGCACAGCCCCACAGAGGGCAGGTGAGCCGCGCGCCGCCCAGCCGCCCGGCCCCGCCGCCCGGCCCCAGCTCCTGCAGCCACGGCCCTGGGGGGGATGCGGGGGGTGCCAGCCGTGCCCCAGGAGGCTCTGCTACCGAGCGCTCGGCCACCAGAGCGGTAATCGGGCTACTGGCTGGCTCAGGCTAACGGCACGGGACCGCGCCGTGCCCAGCTCGCTCGGGGGGCACGGCCATCCGGGGCTGGGAGCACCTCCAGCATCACCCCGGGCACAGGTCCGCTGCAGTTAGGGCCAGGACCGCTGCCCCTGCCCTTGGCCCTACTGCCCCTGCCCTCTGCTCCTCCCCAAGGAGCCCTCCGACCCGACCCAACCCGTTCCATGAGGCTCTGACTATGGGCAGCCCCCTTCTCCAAGCCCTTCGGCATCAGCTGCGCAGGGCATGACCCCTCCGGGCAGCCTCGGGTTAACGGAGCCCGGGGCAAGCAGACCCTCTGATGCCCAGGGGGCAGAGCCATCCTCTGCACCTGTGAGGAACCACCCGGTGACCCTCTCCCCACAGCCACCCAGGTCCCCCCAAGCCCTGAGCGAAGGGCAGTGCCCAGAGGGGAGGAGGGTGCAGGGCCGGTACCTGTGTCCGAGCTCATGGGCCACGGTGAAGGCCAGGGGCAGGCCCGTGTCCTCGTTGATGTTGCAGCTGCGGTGGGGCTGGCACATGCCCGCCACGTGGGACAGCCCCAGGGTCTCGCAGGGTCTGTTCATGGCGGCGCAGATGTCCTTCCTGGGGACGAGGAACGCACAGACACAGGGCAGAGAGGGCTGCGAGAGCGGCAGGGGCCGGCGCGGGGCGCGGGCAGGCTGGCACACGGCGGGCACGGGGCAGGGGGGGAGGACACCCGGACACCAGCCAGGCAGGAGCAACAGAGGAGATGGCCAACGTCTCCAGAGGGGAACGACTGATGCCCCCTCCTTCCCCTTTACCCTCCTGGCATCCCCAGCTACGTCTGTCCCTCTGGGCAAACAAACCCGGTGCCAGGGCTAACGGAGCCAGCGCCTCGTTGCCTGGCGAAGGACATCCCGGGGGTGCTGTGGTCCAGGGCTCAGGGGCTCCATCCCCCCAGAAGAACCCCTCCACCCAGAGGGCACGGCCCTGCCTGCCCGCTTTCCACCTGCTGCGGGCTCGTGCATCACCACCCAGACTGGCACGGGGCCGCCAGGAGCCGGGCGAGCGCAGCCCCAAGCCATGGCCCGCCCGCTCACCGTGAGGCACTGGAGCTTGGCCAGCGGCTCCGGCTCCCGAGAGCTCCCTGGGAGGTCAGGGGCCACCCCGGCAGCTCCTCTGCCAAGACAAGCATCAGCCTCCAGGGCAAGAGCGGGGCTGATCCCTGGCTGGATCTCCTGGGGAGGGGGGGATCCGGCTGCTCTGGGCCTGGCAGCAGGGCCGAGGGGGGCAAAGCTGCTCTGGAAACTCCCGGGAGCTGCTGCAGGCTCCAGCGGAGAGCGGTGCCGGCCACGGGGCTGGGGATCCCTGGATATCGGGTGCCAGTGCCCAGGCAGGGCTCGGGGCTGGAGAGTGGGTGCCACTGCAGCAGCTGGTGCCGAGGTGCCCTCTGGCTGCCCCTGGGCCCCGTTGGCAGCTGCCCTGCGCCCCGACGCCAGCACGGACCCCCCCCTCGGTACCTTGTGAGCAGGACGGCGACGTCGTGGTGCAGGGGGTGGGAATCTCCTTTGAGGTTGATGCCCTTCTGCCACTTGCAGAAGCTCTTCAGGGTGTTGTCCGCGTGGTGGGAGATCTTCAGGTCCTCCTGCCAACAGCACCACAGGTCTGGGTTTGGGGGGGCCAGCAGGGGTGCTCAGGGCTGCTGCTGATCCCAGCACAGCTGGGGGGGGGGAAACACCCT
>VZRI01007998.1:23127-36537 GCA_013397515.1 Upupa epops
AGTCCTGGGTGGGGGGGGGTCTCTTCCTACCTCCTCGTCCTCCAGCAGGATGAGGCGCACGATGGCGATGTTGATGGGGTTCCCGATGCTGGCGTGGTGGAACAGACCCGCCACCTGCAACACCCCCAGGCAGGGCACTCGCACCCCCCGCACCCCAGCGCCCCGTCCCCCTGGCACCACGGCTGCAGCACGGTGAACCGGGGGTGCCAAGGGGAGCCCTGGTGCTTTCGCTCCTGGCGGAAGCGCTTGGCACCTCTTCTCTCCAGGGGCTTTCACCACCGGGCAGGGGCAGGGGGAAGCTGCCGGGAGGTCCCCTGCCCAGTGCCACCCCCTCGTCTGGCTGTCACCCAAAGGCCTCCTCCGAGATGCCGAGGTGCCAACCCGCAGCAGCCCACACCGGCTGCTCTGCCCCTGTCAGGGCACCTCCAAGCCCCTGCCAGCTTCCCAGTGGAGACCACCACCGCCTGGCACCCCTTCCCTCCAGGGGCACCCACCCCGTGGGGCTGCTTGTAGCTCCCCCCCCGACCCAGTGAGCACTGGCACCGGCTGCTACGGCAGCTCCCCCCCGGGCACAGGCAGTGCCAAGTCTAAGGGAGTCTGAGCCAGAGCTCCAGGTCCCTGCAGGTCTCTCCGCACTGGGAGGTTTCCTCATCGCAGCCAGGGCGGTGGGTGGCCCTCCTGCAGCTCTGGGGGTGCTCCCAGCCTCACGCCCTGCTCGCCCGGAGAAGCCACCATGGCACCAGCACCCTAGCACCCTCCTCCTCCCCTGCAGCTTCTCAGCCCTCGGGTTGGCGGGGGGTCTCCTCCATGGGGAGGAGAGGGGAGCAGCCCTGGAGGCCACGGGGAGGTGAAAGCTCCGCAGGCTGAGCTGCCCCTTCCCGCACGGGGATGCTGGACATCTACCCCGCGGTGGATGGATGGAGCAGCACGCCGTGGGGGAGAGCCTGTCTGCTGGGGGGTCTGCTGGGGGGTCTGCTAGCCCAGCGGTCTTGGTGCCTCACCCCGCCGTGCGCAGGGAGCTGGGAGGCCCGGGAGGGACTCACCATGTTCATCACTCTCAGCACGTACTTCTCGATGCTCTCGCTGCCGTGGTACTCGACCATCTTGGTGTCCGCCACCACCAGCGTCTCCACCCACTTCTCCCTGCTGACCGAGCGCTGCTTGATCCGTCTCTTCCCGGGCTGCTTCTGCTCCCACCTTTCCCTCCTCCTCTCAGACCTCTCCAGAGATTCTGCGGGACCAGAGGGGAGGACAGGGAGGACTCTGCTTTCCCAAGGTCTGCCCTGCATTCAATCGGATGAGCTCCTGCTCTGGGGAAGGGGGCTCTGCTCTCAGCCCCGCAGCCTACGTGGATCGGGCTGCCTTCCAGCCCCCAGAACAACGCTGGGGGGTGGAGCGCTGCGTCCCGGGCAGAGCCCCTGACCGGAGCAGGGCTTGTGGGACCCTGTGAGGCACACGGAGCCTCCCCGAGCAGAGCCCTCCGGGTGAGCTGAAGCCACAGGTGACCCCAGCGATCCTCCAGCCTCTACCCCTACGAAGCAGCCCTGGTGGCTCTGCAGCTCTCATCCCCATCATCGCCACTCCTCCGTGCCCCGACAGCCAGGCTGCAGCCGCATCCCCAGGACCCTGCGTGCCCTGAGCAAGCCCGAAGCATCAGGGGACCGCAGAGGCTTCCCGAGCCCCAGGGACACCAAACCCCGCTGCGTCCCGGGCAGAGCCCCCGGGAACATCCAGGGCGCTGAGCAGAGGCTCGGGTGCTGCTCAGCCACAGCGGCCACCAGGAGCTCTCAGGCAGAGAGCCACTGGGAGCTCTCAGGGTCACCCCAAGCTGGGCAGAGGCTTTGCACCCCCATCCCACGCAGCAGGAACCGCTTTCACGGCCAGTTCCTCGGGGCCCGGTCCTGCCCTCTCAACAAGGGACTCTCACATCTCCCGGGACCTGAGCAGCGAGGGAGCGTTGCCCCCCAGCCCTGCTCACAGGGTGATGAAGTGCTAGGACCGCTGCGACACCCCAGTGCTCTGCAGAGCTCCTTCCCATCACAGCCCTCACTGCTCAAGCTGCCAGTGGGCATCCTGCACCGAGGGCAGGCACACAGGGCCCCCAGACGGGCTCCTGTGGCACCGTGCCTTCACGCCCCCTCCCCAGTTACTGGAGGGAAAGCTGAGGGAGCCCGGACTGCAGAGCCACCCCCCAGTCTCCAGCGCTGTGAGCCCGCTGCTCAGCGAGCTCTCCTGGCCTGCAAACCCCACACCCAGGGCAAGGTGATCGCCCAGGGGTGCTGGGGGCACCCCAACAACGGCAGCCCCACGCCACGGTGTAAGATCAGAACCCCACACTGTGCTGGGAGGGGGCTCAGGGCTCCCCCAGTGCCACCCCCTGCCAGGGGCAGCGACACCTCTCACCAGAGCAGGGTGCCCACAGCCTGGGATGGAGCAGCCACAGCCTCCCTGGGCACCCTGTGCCAGGGCCACAGCCCCCTCCCAGGGAGGGGTTCCTGCCTCAGCTCTCAGCTCAGGGTCCCCTCTCTTCGCCTGAACCCAGCCCCCAGCCCGAGCCCCTCAGAAAAAGCCCCCCCTCCAGAACCTTCTCCCAGGTCTCCAACGAGGGGTCTGCGGGGACAGGGCAGGGGCTGGCACCCCTCTGCTCTCCACGCTGAGCTCCACACCCCCCACGCGAGGCAGGGGCCCGTACCGTGCACGCCACAGGTTTCCCGAGGAGCCGGGGCCCTCCTGCTCCGCTCTGCCCCCAGCTCGGGCGCCTGGCGCTTGTATATCCTGTGGGGCTGGGCCGCCCCCTCCTCCCGAAAGCTGGGCGGCAGCGGCTCGATGAAGTAGTCCTCGTCCATGAGCTGGAAGACGCCCTTCTGGCAGGGAGAGACAGAGCTGTCACCCTGAGCCCCTGCGCCCAGCAGCCTGGCAACAGAGAGGGTGCAGGGCGCCCGGGAGGGTCCTCTCCCAAGGGATGGGTTGCAGGGCTGTCTGAGCTCTCCCCTGCCAGCACGGAGGGACCATCAGGGAAGCGGAAAGCTCCAGGGATGCCCCAAGAGAGCGCAGACGGAGGGCGACCCCAGCGGGGGGCTGACAGAGGAGCTCAAAGCCCTCTCCAGAGGGCACCAGGACTGGGCGAAGAAGGGCCTGGGGCCACGCTCAAGCCTCCTCGCCACCCTTCCTGGAGATGCTCTGGGGACCCAGGCCCACGGGGCGGGCAGCACCGGGGCTGGAGGGGTTTTCCCAAGGACACAGCCCCTGCCTCTGCCCCGCCAGGCTGCAGGCTTCCCCCGGCCACAGAGCAGGGCAGCTCCAGCCAAGAGGAGCCTGCGGGAGCTGGTGGCAGGAGCTGCCATCAGGGGAAGCCAGCCTGGCAGGCACCAAGGGGAGGCTGTGCCGTCAGGATCCCTCCCTCGGCAGGGAACGACACCCTCACTCTTTCCTCGTTCACTACCACCCCCAGACCCAGCCCAGCTGCAGCAGGTCCTGCAGGCTCAGCCGGCCTCTGCAGCTCCACAGCAGCTGCTCCTTGGGCGGGCAGCCTCACCTCAAGCAGTGGGAGCTCCCGTGGGAGCCTCCAGGGTCACAGGATGCTGCTGTCGGGAGGGGTTTGTGCCCCGAGACAGCTCCAGCTGCCCGTGGCTGCCTGAGAGCTGGGGTGGTGCAGAGAGGGGAGCTTCCTCCCTGACGAGCTCCTTACCGACATAAAGCAGCAGGAGGAAACACCACGTGGCTGGGGAAGGAAGGGAAGGAGCCCACGGCCACCATTCCCTCTGTTTCCTGGTCCAGGTTACTCTGAGCTGGAGAGGGAGGCTGCTGCCCTGCTGAGCACCGGGGCCACAGCTCATCTCTGGGGGGCTCCTGCTGCCCGTGCTCCCATGGTCAGGTTGTCTCTGTCTCAAACACCCCTGCCCAGCGCAGGGGGGCTGCACTAGATGACCTGGAAAGGCCCCTTCCAAGCCCAGCTAGCCCATCACCCGGTACCCTCTCTGTGCGTCCCAGTCCACCCAGTGAGCAGGGCCAGCACCCCCTAACCCCAGTCCCAGCTCCCTGAGCCCCGAGAGTGGGAAAGAGCCTGGGAGAGGGTGAAGTCGCGCTGGCTGAAGCAGCCCAGCGGGCAGAACCCAGCCGTCTGTCTGCAGTCCCACTGTACCAAAGGGGAAGCCTGCTCATGGGAACAGGGCCGGCGGGGGCCGGGCCAGCGGCTCCGAGCACTGGCTCTCCACAACAGCCGATTGTTCCGGAGCAGGGCCGATCGCTCGCCCCCTAAATAACCCCGCTCCATCCGCACCGGCCTGCTCGACGCCCTCCTCACGCCCCACGGGGGACGTTCCCGGGGCGGCCGAGCATTTAACGAGCAACTGGAAGGGCTCTGCTCCTCCGGTCACCCCCCAGTCTCGAAGCCTCTCAGTGACCTTCACCCCACAGGCTCTGCTGAGCCTGACTCACTCCGCAAGACCCCGCGTCGAGGCGTCACAGCTGACCGTGGCTCTCGAGGCCACGCACGGGCCCCCAGAGACATCACCCGTTACGGGGCGTCCCGTGGGAGCTGCCCAACCACGCGGGAACGTCCCCACACCCCCCCGAAACCTCTAAACCCCGCGGGGAGCCCGGAGCTGCGCTGGCGGTGGGTGAGCTCACGCACGCACGCTGCCTCGCCGAGCGAGCGCCCACTCAAGGGTCTTGGTTGGGGCGCTCACCCGGCCTCTCAGCACCACCCACACCCTCGGGGGTCACCGTCTGTGAAGGAGGGAGGCACCCGGGTGGGCTCAAGGCATCCCGGTGGGCTCAAGGCATCCCAGTGGGCTCAAGGCATCCCGGGGTTTCACCACCCACCGGCACCCCCAGATCCCGGCCCCACAGGAGGCGACGGGAGAGCCGCTCTCTCGGGGAGTCCGGGCACAGAGGAGTAAACAGAGACCCCGAGGGCTCCCCGCACGGCCGGAACCCGTGGGAAGCTGCGGCCAGCGCATCCACCCAGCCTCACGCGAAGGGGTCCCGGCCGTCGGGGGGAGCTTTGCGGCCGCACAAGGGGGAAACAACGGGAGCTGGGGCAGCCGTCGGAGGGCTCTGCACTCACCAGGCCGTCGCAGGTGCTGAGGGCGGCCAAGCCCCGGCTCGGCTCCCGGCCCCGGACCTCCCCGACCATGTGGCAGGAGTTGTAGCCGCGGGGCTGGATCTTGGCGCCGGCGATGCCCCCGAAGCGCCGCTCGCTGACGAAGCCGGGCGCCAGGAGGCGGCTGTTGAGGCTCAGGTTGAACTTGAGGGCTTCCCCTCGGTAGCGCAGCTCGTAGAAGGCGAGGGACTTGCTCCGGGGGGCTGCGGACCTCCGGTGGAGAGCTCGGTGGGACAGGTCGTAGGACAGGAACGATCCGCTCTCGTCAACCTTGATGGGGTGAACGATGTCGCCGCCGGGGGGCTGCGGAGGGGGCTCTGGGGAGGAAGGGGATCGCCGCTCAGCTCCGGGCTTCCCCGCCTCCCGACGCCCCGCGCTGGATGCTGAACCCCCGGGGTTCNCGCTGTACTTCGTCTTCTGCGTGGACTCCTCAGAGAGCGAGCTGGGCATCCTGGACCTCATCCAGGTTGGTCTCTCCACCCACGGGTGCCTGGAAGGTTCCTCCCCTCCAGACACAGCCTTGACCCCGACACCGGTTCGGTCCTTTGGTGTCTGGAAGCGGCTGAGAAGCTGGTCCCACCTCTGCTCCAGACAAGCTGGTGCATCCCCTCTCCAGCGCCGGGAGCTCAGCTGCTTCCCTGGGGAGATGATTCCCAGGGCTGAGCGTCCACGTGAACGCTTTTCCTCTTGTGACCGGCCTGAACCTCCCCGGCAGTCACTGGTGCCCGCCGCCCTCATCCTTTCCATGGGGCTCCTTGTACAGAGAGAGTTTCCATCTGCTCTCTAGGGCCCTGTGAACGCTGGAACGTGGTGAGGAGGTCCCTCCTGAGCTGGACAGACCCCGTTCTCTTGCCTTTCCTCACGGGGAGCTGCTCCTCCAGCCCATCCAGCTCCTCCTGCAGGGCGACTCTTCCCAAGCATCGGCTTCCCCACCCAGTTGGTGTCACTGGGAAACCGTTAATGCTGCCAGGGCGCCCCTGGCCCTCACCCCACAGCTGTTCTTCCATGGCTTTGCAACCCCTCCAGACACGGGGACACCCCCCCTGCTCTGGGCAGCCTGGGCCAGGCCTGGGGAACTCTTGTGGGGCAGAAACTGCTCCTAGGGCCAACCTCACCCTGCCCTGGGGCAGCTGCAGGCCAGTTCCTCTCATCCTGGGGAAGGAGAAGAGACCGACCCCCAGCTTCTGCACCATCCTCCAGCTCAGGGGGCTGTGCAGAGCCAGGGGGGCTCCCTGCGCCTCCTGTTCTCCAGACCCTTCCTGGATGCCCGGGTCCCCCTCAGCCTGCCCGGCGCTGGAGCAGAACTGATCCCCCACCCAGCACGGGGCAGCGAGGGGAGACCTGGGGTCATGGGTGCCCTGGGGAGCTGTGGAGATCCAGGAGACCTCCTCTTCTCCAGTTCCAGTTCCCTCAGCCGCTCCCCAGAGCCCTAGCGCTCCAGACCCTTCCCCAGCTGCTCCCTGAGAACCACTTCGGGCAGCGTCCGACGTGGATACTCCCTGCTTTGGGGCCTTGGGCTCCACTGCCCTTCAAGCTCCGAGCTCGTTTCAGTGTGAAGCTGCTCAGCCCACTGCCCCTGCTCCTCGTTTCCCTGTAGGAAGCCTGGCGAGCAGTGACACCGCAGAGGCATGAGGACACGAGGAGCATTTCATGGAAACAAGATCCTCTTTCCCTCTCTCCCTGTGTTTTCTGTGTGGGAGCAGATCCAGCGGAAAGAGGCTGCGGCAGCTCGCGGGGGCGCTGGGGAACCCCTGCACTGTGCTGCACAAACAGCCTGGCCTCTGCACAACAAAGCCCTTCTCATCGAGTGGAAAGAGAGTCCCCCCCGGGTTCTCTCTCTGCTTCAGGGCTGGAGACAGAAAACGTGGGCTCAGGAGACCGAGAGGCAGCTAAACTGGGGCAGCCTGGAATCCCGACAGCAAACACTGTCCGTGCCCCTGTGTGTTTGCACCCTGGGCCGTGCTGAAAGGTCAACAACCAACAACCTTTGAGCCCTGGTGGGGAGCCTGCCCTGTGCCAGGGTGCCCGCAGCCACCCTCTCGTGGCCCTGCTCCCTGCAGCGAGGCTGCACTAGAGCTGTGAAGACAACCCCCCCCCCAGGCCGGGGCATCCTGTGCTGCTCTGCCTGCTCTTCATGCTCCCTCTCGTGGAAGAGCCCCCCCCCAAACGCTGCTGGCTGCCCTCTCCCTCTCCTCTCCTCTCCAGAAACCATAAACAGCAAAAACCCCAACGCTTCTTCCTTCTGGAAGGAGAAAACAGAGGTGGCTGCTACTCCGCAGCAGCACAAGCAGTGCCAGCTCTGACGTGGAGACAGGGACTCCGGGGGAAGAAGTCTCACTCCTGTTTACAGTGCCTCTGCGTGGAGGAAGAACCGCGCCAGGGTCCCTACCCAGAGCAACTCCACGGACCGCAGAGAGCTGCCAGCTGCCTCCCCGGGCCCCGCTCCGCAGAGGTTCTGGAGCTGAGGATGGCAGAGGTCCCCAGAGGTTCTGGAGCTGAGGATGGCAGAGGTCCCCTCCAAGCCAAACAGTGCTGTTTCAGCGGCCTGGCACAGCCAAGGGAAGCCTCTCCTCGTGCCTCTGGCCTGCAGATTGTTTTGCAGCAGTCAACGACTCTTCCCAGCTGCAAACAACCCCCCCTCCCCGGAGAGAACAGCCCACACGCTGCACCACGCTGCAGCAGGAGGCTGAACGCAGGGATCTGAGGGTCTGCCCGAGGGACCCCTCAACCATTGCTCCGGGGGCTCTTTACTGGTTTGGGGAGCTGCTCCAGGTCTCTGTTCCTCATGCGAACACCCCGCAGCCAGGCCCTCCAGAGCCTGCTGAGTCCCGAGGCAGCCGACAGAGCCGTGTCCCCAGGGCAGGTTCCTGTCTAGGTGACTCTGCACAGAGCATCTGGAGGCAGGAGCACCCAAGGGAAAGGGTTTGTGTGTCCCCCGGAGGTAGTCAGGGTCACTGGGGCAGCAGCTCTAGCTCTCCTCTGTCAGGGAACTGCTCTGCAAAGGCAACAGCAACCCGTCCCCCCCGTGACTTGGAGCCTCGTCGGGGCCACTCCATCAGCCCCTGCCTGCAGGAGCTCACGGGGCTTTGGTCACAGAGCCCTGGAGCTCAGATGTTGGCACTCAACTCCAGGGCCTCTCAGCACCTCACTCACTCAAACCCAGGGCAGGGATCCCTGCTTCTCCCAGACCAGCTTCCCAAACCTCTCCAGAACCGCTGCGAGGGATAACCAGGCAGAGTCCTGGGGCACCCAGCCCCTTCCCTGTGCCCACCCCTTCAGCACCCAGGCCCCCCTGCAGCTGCACAGCAGATGCTGCGGTCACTCGTGCTGGGAGGACAACAGCCGAGTGAGAAATAGCTGCTGATCCTTCAGGAAGAGGTAACTCCAGGCTCAAATCCACAGCTGCACTGGAAACCAACCCCTCCTCTCCAGGGGGCAACGGCCTGACCGCTGGAAGCGCTGCAGACAGCCAGGTAAACTGCCCGGTGAAGGAACAGCAGAGCAGCGGGAAGCAGGAGTGAAGGGCTGCGGGATCCTCTCACCTTGGGCACTGTGGGGGAGTTGTGGGAAGCAGCAGGACCCGGCTGGCAAGATCCTCCCTGTGTGGGAGCCCTACCCTGCGGGCCCCTGTGAAGCAAAGGCTCTGCGACCAGCAGGGTGCACGTGGGGAGGGGGGGAGAGGCACAAACACTGAGCAGTCTCGGTGGAAATCCTCCTTGTCCCAGCCCAGTCCCCTGGCCCTGAGGTCTTCCCGGCGCTGACTGAGAAGGAAGGAGCAGAACAAACCGTCTCCTTCTCGACAAGGAATCCAAACCCAGGCTTAAAGAGGAGCAAAAAGCCGGCTCCTGAGCTGGGAAAAGCAGCAGCTCAGTCCAAGAACCGGGTGTATTTCACAGCGCGGGATCAAGGCGGCGCAGAACCCCCCCTGCACACGGGGACGGCCGTGAGGACACCCCCCGCCACCCGCCAAGGCCACACAGACAGCGGCGCTCTGGGTTGGGTCGCCACGGGCTGCTCCGGGCAGCAGCAATCACAGGCCGGCAGCACCGCAGGGGTTACAGAGTCATCGCTTCTCCTCTCTAGCTGCTCCTAGAGAACCCGGGGAAGGTGGGAGGAGCTCGGGCGTGCGAGCACCTCGGGGCCCGGTCGGTCCTCTTTCGCTCCCAGGCAAAGGCTGTGGAGCACGGTACCCGCTGGGCAGCGCCGCGGCGGTCACGGCGCCTAGTCAGGCTCCGCCACGCACTGCTCCACGATGTCGCGCAGGTTCGGGTTCTCCATGGCAGCCGCCACTCTCTCCTTGTCGTTGATTTGCTTGTTGACTGCAAAGCACCCCACCAGAGCCCAGTCAGCAGCGGTCCCTCACTGCCCCCACGCGAAGCCGCTGACCCCCCCGTCACAACTGAAGCGCCCGGGACGCTGCCCCGAGCACGGGCTGCAGGAGCTGCTTAAGACAGGGGGGTGGCTGCAGCCTGGGAAGGGGTTGGGTGCCTCCTGTGAGCAGGCAGAGAGCTGTGCTTCGTTGGGATGGAGCCAGGACAGCGACAGCAACTGCCCGGTTCAGGAGGGCTGTAGCCACCTCTTCAGCTACAGACACAGCTGACGCCTGCGGGGCTGGGGGGGAGCTCAAAGCAGCCCCCACCCAAGAGGCAGCAGCACAGGCTCGTGACACCACCAGAGCCGCTGCAGCAGCCTTCGCCACACGGGCTGGACAGAGCTTGGCAGGGGGGTTCCTCTCCAAAGGAGGGGAGGGGGGAAGGGGAAGGGACCCTCGGAAGCACGGAAACGCCCCAGCCAGAGCCACCCCAGCTCCCCAGCTCTACTTACTGTCCTCTTCCGTGGAATGTGTTCCCTCAGAGATGTAGATTTCCAGCTGGGGAGAGACCAGGCAGGTTAGAGCCAGGCAGCAGAGCGCTGCCCGCACAGCACCCCAGACCATTAGCAGAGGAGCTGATGCGGCCACAGCAGCAGCACAGCACAGCCCGAGCACTCATTTCAGAGAGGCCCCGACAGTCCAAGCACTGGGTGTGCTCCTCGCTCACTCTAGGGGAAGAGTAACTGCAGTCAGGCTGCTGGCACTGCTGCCCCTGCAAGGTCCCTGCAAGTCAGGGACGACCTAAGAGCCTCTGAACGGCCGCTGTTGCTCGCACGAGCCGGGTGCTCTTGAGAGGACACCTGCAGCAGGAACCTCTCCCTGAGTTTTGCCCCGTGATGAGAACCACAGAGACCCAAGGGAGAGGGGAAAGAAGAGGCACAGACTATTCACAGATGCAGAGGTGCTGCCCTGCCCTGTCGTTCCCCTCTGTCCGTAACAGCTCACGAGTGCTCGACCCCGCAGGCAGGCAGCGCTAGCGGGAAGGCAGAGCACGCAGGGCCGTTCCTGCGGCTCGAGGGTGGGTACCTTACCTTGTGTCTGAAAGGCAAGCATCTCTGAAGCTTCACCCTCAAGCACAGGCCTGTTTGGAGCAAGCAGAGAGGAGCCCGGTGTGGCACCACGCAGCGTCGGCCTCGGAGGGCTAAGTGCTGCTGGGCTGGGTCGGTCTAACCAGACCTCCGCGGCGATCGCCGCCCTTGCTTTCCAGCTGTGACCCCACCACCGCTGGAGACCCCACTGGAGAGGGCAGTGTGGACTGCCTCCACGGTCACAGCAGCACTGTGCACCCTCAGGCAGCACGGGGAGTGTTCTGCACACGCGTGGGCAGTAAGAGAACAACACAGGAGGCGATCAGAGGGCTCTAACGCTGACTCTACAAGCCACCAGGCGCTCGGTTTAACGCTCCTACAGTCACGTGGAGGACACAGAGAGGGAACTCTCTGTGAGAAAGCTCCTGCAGAGCTCCAGAAGCTCCCTAAACCAGACAGCTGCCCCCACGTTTCCTTGGGATTTGGCTGCAGGGCTGGTAGGGGTCTCCAGACAGAGCTGCTGGCAAAGCCACACCGAGCTCTCCCTACGACTGGAGCACAAGCGCCCGTCGGGCTCGTGGTTCAAGCTGGGAGAGAAGAGAGGGCTTACCGATGAGCGTAGCCAGAGAGCAGTGAGGTACTGTGGGTGTAAACCTGATGACAACCAGACACTCATCTTCACCGATCTCCTGCACCTCCACGCAGCTCTCCGTCACCACTTCCAGTTCTTCTAAAGTGTTGGGCTTCTCCGGGTCCCGGATGGTACGGATGATATCTGCAGCAGGAGACGAGCGACCAGCAGCTCGTGAAGCAGCTCTCCGGGAATCCATCCTCCCGGCTGTGCTTTGCTGCCCTCAGAACAGGCAGAGCTGCAGACACCAGCGACGCTGTCCCACGCGTCGCTTCCGAGCTGGCTGAGCTGAGGCACCCTGCGGCACCTGGTCTCCACGCTCCAGCTCTAAACGTGCTCGCTGTTTATACAGTCCCACTGTAACAGCCAGAAACCAGCAGGTGCCTGTTAAAGGCCAGGTTCTGCCCTCAGAACCACCAGCCCCGCGGGTCCCCGTGGGCCCATCGTGGCCAGGTGGGTTTGTTTGCCTTTCAGGTTCCCCACGATCGAACTCACTAACCAGACAAGCCAGAGATTCCCTGCTCATCGTTCCCCTCCCTGCTCCCAGGGCCTCTCAGAGAAGATTCTGAAGCCATCTCAGGGCAAGCAAACACAGAAGCAATGCCCTGCTCCCTGGTGATCTGTGGGGACAGTGCCCTGCTGCACGGAGAGCCCCGGCGGCGCTGCCTTTACACAGTGACCCGTTCCAGCTGGGCTCACGGGGGTTCACCACACGCTGCCCCGCTACTCCAGCAGTGCAAAGCAGACGTGACGCCAGCCTGCACCGCGGCAGAAGGCTCTGGTCTATCTGCAGGTGCAGACAGACCCACCCTGCTCTCGAGGGCTGCAGAGCTGCCTTCAGTATGTTCCTGCTGCCGAGCTGATAGGCCTAGCCTTGCTGCAGGGATCACAGGGCAACAGGGCACCAGTGGTGCTGTAAGACTTCCAGGAAGGGAGGAAGCATGCAGCCAGCAGGCAGGAGTGTCTGTCTGGACTCTGTCCGACCGAGGAGCCTTTGCCCGAAGTCACAGATGACCCTCACACCTGCCCAAGCCAGGAGAAGCCCTGTATTTGTCACCAGGCTGGAAGCCGAATGCTGATGCTGCTTCAGTTCCACCTGCTCTTCGGATGGCTCTGGTCCCTCGCATCTGCATTTCACACAGGCAGCTGCTTTAGTCCTGCAGAGACCATGCCTGGGCAAACCCTGGGGATGACCTGGAATCACTGGGACTACTCAGCCCTTCGGGCTCACAGCTTGTTTACCTGGAGCCACTGACGATGGACTAGAGCTTCAAGGGACCCTGGCAACCCAAACCATCCTGATGCTGGGCTTTAAAGTCCCTGCACTTCAACCCCTTAATGAACTCCGAGTTTGCTCGGCACTGTTTCCTGTTACTCTTCTGAGCTAAAGCCGTGCTGTGTGAAACCCTCTCACTGCTGCTCACTGCACGCAGAACACCAAGCACCTCGGAGCTCAGCCGTGCTGCTGGAATCCTCTGAGCTCCTACACCTGCCCTGGCAGAGGTGACACCTCCCTGGGTTTTACAAACCCCTCCGTCACTCACTATCAGAAACCTCTGTTTGGCTGGACTATCCCACTGACCTTTCTGGAATTTCTTGCTTTTCCAGCTGTGCCCGGCTGCTCTCCTAAGGTGATGAAACACTAGGGCAACTCTCCCCAGTGCATGGCCTGAGCAGCAGTCCAGCCCCTTTCTCACAAGGCTGCGAGCTGGGAAGCAGCACCATGACCACGGGTGCACATGCACTAAGCCAGGCCTCTGGGTGCGCCAAGCCAGGCCTCTGGGTGCACCAAGCCAGGCCTCTGGGTGCACCAAGCCAGGCCTCCCTGCACTCTCCTCGCTCAGGATCCTCACAGTGGCCACGGCTCCCTCCCCATCCCAAGGTCACAGCATCCACCTCACCTACAGACACAGCCTGGGGCTGCTCGGGGACAGCCAGCAGGACCCGAGGGCAGGCCCTTGCCCTTCCTGGCCTGCCCAGCACCCCAGGGGTAACACCCTGGCAGCGACTCCAACCCTCAAGCGAGCCGCACGTCCTTCCTGCCCCATACCAGGCGCAGTCACCTCCCTCCGGCTCCTCCGCCCTCTTCGGGACCCTCAGTGCCCTCACGGCCGCGACCCCAGGACACGGCGCCTGGCCTGGGCAGGGCCTGGCTGTCCCCAGCTCACCCCACACCAAGGACACACAGCCCCAGGGCTCCTCACAGGCCCCCCCCCCGCGCCCCGCAGCCCCTCGCAGGCCCCTCACTCGCCCCACGACAGTCACCGTAAACTTC
>VZRI01007998.1:36557-70920 GCA_013397515.1 Upupa epops
TGTCCTGCTCCATGCCCCGTGCCGGCGGGGCATGGCAGCCCCTACGCAGCCCGGAGTACCGCAGCACCCGGGTCACCGTGTGCGACAGCAGCGCCAGCACCAGCGACATCCTCCCGCTCCGCCATGGGTGGCGCGGGGTGGCCCCTCCCGGCCGCCGTCCGAGGGGCGGGGACAGCGGCGGGGGCGGGGCGACACGCGCCGTAAAGCCCCGTCACGTGCCCCCACTCCCCAGCCCTCANGCCATTGGCCAGCGCGGTCAGCTGATCCGAGGGGTGGGCTGCCCCACCCAAGATGGCTGCCTGCGCGGAGGGGAAGGAGGGGTTGAAGCGAGAGCTGCGGGTCCTGCTGGCGCCCGCCTCGGGGGCAGCGCAGAGCTGCCTGCGGGACGCGGCCCGCGCCCGGCTGAGCAGGGCCCAGGACGCGCTGGGCAGCCTCCTGGGCCCTGGCGAGGGGATCTATCTGGAGTCTCTGGTACCGGGTGGAGGCGGCCGGCCCCGGGGCAGCGTCCTGCCGGGAGCTTGGGCTGAGTAAGTGCGAGCAGGGCGAGGGGAGGCTGGGAGGGAGAGCCCTGTGCAGGTAGGGCAGACCCTCAAGCTGCGGGACACTGAGGGAGACTCCCGAACCTGGCCTTGAAATGGGCCGCCCCCCATTTAAGCCGCCGTAGCCGAAGGAGTGTTGATTTTTACGGGCTCTCTTGTTCCACTGGGGCGGGGGGGCGTTCGTAACAAAAAAGAAAGCTCTCCTGTTTCGTTTAGCTGCTGTCTCTAAATGTTGTGATATCCTGGCTGCTTGGCTTCCTCAGCTGCTGGTCAGGGCTGAACTCTGTGTGACTTCATTCATCACGAGATGTTTTGTCATCACGAGATGTTTTCACGCTGCTGAGTCCAAACCGCAGTCACGTTGCATTTCTCAACATCTGCAGTGCCAAGCAGCAGCAGCACTGCTCAACCCTGGTCTGCCCCAGTGTTTCACTCAGCACCATCCTGGCCAGCTTCTTGCTGCTCCCTTTCTCTTCCCCACCCCATAAAGGAGACACCTGCAGAGTTTCTCATTCCGAGCAGCAGGGAGGCAAAACCTATGGAGATCGGCAGTGCTCTGCTTCTCCCTGGCTGCAGTGCTGCTGTTCCTCCTCCTAACTGAAGTCATGAAACACACACCATGCACAACTAAAGGAAAGAAACCCCCTTTGTCTTGAGAGGAAGAGAAGTAGGGAGTCCTCAAGGGGTGCTGGAATCTCTGCAAGGGATGAGAGACGTTCTAGTACTGGGAGGGGGTGGTGGCTGAACCTTTACATTGAGAATGGCACTGAGGTGACATGAGGGGTGCGGTCCCTAAACAGCCCCAATGTTCTATCTCCAGCTTCATGTGGGAGAGCACAGAAGATGATGATGTGCAAGCAGGCAAGACAAAACTCCTGGCTCTCAGCACAAGCCATGAACTGTTTGTCTATGAGTTCAGTCTAGAGGATGGAAAACACAGCCCAGTTTCCCTGCACAGTTGTAAGGAAGATGCCCTGAGAAAGCTCCTTGAAGCTGAAAACATCCGTGAGTAGATTTCAGTATGTGTTTGGTGTTGGAAGTTACTGGAGCCGTAGTTCTGCTCCCTGGGGAAACAAGGCAGCGGGGCTGAACAGTCGGGAAGTGTCGGGTACTTCCATGCTGATTAAAGTGATCAGTATCTCGATTAATGGACTTGAAAAATGAGAGACCTAAGTGCATCCAGAGGTGTCTTTAGAGGGGGTTAAGCTGCATTAATTGCTTGGATGATGTGAACTAAAAATAAACAAAGCATGCTTGTGGCACCCTGCTGTCTCAAATTTCCCCTTTTGTCTTGAAACTGATGGGAGGAAGAGAGAGATGGGGCTCCCTGCCGATCCTGGAAGAGCTAATCCCACCCTGATTTAGGAAGCTTGTAAAATTCCTTGTCCTGACAGTGACAGTGGGGTTCAAGACAAAACAACCCCTCTGCCCCCATCCTGGCGTCATTAAGATGGTAGCAGAGGCAGTGGATCTGAGCTGCAGTTTTCTGAAGAGAGCTTTACAGACAGAAGCACTGGACTGATGCCGCCCTAAAGCACCTCTCCATTTCCAGGTCTGTCTTCAGTTTCCTCTCTGAGGCTGCTGTCTTTTGGAAACAACAAAAGCAGCCTCCTGCTGAATAATGCTGTGGTCACGCATCTCGCCTTCCCTGGAGCAGACTCCCCCTTGGAGACACGAGGCAGCTTCACCCTTGATTTGCCTCCCCAAGCTCTGGAACGAATAGCAGATGCAAACTGCTGCCGGGGGCTCCTGTTTCTGTTGGATAGCTCTGGCTGGATCTGTATCCTTTGCCTCAGTGAAGAAGATCAGGATGAACAGTCCCTTTTCCCTGCTGTCAGGGTTAAGCTGAGTTCTGATGCGTGTTGCAGTGCCTGTTGCCTTCAGGGCTGGGAAAGGCAGTACAAAGTGCCACAGTCCAGTTTCAAATGCAGATTCCCAATGTGCCACTGGAAACCTGCTTCACCCTGGAGTGAGAGGTTGAGTGGCTGTGAGAGGTGGCTCTGCGAGCAACGGGCTTTTAGCCGCCATCTCTACCCTTGCTTTTGCTAGAGATGGCCTCCAGAAACGGAGGGCAGCAGCCAGCTGCCTTCTGTGTTCGAAAGAAGAGGAGCCCAGGCTGGCAGGCTGTTCCACAAGGTGCTCAGCTGTAACCCGCTCTGCATCAGGCTGCTCAGTACCTCCAGGTACCTCTGTGTCCCAGTTCTGTGCCTGCTAACGCTCGTCCCAGCTCATGGCTCCAGTGCTCTGCCCCGGCACGGGCTCTGTGTGTGCCCTGTGCCAAGCTCAGTGCCGTTTCCTTTGACGCTGTGTCCAGATGTGTTTGACTCTGTTGATGGTGCCAACCTGGCAAAGGTGAACGTAGCGCTCTGCCAGGGATCCGGAGGGCAGGCTGAGGCTGGGAGTCCAGCCGTGGCTTCGCCGCTCACTGCCTTGAGGGTGTCGCACGCTCTCGGTGTTGCTGTGGTCCTCAGTGCTGCCGGCTGGGCCTTCCCTGTGGATCTGAACGCCTACTTCAGGTCGGTTTGGCAGTTTCAGCTGTACTCATTAGAAAGGGCTGGGTGCTGCTCCTGTCTGGAGCTGTGGCTCTGTGGGAGGGCAGAGGTTCCGTGTTTGTTTAAGGATTGCCCACTGTTAGTTGCTGCAGTTCATCCTCCACTGCTCTACCCATTAGAAAACCTTGGCAGGGGGCTTCATCTTTGCTCTGGGGAGACGGGGGCACTGCCATCAGTGCCAGTGTGTGGGCATAGGAAGGTTGAGCTGCTCTGATACAGCCTCCCTGGTGTTGCCTGGTGACTGAGGACCAGGCTGTCATTCAGAGTGGTGTGCAGGCACAGAGAACAGCTCTGGGGTTTCGTGGCTTCGCTGGAGACACTGCTGTATCTGTGAGAGAAAACTGCTTCCCTGACGGCTCCTGGGGAGGTGGAACAGGAGGGGTTAAATCTGCAATCATGGGAGAGGGGGAGACAGAACATTTGTGCTTTACAGGCAGTTCCCGGGGCATCTGCTGTGTAAGAGGGATCCCGACAGTCTCCCGCTGAAGCCTCCCGAAGGGCTTGACGAGGACGACCTTGCTAGTTCTGCCTACAGCATGGAGCTTCTGTCGACACCTTTCCGCACAGACAGGTACCTAAGGAAGGGGCTTTGTTCAGCAGGCTGGGCTCTGCCTCCCTCAGAGCACTGAGTAACCAGCTGCTCCGTTACAGCTGTGTTAAGGAGAATCAGCTTGCTTGGCCTTGTGGCTTTTGGCTGTTAGGGTGTTGGAGGGAGGGGAGCATCTCTCCCTGCTGAGGAGAGGCTGACACCGCTGGGTCTTTGGAGGTTGGAAAAAAGGAGCTTGAGGGGGGACCCCATGACTGTTGATCAAATGGAAAGAGTGGGGGTCAGGAGGAAGGAGCCAGGCTCTGCTCAGGGGCACCCAGTGCCAGGACAAGGGGCACTGGGTGTCAGCTGGAACAGAGGAGGATCCACATCAAGAGGAGAAGCAGCTTCTTCCTGGTGAGGGTGCCAGAGCCCTGGAAGGGGCTGCCCAGGGGGGCTGTGGAGTCTCCTTCTCTGGAGCCATTCCAGCCCCGCCTGGCTGTGTTCCTGTGTGACTTGGTCTGGGGGCTCCTGCTGTGGCAGGGGGGTTGGACTGGGTGATCTTTCGGGGTCCCTTCCAGTCCCTGACACTCTGAGCAGTGCATTGGGCTGCAGAGTACTCTGTGTTCACGTGAAGCGTTCTGGCTGTGCTGAGACCCTTAGGTCAGAGGTTTAACCTCGGGGATGATGTGAGGTGGTTATGTGATTGGAGTAAAGGATTCTGGAGTTGCTTTCGTTCTGCTTGGTTGGTTTTAGTGGATGGGGCGTGAGGGTGGTGCCAGCTACTGCAGCTGTGATCCTCGGCTGAGGCTGCCAACAGCACGTGAACAGAAACGAGCAGGAGCTGTTAGGGTTGAATTGCGAGGTGCTGGCTGGGGTCTGTGAGCTTTGCTGATCTCTGCTGTTACTGGAGAGCCTTCTGAGGGGACTAGAACGGTCTAACTGCTGGGGAGGTACTTTGGGTGTCACAGGTGACTTCTTGCTTCCCCCCAGGTCCTGGAGGGCCCACTTGTCCGCACTACGTGACACAGTAAGGAGGAGGAGAAGACCGGGCTCTTCAGCCTCGATGAACACCTGGGATTTACCTTGTCATCAGTTCTTCACCCACCTGGAGGGCCACGATCCTGAGATCTGCGAGAGCTCCCAGCAGGTGGTGGCGTTTGTCCCGCGGGGTGTTGCGTGGGCCCCCTCCCAAGCAGCGCAGAGCAGCGTGAGGCAGCAGTGGGAACCAATCCCCGCAGGAGCACCGCAAGAAGTGCAGAAAGTGGAGTGCAAGCTGGTGACTGAAGCTAGAGCCCTGTTTGTGGTGGCATCGGGCAGCACGGGACTGACTCTCGTGCTCTGGGACTTCGAGTCGCAGGAGGTGACGCGTTACTGCTTTGGCAAGAGCAGTGTTTACGTGGATTGCAGTGAGGAGGTGCCTTTGTGCCTCGTGCTGACAGGTGAGGGGGTGTTGTCATTGTTCTCCTGCTGTTCCTGATGAAGGCATCTCTGGATGGGGGGGGTTCGTGGCCTGCCTGCCTGCTGGGGTGTGCTGAGGTGGGATCCAAGCGGAGCCCCTGCAGCGGGTTGCTGATGCCTTTCCAGTCACGGTCTGGTTCCTCCCTGTAGAGCGTGGCCTCTCCTTAGTCCTGTTCGGGGTAAGCCAGGAGGAGTTTGTGAACAGGCTGATGATCTATGGCAGCGCTGCAGCCGTAGACTCCGTCTGTCACCTCAACGGCTGGGAGCGGTGTTCCATTCCGCTGCACGCGCTGCAGGTAAGGGCACCTCTGCGGCTGAGCAGGGCGCTCGCTGCCTTCAGACACAAGCAGCAGGAGACCCTGGGGGCAAACAGCAGCGGTTTAGTTGTCAAATAATGACCCCCCCCAGGAGAAACACAGCAGCGGAGGTGTGCACCCAGAACAGGAAGGACAGGCGTTAAACTAAGCGCTGCTCAGAACTCCTCCTGGAGCTGGACCCGCAGTGCTGTGTGGCCAGTTTGCAGCAGCTCTTGAAGTACTTGGGACTGAGATTGCTAGGGTACCACTGCTGCAAAGCCAGGAGAACTTAGAGCTACCCAGTGCTGCTCCGTATCTCGTAACAGTGGGAGCTCAGGTGAAGCCACTTGGTCCTCTGGGGTCACTTCAGGGTGCAGGTGTTGCACACACACAGTGTGCACTTTCTTCTGCTTGTAGTGCTGGCACTGAGCGTGATGTGCTCTGGAGAACAGGCTCTGTGAGGAGTGGCTGAGGGAACTGGGGCTGTTTAGAGAAGAGGAGACATTATTGTTCTCTACAGCTGCCTCAAAGAGGTTGTAGCAAGGCTGCTGCTGGGCTCTGCTCCCCAGTTCCTAATGCTAGGACCAGGGGAAATGGCCCCAGGCTGCATCAGGGGAGGGTTAGACTGGATCTGAGGAAGAAGCTCTGTGCTGAGAGAGTGGTTGGGCACTGGACCAGGCTGCCCAGGGAGAGGGCAGAGTCCCCATCCCTGGAGGGGTTTAAAAACTGAGTAGCTAGAGCTCTTGAGGCCATGGTCTGGGGGTTGGGGAGCTGTTGGGGTGAGGGCTGGGCTGGGTGATGCTGGAGATCCTTTCCAGCCAGGAGGATTCTGTGTGAAAACACGAGCAGGGAGCTGACAGCACAGATGTTTAAGACCCAGTCTGGCTGTTCTCCCGCATGTTTGTCTAGGCAGGTTTGGAGAACCATCAGCTGGACACAGTGGACTTGTTCTTAAAAAGCAAAGAAAGCCTTTTCACCCTGTCTGGACCTGAGGAGTCTGCCGAGAGTGTGTCTCAGTCTTACTTGAGAAGTAAGTGAACAGAAGGAGCTGAATCAGTGGCAGAGTACTTGTCTTCTGCTGTGGCTGTGTGCTTGTCAGAGCCAGGTTTGCCCTCGCTGTCTGGGCGATGCTGTGCTGTAGCTTCCCTCCTCCTGGAGAACAGGAGAGAGCTGGTGCTCAGTGCCTGGGGTTTGGGGCGCTCTGGGCTTGTCATAGCTATTGGGGCCGCTGGCTGTGAAGACAAAGCCTGCCTCACACCCTGTGGGAGATCTCTGTAGTGCTCCTGGTACGCTGCTGCGAGCGTTCGTGGGCAGAGCACTGAACCCCACGTAAATATTGCAGATTTGGGGGAGCTGAGGCCAGCTCTGGACTTGCTGTGCGCAGCCATCAGAGACAACGACATGGAGCCTCACAGCAAGCACTTCTCCGAGCAGCTGCTGAGCCTCACGCTCTCCTTCCTCAGCAGGCAGCTCGAGGAAATCTTCGTGCACTCAGCAGGTAAGGTACTCGTGTGGAAGCACAGCTAGGCTGTCCTGGGGGAGAACAAGGGACTTCTCCACTTAAAAGCTCGAAGAAGGAGAAGCATGGAGACTGAGGGTGGGGAGAACCTTATCACACTGTCTAGCTCCCTGAAGGGAGGGTGAAGCCAGCTGAGGTTCAGGCTCTTCTCCCAGGCACCCAGCTCCAGGATGAGAGGGCAGGGCCTGAAGCTGCCAGGAGAGGGTTAGGTTGGCTGTCAAGAAGCCCTTCCTCAGGGAAAGGGTGCTCAGAGCCTGGACTGGACTGCCCAGGGCAGTGGGGGAGTCCCCATCAGTGTCTGGAGGTGTTGAAGGACAGCCTGGCTGTGGCCCTGAGTGCCCTGGGGTGGCCGCTGGGGTGCTGTTAGGTGCTGGGCTGGGCTGGAGGAGCTCAGAGGGCTATGCAGTCTTGGTGATCTGGGATTCTGTAATTTAAAATGAAAGTGCTGGAGCTCAGTGACCGAAACCCTTTTTGAAGGGGGGACACAAGAAATTCACCTCGTGTGCTCACAAAGCTCTGCAGACAGGGCCGTTCTGGGATGTGTGAGGGTGTCTGAAAGGGACTTTGGGGCCGTTGCTGGGTAGCTGATGGTAGCACAGGTCAGAGTGTGGAGTTCACTCCACAGCTGCCTGCTCGTTTCTCAGTGCCATCACGTAAAATACTCTGGCCTGAGCGTTCCTGTGCCCGTGGGATGGAATAGCCTGGTCTGAGAGAGCTGAGAGCATCACCTGCTGGGTTAGTTGTTACCCAGTCCCGCTCAGTGTGCAGCAACACAGTCCCACATCCCAGTATAACCCAAGAGGCATCTGATGGGGTTGGCTGGTTAGGCTGGCCCCGCTGAGGTGCAGCCCGATGCTCTGTTTGACACCCCCTGGGTTTTGAAGGGGACCTCAGACTAATCTGCTTCAGCTTGGCTGAAGACAGCGTTTCCATTCTCACTTGCCTGTCCCTGGAGGGGGGGAGCCCAGCCGTGAGGACACGGAGCTCTCTGGGCTGCGGCTGTGTGCGGGCAGTGCAGTGCCAGAGCCCGAACGGGTCCCCTGGCACCGCGGAGCTGCGGGCCGTGCCCTTAGCAGGAGGCGCTGGGGGTTGCTGTGCGTTCTCTGCTGTGCCACTGACAGCTGGGATGCTCTTGGGCAGAGCCCGAGGGATGCCTGCGCAGGGCTGCAGACCTCTTAGCCCATTACATGATTCAACTGCGAAAGTACCTGCGCAAGTACCCCCGGCCGGAGGCAGGCGTGGGGCCGGCTGCGAGCGGCCGTGCCGGGGAGCTGCCCGTGCTGGAAGAAGCCTCCGCGTGGGAGCAGCTGACAGCAGAGGTACAGACAGGAGTGTCCCGGGTTTGCTGTTCCTTGGAGTGTGTGAGGGGGCTTTAAACGTCTCCACGCTGTTGCGGATGGACTCGCTGGAGGACAGTGAGGCCAGTAACGCTGAGGGTGGAGGAGAGCAGTTGTTCTCATTCTCTCCTCTTCCAGGAGGTGGTTGCCGAGGCCATCCTGAGCAACAGAATGCCAGAGGCCCAGGCCTTCTTCCACAGGCATCAGCACCCTGCTCAGAGCCTCCCAGAGTTCATTCAGATAGGTCTGGATCTGGTCTACGACCGACTGCTGCAGGGCAACACCAGAGAGGCCTCTGGACTTCTGACCAATATGGTGAGGGGTGTTCTCAGCCCTTCCTTACAGCTGGCGGAGTAAAGGAAGGCAGGGCAGGGGCGACACTTCGGTGTCTGAGGGACTACTGCCTCTGCCACACACGTTTGTTACCGTGAGGGTCGGGTTAAAGAGCTGTGTGGGTCACGGCTGCTGAAGGGGGCAGCAAGGTGACCCTGGCTTGCCAGGCAGTGTCAGGTAGAGATCCCCAGGGCACTGGGATGCTTTGAGCCCTTTACTCGCTGCGTTACTGACCGTCCCAAGCCTGCTGGCAAGAGGCTGTGGGCTTCGGGTGCAGCGCTGGCACGGTTTGCATCCAACAGCTGTCTCCTTTCTCCTTAGGGCTTCGATGCCCAGGAGGAGTTGCGCAAGGTCTGTTTCTACACCAGTGACAAACACGTGCGAGACCTGCTGGTAAGGGTGCAGAGGGCTCTGTGTCGCTGCTGTTCCCGGGTGAGAGGCCTGGTGGGTGCTTCAGCTCTGCATTGAACCCGCTGCTGGAACAGGAGCGGCGTGGGGAGTTGCTGCAAGGTGCCACGGACACGACTGTGTTCTTGTGTGTTGGCAGCGAGTGTGGGAGTGGGTGTAGTGCCCCCAATTCACGGTGCCCGTGGTCTCCTTCCCGTCCTGCCTGCTTGCACACGGTGTGAAGCCCTGTCCTCTGCACTTGAGCCGCTGACTCGGTGCTCCCAGCAGCTGGCTGAGTGATGGTTTGCAGGAGTGGTGAGCAGGGGAGGGCTGGCGCGGGGGGTAACCCTCCACTCTCAATTGCAGGTGAAAGCTTTACGAGGAGAGCGTTGCTTCTCACAAGAAGAGAACAAGATGATAGACTTCGTGCATCGGGCCGAGAGCTTGTACGCAGGATCCTTGCAGGAGAAGAAGGAGATTCGACCTCCTGGCAGGTACTCCTGGTCCCCCCGTTTTACTTGTTCGTGAGTAGCACCCTCAGGGTTTCAAACTCGCTGCCTTGGGCACCCCCTGTGATTGCCTGCACCCAGGGCTCCCGTTCTGTTCACACTGCCCTTCGCTCGCAGGGTCAGCGTGGGGGCTGCTCGCCCACCGGTGTCGCTGCCCTGTTCTTTGCACCCTGAGCCTTGCTCTCTCTGGGCAGCGGGACAGAGGTCTCCCTGCCATCACCACCACGAACGAGATGGTTTTAATGCAGATGATCCCCTTGGGATGGTGAATCAAGGGGAAGGTGTTGGGAGGGACTGGCTGCTCTGCCTGTCGCACACAACAGCCAGAACGGAGCCGAGAGCCTATAGAGGATTCGTTCAGCACTGAAGCTGCTGTGGCAGTTAACTGTGTGCCCTGCCAGCTCGGGGGGAGGGAGGGCACCCTGCTCATTGCTCTCTCACCCACGCACTCTCAGACTCCTAGCTGAAGCGAGTCCCTCTGCCACCACCCCAGGTTTGCTGACCCTTCCCTTAGGCTGTTAGCGTGTGGCTGCTGTTAGAAGGCCGCCAGCAGACCCCCTGACAGCAGACTTCACTGCAGTTCCCAGAGCTGGAGGAAGGAACGGGACGTCTCCCCGCACAGCGCTGTTCTGGACTCCTTGATGAGTTGTGATGCGCGGGGGGCTCGCAGGAGCAGAGTCACGGTGATGCTCAGCTGGGCTCAGGAGTGGGATGAGCTCACTCAGGAGATGATTCTTCTGCCCAGAAGACCCCGCCAAGGCAAGTGTTGTGGGGCTGAGGGCTGAAACCGTAACTCAGGCTCTTTGGCAGGGCATTTGTGTGCGGGTGGCTCTGGTGGAACTGGAGCTGTGTGCCACCACCCTGCTCTGTGCCCGTGAAAACAGGTGAACAGTGTGGCTTCATCCTGTTGCCTTCGGTCGGGGATCTGGGGTGTTCCTGCAGAGGGAGTTAGCTGTCAGGGGCCTGCCTGGTGCACAGCCTCTTGTCACACGAGCTCTGTTCCTTCTGTGGAGCTGCCTGCGCTGCAGCATTACAGTTAGCTCCTGCCCCGGGAAGCTTGAAGCAGCTGTACCGGTACCCTGAGCCTCAGCAGGGCCCTGCAGCCACTCCTACAGACGAGCCGTCAGCTTGCCCTGCTCTCATTTGCCCTTTTGCATCACAGAGCTCCGGCTGTGTAGTCCCCAGGCCCTGTGGATGCACCTGACAGCGCAGCACGACTGGCTGAGTATTTGCTCGTGGATAGAAGAAGCTGTGCTCGGCCAGGCGGCCTGCGGACAAGCCGAGTGGCCCCCTCTTACTGCAGAGGTTATTGACCGGAACACGCTGTGTAGCAGCTACATGAGGGATGAGATCTTAAACAAGCTGGCTAGGTAGGTGTGACACCACCCTCGGGCCTTGTGTGGAGCCACGGGGGTGTTGGTTCTCGGGCCGTGCTCGCTGCCCTCTTGGGGACCCTCACAAATCCATCTCTGAGGGTGGTTTTTCTCTCGTTACCCGATTAACAGGGGAGCAGTGGAAAACTGCCTGGTCTGACTGGGCAGGCTCTGTGTCTCTGCCCCTCAGGGAGGTGATTGCCTGAAGGGAAGGGTCTGCTTTCTAGTTTTGACCTGAAATCGCCCCTCAGGAGGGGTTGGAGGGAGGGAGCCCTGTGCATTCAGTGAGTGTCTCCTCTTACAGGAGCGGAGTCTTTGTGCCTTCTGAGCTGGGAGATTTTGGGCTGCTGCTGCAGAGGCTGTCCTGCCTCGGGGGAGTGCTGCAGAATCCTCCCCCTCTTCCAGAGGGCGGTGCCGCCGCTGGTCTGGACTTCCATGCTCGTTTCATCCTGCACTGCTTGGAACAGAACCTGCAGTACCTGCTGTACACGTACTTGGACTGTCACGGGTACGGAAGCCTTTCCTGCAGGTGTCCTGGTGAACCACAGCTTTAGGAGCTGGCAGGGAGGGTCTCCTCGACCCTGTTTGGCCAGGCAGGGTGGCACCAGTGTTGCCCATGGGTGAGATGGGTCACCCTAACAAACACCTAGGCAGGCGTCCCTGTTTGGGGGTGGAGGATGGACACGAGGACTCTGTGCTGACTGCGCTGCCTCTCCTCTCATCCCCAGTTTAACTCCTTCCAACTGCCCCACTTTGGACAGCAAGGAGCTGCAGGAAGCACATCCCTGGTTCGAATTCCTCGTGCAGTGTCGGGGGGTGGCCAGTCACCCGCAAGGTAGGAGTCCAGCCCTGCAGGACAGGGTGCGTACTGCTCACGTGAAAGCTCCCTCCAGTTCGTGGGGTGCTCCAGTTCGTGGGGTGTGCTTTGACTTCTCTGGCTCTGTGGGGTTTGTGTTACTGTCACTGCACATCACTGGAACCTGTGCCCTCAGCTCCTTCCCCTCTTCACAGAGGTTTCTCCTGCTCTGGAGGAACAAGGGGTGAAACTCAGCCCCAGTGCAGGGTGGTTAGAGGGGCGATCAGTCCCACGAGAAGGCTGGGATCAGGGCAGGGTTGTGGGATCGAGGAGTTTGGGCTCGGCTGAAGCCTGGTGTGACTGGTAAGGCCTTGCCAGCCAGTTTGGGCTCGGCTGAAGCCTGGTGTGACTGGTAAGGCCTTGCCAGCCAGTTTGGGCTCGGCTGAAGCCTGGTGTGACTGGTAAGGCCTTGCCAGCCAGTTTGGGCTCGGCTGAAGCCTGGTGTGACTGGTAAGGCTTTCCCAGTCAGTCAAGGAAGATCCCTGTCAACAGCCCAGACCCAGGAATCCTGCTCTCCGTAGCCACAGAGCACTTGAGCCCAGAGCTGGATCGTTTCCCGTCGGGTTTGGCGTGCAGTTCAGCCCCCCTTCCTTTTCCTCCTAAGATCCGAGGATGATTTTCCAGGCCAGTTTGGCAAACGCCCAGATCCTGATCCCCAGCAACCAGGCCAGCGTGAGCAGCATGCTGCTGGAGGGACGGACGCTCCTGGCACTCGCTACTACCATGTACGCCCCGGGGGGCATCGATCAGGTACGGTGAGCGGCAGAGCTGCTGGAGGAGCAGTCACGAGGGCTTGAAAAGGGCAATGAAAGTCGGTGTCGTGGCTGCATCAGGATTGACTCCTCCTGCGAGGAGGTCTGTGGTGCCAGCTGCCCAGCTGCAGCGAGCAGAGGGGCTCCCGGGTTGTGGTTTCGAAGGAGCAGGGTGCCGGGGCAGTGAGTTGGGGCCGTTGTAACCCTCATAACAGTTACAGCTGTGAAGCTGTTCCTCAAACAGTTTTGCTGTGGGCAGCTGGTTTCCATAAAACACTTGGAGCGACCCTTGGGAAGCAGAGTGGGTGCTGGCACTGCTTCGTCCACACCGCTAGCTGGGGGCGTTGGGGGGTTAACGCAGCAGTGACCCGGTGAGGTTTCTTCTGCCTACAGCAGTCGCGCTCTTCCTCGCGATGTAGGTCCTGCAGGATGAAGCTGGGGAGAACCCCCTAAAGAAAGTGGACCCACAGCTCCTGAAAATGGCCTTGAGCCCTTACCCCAAGCTCAAAGCCGCCCTGTTCCCCCCGTGCACGCCTCGTGGGATTTTGCCGCCGGACATCTCTCTCTACCACCTCCTCCAGGTGCACAAGGGCTTCTGGGCAGAAGGAGAGGCGCCGGGCACCACTGCGGGCTGGAGTCCTCGGGCAGGGCGGTGGGGCTGCAGGGATGGCACTGGTTCTGGTTGGGGAGGATCTGTCTCACGGGCTCTGTTTTGTTCCTGGCCTTCCAGTCGCTGGCGCCCTTTGACCCCTCCAGGCTCTTTGGCTGGCAGTCCACCAACACTCTGGCTGGGTCAGGTACGTCCGCTGTCGGCGCCCGTAGAGCCTCCAGCCTGAGAGACCTTCCAGGGCAGCGCGTCCGCAGATAACTCAGCCACAGCTGGCTTTGTTAGCAACCCCCCCGGGCCGTCTCCTGAAGCCTGGTCCTGAAACCCCACCCGGGGCTCACAGGGGTCACCCCTAGCGAGGCTTTAGTTTCATGCGAAGCCCCTCGCAGACAGACAGCGTGCTCGTGTGAGCGTGCTCGTGTGAGCATGCTCGTGTGAGCATGCTACGAGCCGCAGCAGCGGCAGTTCCCTTCCAGAGCGGGTGGAGGGCCCAAGGGGGGGAGCTGCGGTGTCGGTGGGGCCCGAGACCCGGACTGGAGTGAGAGCAGAGGCGGTTCTGTGGTTGTCGTCTCGCGTCGTGGAGCCCAGGGGGTTGAAATGGGCGCCTGACCGCGAGGCTGATCCGTCCCCAGAGGCGCCGGGGGAGTTTCCTCACTTCTCCCGCCCGGAGCTGGTGGCCAGGCACGCCGTCACCGAGCGCCTGGACTGCTGGTACTATCTGCAGCACGGACGCCCGTCCTTCGCCTTCGGCACCTTTCTGGTCCAGCAGCTGGTGAAGAGCAAATGCCCCAGCCAGCTGTAAGTCTGCTCACACCCCACGTTGCTCCTCGGAAGCGCCCGTGCAGCACAGGGAGAAGGGTTAGTGCTCCCCAGCTGCAGGCTGGGTGCTCGCAGTGCCCTGGGACTGAGTAGGATAGAAAGCAAATGTCACCTAAACCCAGGGGAGCTCTGCTTTGAGTGGCCTGAACTGAGTGCCCGGTGGAAACTAGGGTGAAACAGGTCGCAGTCCTGTCAAGCAAGGGTAGGCTTTGCCCGTCTGGAGGTCAGAGCCTCCATAGTAGAGAGAGGCCGCCCTTCCCTTGGCCATTTCCAAAGGGCAGTGGCTTGTGAGGTGAAGGAAGAGGCAGTGACGGTCTGCAGCTGGAGGAGTGGATTTTCGGGCTGATAAGTATACGAGGTTTGTCCAGCTCCTGCTCTGGAGCAGTGAGAACAGGAGCTGGGAGAGCTCTGGGAGCCCCCTTGTCCTTAGCAGGGCGCCCACCTCGTGCCAGGCCCCTGGGGGGGTGTGTGTGTGGCTTGTAAACCCCTAGGCGGGACCTCTGCGCTGAGAGGTGAGCGGGGTGAGAGGCTGGTTGTGTGCAGACGCAGGCAGGGTGAGCGAGGCTTTGAACTCATCCCTGGGGTGGTGCCACACGGCAGCCTTTCCGTGCCAGCGTGCCCTCTGAGCGCGGTAGCCCTCGCTTGCAGGAGGTGGTCGGCCTTTGGCAGAAGGGTGCCCCGACGGCTGCTGCTGTCGTTGCAGGGTTCAGCAGGCGGCGGGCGAAGCCTCTGTGCTGGCGCTCTCTCTCTTCACTGCGCCCTCAGTGGGAGCTGCCTGCGTCTGCTTCCTGGAGCTGCTGGGTCTCGACAGCCTCAGGCTCAGGGTCGACATTAGAGCTGCAAACCTCATCTTCAGCTACAGAACGAGGACCGAGGGAGCTCACCACGGCAAGATACAGGAGGCTCTGGGTGAGGGCGCCTCTTGTTTCTGCTGGCTGGGCTGCTCCGTGTGAGCTGGGCTGAGACGCAGCAGAGGGTTGAGAGACTGAAGCCTCTTACCCTTCCAAGGGCTGGGAGTTTTGCTCTTCCTTTAATCCTGAAGGTGCAAGGGAAGAAAACCAACTCAGCAGCAGCGGGAGCACCGGCAGGCTCTGTCAGAGCTGCCTAGGGCTCAGCATAGTGCTCAGTGGAGGGTGGCCTGTGCTGTAGGAGGGGTTGGTACCCAGTTTCCCCCCTGTTTCCTACTTGGAAGCCGCCTCAGTGCTGCGGGAAAACCAGTTCCAGGCTGTGAGGAAGCTCCCTTTATCCTAGGAGTCACCTGAGGGAGTTGAATCGCTGACTGCAGGTCCCTGGGTGCCTCCCTGCCCTGTCTTTTCAATCTGAGAGCAGGGAGAGCCCCTGACAAACCGGAGCGAGAGCCTGTTTGGGGAGAGGAGAGCTTGTGTGACTCGAGGGTTGAAGCTGTTTGAGAACTCAGGCAGCCGTTGCCGCGAGGCCTGCGTTAGCGGGGTGGTGACTGGGTGCTCTTGCAGATGCTCTGGTCCCAAACAGCTTCTCAGCGACCACAACAACTTGTTGTGAACAGTGGAGAAGTTTACAAAGCTGGCCGGGGGCGACAGAGCGGCAGCAGAGGACCTTCTTGTCTCCTTAGAAGAAGCCCTTTGGGATGCGATCGAGCGCCAAGGACTGAAGAGGTCAGACTGGAGCCTCTGCTGAGCTGCAGCACTGCCTTTCCTGGTCTCTGAGCTCAGAGTACAGCTGGGGTGTCTCGGCTGTGTCTTGGCCGGAGTAGAGGAGTCCAGCTCGCTGCTCCACAGAGCTCTTGCACCCAGCTAGGAGGGGGACTGTGCTCTTGTTTCACGGCCAGTGTTGTCAGGGCAGGACGGTGGAGCTGCCCTGCTGGGAGGGAGCTCCCCCCACGGGGAGAGCGAGCTGTAGTGGGGAGGGTGGGAGCGCTGGTGCTGCAGTGTGCGGGGCACGCGACACGTTTAGACAGCTGGCCCCTGGTTCAGGACGGCTGAGGCTCCCTCGATCCCTCGCAGGACCAGCAGTGACTCCAGGAGGCAGTGGGCGCTGGTGATGCAGTTCTGCCGAGTCCACGGCGTCGGGCCGAGCACGTCCTACCTGAGGGAGTGTGCCAGATCCAGCGACTGGCTGCAGTTCCTCATCCAGAGCCAGCTGTACAGCCACCGGCCGGAGGAGGTGAGTGACTGTGCCCCCCTCCCAGGGGAAGGCAGTTTGCTGGCGCTGTGGTGTTAACAAACCCCGAGGGAGCATGGCAGCGTGGGGACATGGAAGCCTCCTCTGCTCCCAGGGGGTCAGCAGTTGTCTCGGGACACTCAGTAGCCTGATTGCCCAGCTCCTGCTGCCAGCCCTTCCAACTCATCTGCAGTTCTCGCCCCCTGGGCACCTGATAAGCTACCACAGGGTGAGAGGAGGTGACTGCAGAAGGAACTGGCTGTTGGCAGATTCGATCCCAACCGTTAGAGGGGGGAGCTCAGGAAACGAGAGCCCCTGCTTGAAAACGCTGAGGTGATGCTCTGGGATCAGCAGTGCAGCACGGGGATCGCAGGGAGGAGGGACTGGGATGCAAACACAGCTGGGTCTCTGTGAATCAGCCAGGGTGATGATGATGACCTGCTCTGAGCTGCAGTGGCTTTCTCGAGTCCTGCCCTGGCTTGGGCCGTTACCACCTGGTCCCTGCAAGCTCTAGGGAAGCTCCTTCCCTCTGTCCCTTCAGGGCTCCTTCCCTCTGTCCCCCAGTGCTCCCCCGGATCCTCTCTCTACACACAGGTGTCTTCTGTTCCTCTTCCCCAGGTCATTTCTCTCCTTCAAGACTTCTCTCCTGTTCTACAAGACCACTTGATGCTGGCCTTGGAAAAGCTGCTGCCCGCGTGTCCCGGCGCAGGCTGTCCCGAGAGCAGGGGCCGAGGTGCAGACAGTCTCTTCCAGATCCTCCTGCGGTGCCAGAGGAAGTCCAACCCCTCGTGGTACCTTCTGACTGAAGGGCTGAGGAAGCAGGCTCCCATCCTGAGCGTGCTGGCAGCGTGCTTCCCGGTGAGTGCGGGAGAGGTTGCTGGACGTTTAGAGAGACCGCTGGGCAAGGGGATGTAGGAGCCAGAGTTTTAGGCGGCATCACCCTGCCTGTGCCCGGCACCGCTGCCTAGAAGCGACCCGGCAGAGCGAGGGGACGCTCCTCCTGCGTCTCACCCGCCCCCGGGTCTGGCCCTTCGGCAGGACGCGGACGTCGTGCGCTGCCTCTGTGTGTGGGTGATCACGACCGTGGACGATGCCACCAGAGCTGAGGCCACGCAGCACCTCCAGAGCTCAGCAGAAGATCACCAGTGGGACCTGCACGACCTCTCAGTCGTCTGGAAAGCCCTGCTGAGGAAGCGGAGGTGCACGACTCTCCTGAACGGCTTCCAGCTCTTCCTGCAGGTGAAGCAGGGCCTCTCTGGTGCTCTGCTTGAGGGTGCTACATCCCCCTGTCTCGTGACCACAGCTTGAGGGCTGGGTCCAGTTTGGGCACCACAGGATCAGGGCGCTGAGGGGCTGGAGCGGGGCCAGAGAAGGGCGATGAGGCTGGGGAGAGGGCTGGAGAACAGGGCCTGTGAGGAGCGGCTGAGGGAGCTGGGGTGGTTTGGTTTGGAGGAGGCTGAGAGGAGACCTCACTGCTTTATACAGCTCCCTCAGAGGAGGTTGTAGTGAGGCTGCTGCTGGGCTCTGCTCCCCAATCCCTAATGCTAGGATGAGGGGCAGTGGCCTCAAGCTGCATCAGGGGAGGGTGAGACTGGATCTGAGGAAGAAGCTCTGTGCTGAGAGAGGGGTTGGGCACTGGACCAGGCTGCCCAGGGAGGGGATGGAGTCCCCATCCCTGGAGGGGTTTAAAAACCGAGTAGCTAGATCCCTTGAGGCCATGGTCTGGGGAGCTGTTGGGATGAGGACTGGGCTGGGTGATGCTGGAGGTCCTCTCCAGCCGGGAGAACTGTGGCCTGGGTGTCATCCAGGGGAAATCCCCTCAAGGGGACTCTGGCAGCTGTTACAGATGAGCAGTCAGCCCCATGTGGGACTGTAAAACACGGGGGCTGGATTGCTCGGGAGCTGGAGAGGACAGGTTCTGCCTTAACCCTGTAACCTGTAACCCCTTTGTGTCGTCAAGGCCTCCCCCCTGCTGTCCCTGCTGGAGGTGTACGAGCTGTGCATGGAGCGCAGGAGGTACAGCGAGGCCAAGAGCAAACTGGACGAGTTCCAGCAGAGCCTCTGGCGGGTAAGAGCCCCTCTTTCTCCGCGTGGCACTGCCGGCGTCTTCCCTCGCCCCAGCGGGATCAGCTCCTGGCACTGCCCGTGGAAGTAGTGGCAAGGGGGCCGCTCAGAGCCATCGAGCAGCCTGCTGAGCGTGGGGTGCTCTGCAGAGACGGGGCCAGTCAGCGCTGTGCTGAGGAGCCCGTGCCTCGCAGCCAGGACCCTTCTGAAGGGTTTTGGGGGCGCTGGGTCGCTCCGTGCTGTCGCTCTGGTCGTGGCAGTGGCCTGGGCTTTGCTTCCAGTGACTCGCTGAGCTGCGCTCTGCTCTGGTCGAGGCACGGGTGCAGCAGCCGGCTGGCTGTGAGAGGGCTGCAGCGCTCTCTGCTCCTCCTTTGTCCCGTGCAGGTGTCTTCCCGAGTTACCCCGCTCCTTTCCACCCGAGTTCTCTAGCTCCCTGTGTGGGCAGGGGGCTTCCTTCCTGCGGCTGAAGCCGAGGGGAGGTCCGTTTCCTTGCCCCGTGTGCCGGAGCAGCTCGGCAGGAGCTGCTGATGCAGCAGTGGCTCTGTCTGTCCAGCTCTGGGCCTTCCTGCGTCTCCCTCCGCTGATGCTCAGCAGGAGTTTGTGCCCTCCCTGTCACAACCGCTCTGCTTTCAGACCAGAGCCAGGCACAGCAGGGTCCCCGTGGGAGCAGCAGGGCCTTGCTTCCCCGTCAGACCTTGATGCCTCCCGTCCACAGCTTAAGGCCGGAGCGGAGGCAGCGGCCGCAGCGGTGCCTGTGCTCTGGCTGGAATCCCAGGCCTTGTTCCTCCTGGAGCTGATGATGCAGCAGTGCAGAACCGAGTACGAGCTGGGAAAGCTCTTGGAGCTCCTGGCTGCGGCCGATGGGCTCCTCCTCGACGGTAAATGGCCTCCCCCGTTAGACGGTGTCGCTGCCCTGACCCGAGCCCCCCCCTGCGAGGGTCCCGGAGGGGCTGGGAGCGTGTGCTGCTGTGCTCCTGCGCGAGAGGCTGTGCAGCAGAGGGGGTGTCCCCGCATCGGGCTGAGGGGAGCACGGGGGCTGGAGTGAGGGACTCGGAGCTCGTGTCCAGTGCCCTGGCAGGGGAGGAAGTAGCCCAGCGTCCCCAGCCGCCCAGAGCTGTCGCCGTCTCTGCCCTTCTGGAACACAGGCCCTTACGTGAGGAAGCTCTGCGCGCTCAGCCAGGCCCTGAGGGGTTCCTGCGTGGCCATCAGCCGCTCCGTGCTGAGCAGCCCCAGCCTGGAGGCGTTCCGGAGCGAGTGCAGGTCCATCCTGGAGCAGCTGCAGGAGCAGGGGATGTTTGCTCTGGCTCGCGAGGTGGCAGCACTGGCTGAGTTGCCCGTGGACAGCGTAGTCACACAGGAGGTACAGTGCTGTGACCTCTCGCTGCTCCTGTCGCCGCCTCGGCCTCCCCAGAGCACAGGGTTTCTTCGGATCCCTGAGAGCGGAGCGGCTGTGGGTGCTGGGGCGGCCCTCCCTCGCTGTGCGCGCGGTGGGAAGGGCAGAGGCATCTGCTGCTGGCGGAGACACCCGGCGTTCTCAGTGCTGGTCTCCCCCTGCGAGAGCTTCCTCTGTGCGAGGTTGAGAGCTCTGTGTGTCCTGCAGGTCCTGAGGGATCTTCACCACCTGAGAGGCGCCGGGCAGTGGCACCAGGCCCAGACGAGAGTTGACTTCTGGAAGAGATGCGACGACAGCTTCCGCCAGCATTCTGTCTCCAGCAGAGCTGCCTCTCAGTTCTTCCTCGATCAGGCCCACGCAGCGCTCGAGTCTCCGGCGCAGGAGAAGCCAACCAGCATTATGGAGAGGCACTTGCTGCTCACCCTTGCTGGCCACTGGCTGGCCCAGAGCGGCTCGGGGCCGCTGCACGAGCTGGAGGAGATAGAGAAGCAGGTCTGGGTTTGTCGCATCGCCCTGCGGGTGATCTCTGCGGCTGAGGGCTCGGGCCAGCCGAGGCTCCCCTCCCGTGGTGGCCTGGACCCGCATCCTGCCCTTGATACCTCAGCCAGGGAGTTCTCTTTCTCGAAGCTTCCCGCTCTGAACGCGGCCAAGTACCTGAGACTGGAGGCGCTGGTGGGCAGGGAGTCCCAGCAGACCCTGAGTGACAACGAGCAGGAGGCACTGGGGTTCCTCGTCGGGCGCCTCCTGGACGAAGGGAGCGTTCACGAGGCCAGCCGGGTGTGCCGGTACTTCCGCCTCTCCCACAGGGACCTCTCGCTGGTGCTGCACTGCCGAGCGCTGGCCTCGGGGGAGGCCGACCTGGACAGGCTGCACCCCGACATCCAGGCCCTCCTGGGAGCCAGAGAGCGGGCGTCTGACAGCAGTGCCTCCCAGCAGAGCAGGGGCCCAGCCGGTAAGTGGCACCAGCCAGCTCACGGCATCACCGGGGTGCCCGGGCTCCTCCTCTGTCTTGCGGGGTGAGTCTGCCCCGGACTCCAGCAGGAAACCAGGCCCTGGTGGCAGAGGGTGCTGAAGGCTGCTGTGAAAGGCAGGTGAAGCCGCGGAGCAGACGCTGCTGGCGCTGTGCGTGAGCCCCCGCTGCTCCACGGGCAGCTCTCTGTTAGAGCTGCTGTAGTCCCAGCCCTCATCCCTTCTCGTCGCTGTTCTGCTGAGCTCTGCCCGCGCTCCTGCAGCGTCCCCTGCGCGTCTGCAGCCGCAGCCTACAGCAGCAGCGGTTACTGCAGAGGTTGGGTCGGGGGCTGAGCCTCCCAGGCCGGGGGGTCCACGTCTGTTCAGAGCTCTGCCCCGAGCCCCAGCCTTGGTGTCCCTTGGCCTTGCAGGGAGAGGGTTGACGGGACTTGTGTTTGCAGCGTCGAGCCTGGAGGACTGGACCCACATTGTGGCTCCATCTCCCGACGACCAGGTAGTCCTGGGTCTGAAGACTCTCACAGACGAGTGCGTCCACGGCAGGAGCTACTGCAGGCAGGTGCTGTGCCTGTACGAGCTCGCCAAGGTGGGTGCCCAGTCGCTGGAGCTGTAGGGGGGAGGCATAAGGAGAGGTGAAAGGGCTGAGCCAGGGTGGGGAGACGCTTCCTAGGCGCCGAGGGTTGAGATGAACTTGACTCCAGGCTCCCCAGCCCCTCCCCTGCTTCTACGGGGCCAGACCCAAGCCTGTGTCAATCTGAAGGGCCGCCTGGCTCTCTCTCGGGCTCCTGCTGCCCGTCTGGCGTGGTGCCCCAGGCCTGTGCCTTCGTAACCAGCAGCAGCCTGGGAGCAGAGGTGGCAGCTGCCCTGGAAGGTTTGGCCCAGAAGGGCTCTGCAGGCTTCCCACAGCAGCAGCTCTCCACGCGGAGGCTGCTCAGGGTGCTGCTGACAGCTTCCTAGGGGGTTGACCCACACAGTGACTGCAGGAGGAGGAGGAGGTCGTTGCTTTTTGCGTCTCTGCTCCACGACTCTCCTTCCTTCCCCTCCGCTTGTGCAGAGGTGCTGCCCAGCTCTCCTTCCGGGCACAGAACCCCCCTCCCTGTAGCTGCTCTTCCCTGTGTTTGGAGCAGAGCACTGGGGGTTCTCTGAACGGAGCAGCTGTCCTGAGCACAGGGGTTCCGAGATCGGCCCCCGGCACCTCAAATCCTGGGGTCAGGTTTGGAGTCTTTGCTGCCAGGAGGACATTGAGGGGCTGGAGAGCGTCCAGACAAGGGCAGGGGGCTGGAGCAGCAGCGCTCAGGCTGTGGGGTCCCCATCCCTGGAGGGGTTGCAGGGTGAGGGACAGGGGTTGGCGCGGCCGCTGTGGGTCAGGCCGTGTGGAATCCCCTCAGAGTGCTGTGTTTGTCAGGAGTTGAACTGCTCCTACGCTGAGGTGGCAGCCCGCGACCCCCACAGAGTGCTCGGAGCCATTCTGTCGTCCCGGCAGCCCGAGAGGTGCAGGAAGGCCCAGGCCTTCATCAGCACTCAGGGGCTCCGGGCGGAAGCGGTGGCAGAGCTGGTGGCTGAGGAGATCACCCGGGAATTGCTGGCGTCTTCGGAAGGAAAAGGTAGGGAGAGGCCTGACGCGGCGCTCCAGCGCTCCGGGGCCCGAGGGGCTGCCCTGCCGCTGCAGCCAGGGGTGGCTGGGCAGCTCCCTTCAGCTGCGGGACCCTCGCGGTGCCCGCATGGGGTCTGGTGGCAGCCTCCTTGTGCTCGCGGGGGGCTGCAGTCAGGAGGGGGTGTCAGGTTCATGGTTTCTCGAGCAGAAGCTGCTGGGCTTTTGCCATCGGAGTCTTTGCGGCTCGGAGAGACCCCGGTTCTTTCCCCCGTGCAGACACGGCCCGGGCTTTGCCCTGTGCTCTGGGGTGAAGGGAGGGCAGCTCTGAGGGGCTTCTGCAGCCACTGAGAAACGGAGGCAGCGCTGAGTCCAGGCGTTGCCCTCCTCTGCCTCTGCCCTCTTCCTCCCGGCTCCTTGGGAAGGGTGGAAGCCGCAGCCGCCCTGTTGGAGCCTTTCTCCATCCCCGGAGCAGTCGGTGCTCGCGGTCCCACTGCCTCTCTCCGTGGGCGCAGGGCAGAAGCAGGTTGTGAACCCCGCAGCCGAGAGCCAGGAGTTGCTGCAGCTGGCCAAGCTCTGCCAGGACCGCACCCTGGTTGGCACCAAGTTACTGGACTGGATTCCCCGGGTGCCGCGCGGAGAGCTCTCCTGCAGTGAGTGAAGGCGACCGACACTGACACCAAGAGCCCTGCTGAGGGGAAGGGGAGGTGCAGCTGCTGCTGCTGCTGTCCTGGGGGGGTGGTGTTCAGCTGCTCAGAGCCCTGGGGCAGCGCCCGAGGCTGTTGCAGTTCCCTTTCCAAGGTGCCCCTGGCTGGGGGCTGTGTCAGTGAGCCCCCTGCACTGGAGAGGTGACGGAGGGAGGGCGGGCGCTGTGTGTGGGGTAAGGAAGTGATCCAGAGGGCCCAGACTTGCCCCAGAGTGAAGGGAAGCCGTTAGAGAGGCTGCATCTCCAGGTGTCACGCAGCAGCCCCGCAGTCCTGTGCGGCAGGGTGTCTCCGGGAAGGCTGTTCCCTCCGAGAGAGAGAGAAGGGAGGGGGTGACCACCCCCAGCCTCCTGCCTGAACCGCCCGGGTTCTCCTGTCCTCAGTTACAGAACTGCTGATCCTGGCCCACAGCTGCTTCAGCCTCACCTGCCACATGGAGGGGATCACTCGTGTGCTGCAGGCAGCCAGGCTCCTCACGGACCAGCACCTGGCGCCCAGCGAGGAGTACGGCCTGGTGGTGGGTGTCCCTGCGGCGTGAGCGCTCGCGCTACCCCTTCTGCTAAGGAAAGGGGAGCAGGGGGGCGCTGGAACGGCCGTCACCCCCCTCTGGGTGCCTTGGTCCGAGCAGCTCAGTGGCTGCTGGGTCCAGCGGGGGATGATTTCCTGCGACAGAAGCTCTCGGAAGACTCCTCCACGGAGAGAGCGGAGGGACTGGGCCAGCTGGGTGGGAAGGGCAGGGGCGAGCGCGGGGGCAAGGCGGGCAGTCCAGGCGCTGTCTCCGCAGGTTCGCCTGCTCACGGGGATCGGCAGGTACAACGAAATGACCTACATCTTCGAGCTGCTGCACGAGAAGCACTACTTTGAGGTGCTCATGAGGAAGAAACTGGACCCGGTAGGTGCAGGGCAGGAAGCTGGGTTGCAGAGAGCTGTGCAGCTGCGTCGGGAGCCGAGGTCAGCGTCGGGGGGTTACCGGTGGCAGTCGAGCTCCCCGGTCGGAGGTTTGCTGCAGTTCTGGTTTAGCAGGGCTGGAAGGAGAGCAGCTGGGGAACGGCACTCGGTGCTGGGGTGCTGACAGCTCTCCCGTGGCACAGTCACCACGCGGAGTCAGCTCTGCAGTTGGTAGAGAGCTCGAGGGGCTGGATCCTCTTCCCTCACAAAGGTGCTCTGGAAATGCTCTGGGGACGGCTGGAGGAGCCCGTGCAGGCCCCCTGCCCCAGAACAGAGCGCTCCAGGGTACCCGGCGGGGGCGTGCAGAGGGCTCTGGGGCTGTTAACCTGGCGTCCTTCGCCCGGCAGAGCGGCACGCTGAAGACGGCGCTGCTGGATTACATCAAGCGGTGTCGGCCCGGCGACAGCGAGAAGCACAACATGATAGCCCTGTGCTTCAGCATGTGCCGAGAGATCGGGGAGAACCACGAGGCTGCCGCCTCCATTCAGCTCAAGCTCATCGAGTCGCAGCCCTGGGGTGAGTGGAAACCTCCCAGCCCTGCAGTAGGCACCGGCTGGGATCAGAGGGGGTCAGGACCCGTGTGCCCTGGCACTGTCCCTTCACTTCTGCTGTCTGCAGGGTCCCGTTTGCCACCTTGGTTGCCCTCAAGCCTTTCCCGGGCTGCTCTGGTGGCTCCTGCAGTGAAGGAGCACTGGGGTTGGTGAGGGGGCTCTCGGCTCAGGAGGGTCTGAGGGGGTTGGTTTGGCCCCACCTGCACAGCTCCGGTGCCCTGACTCCACGGAAGGAAGCTGCCGTTGGCTCTTGCGGCTCTTCCTGCGCCGGGGGGAGTGTTCTGTGCCCAGGGCCCCCCTTACGGACCGCTGGGTCCTCCGTTGTGCCTCCCCTTTTCAGAGGAGTCCCTGCAGGACTCGGCCAACCTGAGGAAGCTGCTGCTGAAGGCTCTGACGCTCTTCATCGACGCAGCAGAGAGTTACTCCAAGGTAGAGCGAGACGAACGGGGCGCTGTCTGGGAGCAGGCACGCACTGAGCTGGGCCGGGAGGGAGGCAGCTGCTCGGGGGGCACTGCGGGTTACAGAGGAGCTCTCCCAGGCTGAGCAGGGCCACTCTGTTCTGTTCCTCTTCAGCCGAGTTGAACCAAACCCCCCTGCTAGCGAGGAGTGGAGCTTCCTTTGAACCAGGGCTGGGAGCCAGCTCCGCTCAGTGTTGGGCTGAGGGAGGGGGGAGTTCCCGCTCCCCTCCGGGAGCACCCCTCAGCGCCGTCTTTGTCGTGTGAGCAGGACTCGTGTGTGCGCCAGGCCCTGCGCTGCAGCCGCCTGACCAAGCTCATCACCCTCCAGCTGCACTTCCTGAGCACCGGCCAGAGCACCATGCTCATCAACCTGGGCCGCCAGAGCCTCATGGACACCGTCTGCTCCCTGCCCCGGTTCTACCAGGTAACCGGGGCTCCTGGCCTGCTCTCCCCTCCCCTGAACGCGGCTGTGAATCCCGCTGCGGCCCCCCAGCGTCTGGGGGCCAGGAGGAGGGCTTTGCAAAGACAACCGACGCTCCCCCCCTGCGGACAGCCCCCTCGAGGGCTGGGGGACCAGGACTGGCAGGGGCCTGCTGCCTGTGCTTCCCCGGAGGGCAGCACCCAGGGCACCTTTCCCGGGGGCAGTAACTGCAGCGCCCAGTCTCCCCGCAGGCAGCGATTGTGGCCGAGGCCTACGAGTTCGTTCCCGACTGGGCTGAAGTGCTCTATCGCCAGGTGATCGGCAGGGGGGACTTCGCTTACCTGGAGGAATTCAAGCAGCAGAGGCCACTGCAGCCCAGCGTCTTCGAGGAGATCGCCAAGAAGTAAGTCAGGGGCCGCTCTTCCGCGGGCACAGGCGGCTCTCGGCCGCTCCGGGCTGCTCCTCACCCGCACTGCAGCAGTCGCTCTGAGCTCCCAGCTCCACAGAGCTCGAGAAGAAGGTGCCCGAGGGCTGCCCAGACCCTCCTGAACAGCCAGGGCAGAGTCAAGGTCCGGGAGGGGCCGCAGCTGTCTGTGCTGGGCAGGGTTTAACCCCAGCGCGTCGGGACCGCAGAGGCAGGGGGGGAGCACTGAGTCTGTGGCTCCTTCCAGAGTTAAGCAGCACCCCCCTGCCGAGGCGGCGCTGAGGAACCTGAAGAAGCTGCTCACCTACTGCGAGGACATCTACACCTCCTACCGCCTGGCCTACGACCACAAGCTCTACGACGTGGTCAACGCCCTCCTCAAGGACGCGCAGACGGGCTGCTGCCTCAAGGACATGCTGGCCAGCTAGGCTCCGGCTCCCCGTGGGCTCTGTCCCTGCCGGGCTCTGTTGCGGTCTGCTAAGCCCCGAGAGCTGGGGGCTGCAAGCGTTTAAAGCAGAGACTGTCAGCCTCCCCCTGTTGTGTGTGGTCTGTTCGAGAGCCCAGCGGACCGGGGCAGCGGCCATCCAGCAGCCCTGGGACCTGGCCCGAGGGCAGCAGAGAAAGGAGGGGGCTGCTCCTGGTGGCAGGAGTAACTGCCCCCGGCAGTAAGGACGCTCAAACAGCTTCGGTACCTGAAAACCACTGGGCTCAGCGGTTGCAGCAGGCAGTCAGCTCATCAGGGCAGTCCTGGAGGCGCTGTGGTTGCCGTCAGCGTCTGGAGGAGGCGCAGCCGGAGAGGCAGCCGGGGCACAGCGCTGAGGGCTCGCCCAGTGAGAGCAGAGCAAAGAGGAGGGCCCGGTGCGGCTTCCCAGGACTCTGCTGCAAGATCCTGGAAGAAGGGGTGCAGCGCCAGCGCCGGGGAAGTCCTCACCAGTGATTTTATTAAACCAGTTGCTTTAGAAAAGATCACAGCAGCCCGAGCTGTTACCAGAGCAGCTGCCCCAGCTGCAGGAACTGGTGCGGTCTGCTAAGCAGGGTGGTTGGGTTCTAAACCAGAGAGGAGGGCCGAGGGGTGAAAGAGCTGCCCGAGCCCAGGAGAGACCCAAAGGCTGGTCTGGTTTCTAACACCTGAAGGGCTGGAGCCCCCCGCCCTGCACTCGAATAAACTGAGAGGGGGGGAAAGGGAAGGTCACCCTGAGCCACAAACGTGGGGCTTTCACCCCCACAGGCCCCTCTTCCAGGCTGTGCCCACCCCGTCTGCCAGCTGCCTCAGGCGGAGCGGTGAGGAACCCCAGCTCCGCAGCTGGGGACCTCGAGCTTGAGACCAAGCAACTGTAAGGCTGAGTGCACCCCCTGCCCTGCTGCCAGGCCCCGGGCAGGGACAGTTAAGGCCCAGTCGCAGCCCTGTGCTGGGAACAGAGTGCCCTCTGCCATCCGTCTCCACCTGCGTGGCTGTCGCCGTGGCAGCAGGAGCCCCGGCTGCCTGGGGGCTTGGAAGCCGGTGGCTGGAGCTCTCCGGTAGCCCGGCTGTTACCCGTCAGGAGTCAGACCACCAGCACAGAGAGACTGCGGCTTGGGTTGTAGCATTTGGCAGAGTTTAAAGGAAGAGAAGTTGTGCTACATGTTGGAGGGAGCGGGGCAACAGAAAGACGGGGGAAGGGGGGGAAACAAACGTCACATGAAGTCTTCGAAGTCCTGTACGTATTCGCTGCCGTAGCCCCCGTAGTCGGCCAGGTCGTCTTTCATTGTGGCCTTCAGCCCCCCGCCAGGCACCACTCCTTTTTTCTTCTTTTTGGCTTTATTCTGCTGCAGGAGGAGGAGCGGGGAATTGTTCAGGGGGGAAAAGCCCTCCCGCTTCATCCAGTCCCACCCCAACCCCTGCCCCTGAGCTCCAGAGGCCCCTGCCTGGGAAACACAGCCAGGGGTGGCGACTGAACCCCCTCCCTGGGCAGCCAGCCTGTGCCAAGGGCTGAGCACCCTCTCCAGGGAGAAGGCTCTCCTCAGGGCCAGCTC
The DNA here is from genome assembly GCA_013397515.1 of Upupa epops. Taxonomy (NCBI): domain Eukaryota; kingdom Metazoa; phylum Chordata; class Aves; order Bucerotiformes; family Upupidae; genus Upupa; species Upupa epops. Next base: position 64,096 of record VZRI01007998.1, read on the forward strand.
CCCTGGGGCAGCTGGAGGCTCCTTCCTCCTCTCCTGCCCCTTGTTCCTTGGGGGAAGAGACCAACCCCCCCTCTGGGTGCCTGCGGAGTCGGGGGTTACATTCTGTGGGATTAATGAATGAACTGGGGGTTTAACCGCTGCAGCCGCCCCGAGCACCGGGTGCAAGAGCTCCCCTGCCCTCCCTGCTTCTTTAGCCGCTGCACAGCATGGGGCTCCCCGTTACCCAGCTACTCCACATCCCCGGCTCTGGCGAAGGTGCCAGTTCCTTGCCCAGCCGGGTCTGACTCCGGCCCTTGCTCTGCCTGTCGGCCAGCAGGAGCTCAGCGGGAGGCAGCGCTGCTGCCATGCAGCCGAGGTTCTGCCTGCCGCCTCCCCAGCGCCTCCCCCCAGGGCTCTAAGGCTGACTAACCCAGCAGCCAGAGCTGCCATCCAACCCGCAGCGGGAGGTGGGGGAGCCCCGCTGCCTCCCGCCCCCCCAGAGCCCGGGGTGGGGGTCTCCTACCTTCTCTTGTTTCTGCTTTTCGCTGCATAGTACTGTCAGGGTGTTGGTGATCTTTTTCAAGTCATCCACTTCCACTAGAGAAGGGAGCAAAGGAGACAGTCCTCAGCGGTGTCGCTGCTCAGGGCGGCGCCACAACCCAGCGCCCGGCTCTCAGCGGTGGCAAACGCTGGGGGTGACTCCAGAGCAGGGATCTCAGCCCTCAGGGAACACCCAGCGGGGGTCACCCGGGCCCCTGCGCTCACAGCTGCTCGGTTCAGTGGTCCCTAGGAAGCAGGGAGCTGAAACTGGAAGAGCTGGTGATCACAGACGCCTGGAGGAGGAGGCTGGCAGTACAGACCCCGCGGGGCCCTCACAGGGAGTCGGTGAGAAATGGTCCGAGAGGCAGGGGGATCGCTCGGCGCGGGGATCCCTTTGCTCGGGGAGCAGCCAGCGCTGGCTGGGTTTACGGAGCGCTGACCAGGATGGAGCTGCAGCTCCACCAGACGCCCACAGCCCAGTGCAGGGACAGACCCCCAGCAGCAAGCAGCCCCAGTCCCAGAGCCAGCAGAGGAGGGGGAAACGAGCTGAAGCTGAGGCTGGTCCTGCAGCTCCCTCTCGGCAGCTGAGCGCCACAACAAGTTACTTCCAAGTCTGGCTGTAACCCGACTCAGTTTTCTAACAGCCCGAGCTCCTCGGGTTACCCGGCTCCGGGATTTCTACTGAGGCCTCGAGAACATCTGAGCTTGAGCTCAGCGTGAGGCCCCGCTTTAAAACGAGAGGCAGGAGGAGCAACAGCAGCGGGGAAGCGACGGGACGGCGGTCAGCGCGAGCCACGCAGAGCAGCCCCAGCTCCCGCCCCGCGGCGGCGCGGCCTGGGCAGCCCCTGCCTCTACTTACAGGAGATGCAGACGTCCCGGACTAGCGCCTCCAGGAAGCCGGCGTAGTGAAAGGACTTCTCGTACTGCGTGATTTTCTCCTTGAGGAGCTTGCCGAATTCCGTGAAGTCATCTTTGGACGAGGGATTCATGGCATCGATTCCACAAGTGTTATTTACACCTGCACGGACACACAGAGCAGCTGGGAACCACGGCCTGGCAGCCCTGCCAGAGAAGCCAGTGACCTCGCTGACACCCAGCTCCGCACAGAGGCCAGGAGCCCGAGCTCGGAGCCTCAGGAAGCCTGCTGTGCAGCACCTCAGAACAGCAGGCACCAGCCCTTCTCTTACTCCACGCTCCTTTGAGCCAAAGCACCAGTATGACTGGGGAGTTAGTCAGGCATCTGCTTCCTGCTGCCGCAGCGTGTTGAGACAGAGCTCCTCTCCTCTGAAGAGGAGCCTGTGGCTCTCAGTCCCTGCTACCAGTCTGAATTCAAACCACCGCCCGCATGTGCTCCCGCCTGTGCCAAACGGAGTCCTGCTGGCCACCACCGTGACCACCACGGCTCTTACCAAAGGTTTCCTTCGCTAACTCAAGGTCTGACTCCTCTTGTAGCTTCTTTAGCCGTAGTTTGTCTGCTAACTGTTCTTCCGGCGTGAGCTCCTTCTGCTCCTCCGGTGCCTCTAACTGGAGGAAGAGACGTACACGGGCACAACGTCAGGGCACCTCGCAGCCCTGAGCAGAGGTGGCACAGAGGAGCCTGTGGCTCCTGCCCGCCCGCCCGAACGCCATCCAGCCCCAGCCCCGCGTGGCCGAACGCCCCGGCCACGCTCAAGGTATCACCCACTGCAGAAGCAGGAGGAGCCCCCCGACGGCGTCTCGGCATGGCACGCACGGAGCAGCCCAGATAAGCTGCTCCAGAGCTGGGCTCCTGAGATAAACTGCACGAGCCTGCCCAGGTGTGCCTGCCCGACTAGCGGAGACCTCTGCGGCTCCTGCTGAGCCTCCAGCTAACCCCAAAGCCACCCTCACGCCCTCCCTCCCCAGGACCCGGCACGAGGCAGGAGTTACCCTTTTTTTCAGCTCCTCCTGCTTCTTCTTCTGCAGCTTCTCTTTCTCTTTTATTTTTTCTGCTATTTTCTTTTTCTCTGAGACTTTGGGTTCTACAAAAGACGGAGCAGAGCACTCAGAGCCCGGCACAAGCCAGGGAGCCACAGACCCCGCGCTGTTCCCCAGGTCTGAGTGTGCAGGCACTCCCAGACAACCGGCCTGCTGCTGCGCAGAGACACGACTCCAGCTCTTACCTTGTTTTACCTCCGTCTCCTTTACTTCCTCCTCTTCCTCCTCATCATCCCAGTTGTCCTACAAAGCAAGGTTTAGCTGAGGTTCTTTCACTCGCGCAGAGGCCAGCAGCTCACCTGAACCTCTTAGAGGCTCCCTCACCCTCACCACCAGGAGGGCAGCGGCTGCCGAGGGGACCAGGACGCTGCAGGACGCGGCTCTCACTGCGCACCAGGCAGCTGTGAGTCGAGGAATCAAACTGCCTGTGACAAGGGCAGGGTCACCCACAGCCGAAGGAGCTGAGGCTGCGCTAGAGGTCACGAGATCCTGGCACCTCACAGGCTGCTCGCCCGCTGGAAAGGGGCAAACTGGGCTGAAAGAGCAGACCCTGCAGGCACCACCTCCCAAAGCCCTGCCCGTGGGGAGCCCTGACCCCTCAGGCAGAGCTGCACCGTGAGAGCAAAACCCACTGGTACCAGCTGCGGGATGCACTCTGGACCAGGGGCTCCTGGGGTTCCGTGAGCAAAGGAGCTCTGGGGACTCCTCCCCAACCGACCACCTGAATCACCAATCTGGAGAGCATCTAAAAGCAGCCCCAGCTGTGCTGGTTCCGGCAGCTCTGCCTCCAGCCTGCACCTTCCAGATTCACTGCGGTGCTCAGCCAGCGCCTGACACCAGCCAGCGTGCACAGCGCTGCCCTGCACCCGGGGGATGATCCGTGCTTCAAAGCAGGACAGGCTGTGGGAGCAGACATGGAGGAAGCGCCCCAGCAGCCACCTGCTGAATCACCTGCAGACTCACAGCAGTCACCGCTGCGTCCAGGGGACTGCACCCTACAGGCCCCAGCTCACACGGAACCCCTACAGCAGGGGCACCCCCCTCCCAGCTAAAAGCTGAGCCTGTGAACGGGTGAGCTGAACCCCAGAACCCAGCGACTGCTGCCTCTCCCCAAGCGGCCAAATGAGCTGCTGCCTCTGGTGAGGGAGCCAGGATGAAAGGAGCGCCGGAAGGAGCCGGTGTGCCAGGCTTGGTGCTGATCCCAGCGCGTTCCTCTCCCAGCTCGCTCGCTAATTGGCACTTGCAAGGCATTCATTCGCTTCCCTTCCCCATTCCGAGGAGCTGACTGCAACGTGGGGCAGCTCTGCTCGCATCTAATTAGCAGCTTGTTACACCCTCTGCTTAGCCGGCGCCTGCCTTCCCCCTCGCCGTCCTTCACGTCCAGTGCTGTGGGGTGAAAGCCCCCGGAGGAGGACACCCCCTGCCCGTGGGGTCATGGGGCTCCCAGGCCCGAAAGGAACAACCTGGTGTCGGTGCGCTCGGGGGCTGAGCAGAGGGTACGTGGGCTACGGCTCCCATGGGGGCACAGAGGCCCAACCAGCCCTGAGCTCCTGGGAGGGAGAGCTCCAAGGTCTCAAAAGAAGGGCTGGCTGGCTGCTGGGCGCCCACCCAGCCACCCAGCCCAGGGCAGTGCTGCTGCAACCGGGTGCAGGCAGCTGCCAGCTCAGTGTCACCAGAGGAGCGCCGCTGGGAGGGCCGTCCACGAGGCAGCACGGCCTGAAGAGGCACTGGGCTGTGCTAGCTGTCTCCCAGCTGCTCCGAGCAGCCCCACTCCTCTCCCAGATTCACGGCCATTAATGCTCTGTCCAGGCTCTGCTTCGCTGCTGGGGGCACCCACGAAGGCACCTGCTCCTGGCTCACTAATTCCAGTGAGCTCTGCTGGAGGAAAAGACAAGGGCTTTGGTGCTGCCTCTGCGCACCCATCCTGAGGGACTCACAGAGAGCATCTTCATTCCTAAAGATATCCACTGAAGTAGCTGAAAACTTGGAAGGATTTCAGCAGCCCTCCTTCACACAGACTCCTCTGAACAGGGCTCATGAAAACATCTTCCCTCCACATAAATAAACCCCTGCGAGAGCAGCCCTTATGCTCTGCTTATCCTCAGACACCCCATAAACACCCCATCCCCCTAAAGCCCGTGGCTGGCAGGGGACGGGTACCCCAGCAGGGCATCCCCTGCTGTCCCTGGGACGGGTACCCCAGCAGTGGGACCCCCAGCTGTCCCTGGGACGGGTACCCCAGCAGCGGGATCCCTGCTGTCCCTGGGACGGGTACCCCAGCAGCGGGACCCCCAGCTGTCCCTGGGATGGGTACCCCAGCAGGGCATCCCCAGCTGTCCCTGGGACGGGTACCCCAGCAGGGCATCCCCAGCCTGGGAACGAACACGTGTCCCTGTTGTGGCTGTGCGGAACAGAGCGGTCCCAGAGTCAGCAGGTGAGAATCCCCTGGCAGCAGGCCCGTTCTCTGGGGAACCTGCACACGGGGTAACCAACACGGGAGGGGAGTTTTGCTGCTGACGAAGACGCTAAATTTAAACGTGGGGGAGTGGGAAGTGTCCAAACAGCTCCCTCAAGTTCACGACTGCAACAGCTTCCAAACCAAACCACAGGCTCTGAACACACAGAACACGTCCTCACGTGGGCAACACCAGCCTGTGGTCAGAAAACACCTTGGGGTTCTGCTTCAGACCACCTCACTTCAGTCCTGGGGAACTTCCCCGGGGGGGACTCTTGTACGGGAGGTACTGAGAGCCAAAGGCACCCCCTCCCAGGCTCAGCCCTCTGATCTCAACAGGAAGAACAAGTCGAAGTAAAACCAAACTGTTCTGCTGGACCGGTCCTGCTCTCCCAAGGCAGAGGCAGCTCCAGTCCCTCGGTAGGGGATGAGTGGCTGCATTTTTACTGCACATGGGAGAACTCTTCCCACAGCAGCACAGCCAGAAGGACCTCCAGTTGTCCTGGACACATTCCAAGCAGCAGGGAAGTCCCTCACTCTGAAGGAAGGAGGGGAGGCGTGAGACTGTGCACACACAGCTACCAATCACCCACCTGGGCACTACCTGCTAAGCACCCTCCTCACCAGCGACTACACTGCTGCACGCAGAGACACCTCTGCTCATCTTCCCTGATGCAATGGGTCAGCAACCACAGGGTGTGGGGGTTATTACAGGTTGAGGGGAAAACAGGCAGCCTGTAACTCAGCACAACTCCTTAACTCTGTTTTCTTAAAGAGGAAAATGAGCTACTCTTTTCCACTCTCTTTACATAGAGAAACCCTAAGCCCTAAGCTCCAAGGAGGTGTATGCTGGCCTTCTCCAGAGTGCGGTGACACAGTCAGGGGCCTAAACAACAAACCCAACGAGTCCCTGCCCAGCCAGCCTCTGCCGCTGTCGCTTGTGACCACACCACAGCACCAGGCTGCCTCATGAGATCGTCCATTACAGCCTCTCGGCAGCTGGATTGGGAATAAAGAGGTCCTTTCCAGGCGCCCTAGTTCTATTCTTGACACCGGCCGAGCGCGCTCCTCGCACATTCCCTGGCATCGCTCTGCTCGCTGCCCCAATCAACGCGGAGCCCTTGGCAGCCTCCACCACCCACCCTGGCAGGCCAAGGGGCAGCGGGAACCGGGTGGGAGAAGCCCAGCGTTCAGGAAGGTCTGTTTTCCTCCTCCGCACGTTTCCCCGCCACCTGCAGTCAAGCACCGCTCGGAGACACCGCAGAGCCCCGCTCCCAGCAGCGCAAGAGACCACACTGCGAGGCGCTGAAGTGACTCAGGCACCGCCGAACCTGAAGCGGCCAAGGGAAGCTGCTCAGCTTCCCAGTCATGGCTGCGGGCCCTGCAGGGGGTGAAGCAGGAGGAAAAGGGAAAGGCAGGCTGCTGCAAGACAGAAGCTTCTGGTCGATGGCAGCGCGAACACGGCCCCGCTTTCACCAACTCCCACCCCGAGCTGCCAAGGGGCGCAGGGGGGACCAGAGGACACCCAGAGGCCTGGGCAGCAGCTGGGAAGGGGCCCTGGACTCCTCGGAGGCTCCTCTTCAGGCTTAAAAAGCCTCTGTCGGTGTTCCCATCGCCGGGAAGACCCAGCGGGGCCCCACTCGGGCCCGAAGCGCGGAGCAGGGCTCCGAGGGCAGGGGCCGATTGGTTTCCCACTTGGCATCTCCACCACCACCTGTCACCGCCGCCCTTCGCCAGCACTGACACCCCGCCAGCAGCCGTGAGCCCCCCGCCGCCTCCCGAAGGTCCAACCCGCGGTGGGAGATCCCCCCCGTCCTCGAAACCCCCCAGACCCCGCCGCGGGCCTGGCCGGGCCCAGCGGCCCCCGCACACGCGGCACCATATGGCGGCGGCGG
>VZRI01007998.1:71283-102668 GCA_013397515.1 Upupa epops
GGGGACCCCGGGTGCCGGAGCGGCCCGGGACCGGGCTCCCGGACCCTCCAAGTCAAGAAGCTCCTTCTCCTGCTCAGCGGGAGCTTCCCTGGTTGCGGCCTGCGACCGCCGCCCTCCCCCGGGCACCGCTGCGCGGGGGCCGGCCCCCTCCGAGCGGCTCCCGATCAGCTCTGACACTTAGAGCGCTCGCTCGCTCTCCGGTGCCCACAGCTCTCCGGCCACCCCCAACGCCCCCTGCATCCCTGGCAAAGGCTGCAGCCCCCCGCGGGAAGCGTGCAGACCCGAGCGCGGAGCGAGCCCGGCCCCCCCCCAGACAGACGGGAGCCGGGGGAGGAGTACTGAACGTACACCTTTACGGCTCGGGAGCCCACGCAGCCCTGGCCGCCAGAGTTCTCGGGCCGCACCGTGCCCGCTTCGGCCTGACCCTACAGTGTCAACCAACATCTGTTTTCCCCAGTCCCTAGAGCAGCCGAGCGCAGGGCTGGGCTGCGCGGGGCGGTGATGCGCTTCGCCAAGGCAAGAGAAGCCTCAGCAGCCCGGCTCTGCTTCCACCCGCAGGCGCTCGCTGCCCCGGGCTGGGCTTTCTCCAAACAGTTCCTGCCGAGAGTGCCCCGCTGGTGCTGCAGCGCTGGTTAGTGCTGAGGACCCCAGAGGACACGAGGAAGGCTCGACCCGAGCACAGGGGGCTGCCCTTGTGCAGCTGAGCGAGTCCAGCGTGACGGCTGCACTCTGTCCCCCTGCCCCCCGATTTCTTTCCTCTCCCACTGCCCGTTGATAGGAGATTAAAGAAGTCCAGGGGTGTGGAACGTGGCACCGGTGTGACCGCAGAGCACAGGTGTCATCTGTTTTTGCCACCTCAACGCCGAGTCCTTGCACCGGGAGAGGGCTGCTCCTGGGTGTCCGCTGGCAGTGGAAGACACTGCAGTGCAAGTAACTCGGCGTGTCCTTCCCTGAGCAGAGCACCGCCAGGGGATGAAGGTGACTGTTAACTCTGCCTGTATCTGGCTCCAGTCCTGGCCCAGTGGCCACAGTTCCCAGCACTTCAGGCACCTCATGCAGGCAGGGACACACCGTGGCCGTTGTCACCATCTGCTTCCGTTCACTGACAGCACGGGGCTGGTTCAGACAAGAACCAAGTGTTTGATGCGCGGTGCAAAGCTGTCGGGAAGCCGGAACCAGAAGGAAGACGGAGCCGCTGCAGTATTTCCTCAGCAGTCACAACGTGGCTGTTCCTGCACAGCTTTTCTCAGAGCCAGCGAGTTCTGCTGCTCCAGGCCACAGCCCCACAGCTCCCATGCTCGTGAGATTCCCACTCACTCCACTGTCTCCTCATCCACTCCTTCCTGGTCCCTCTCGGGGACTTGATGCCTTTTTGGCTGCGCCAGTCCAACTATCAAGTCCTCAGCCTGGAGAGGAACCACTTTGGGGTCCTAGGAGGATGACACCGGCTTCTCACAAGCAGAGCAAACGGAGCCAGACCCAGCAGGCATGGACTGCTTCCCTCAGCAGAGTCCTCCCATCCCAGTCGTCTCTGACGCTACACCGCAGTCTCGCTGGGAGAAGCCACATCTCCTCCACGCACCTTGGGCTGGTGCCTGCCCCCTCCAGGGGGATCTGCAGTCAGGCTGCGGAACATCCCGGCTTTTCAACAGCAATGAAAAAACACATCACCTTGACAGCTGGCAGGGGAGCTGGCTCTGAGCTGGGGAGGGAGCCGGGGGTGGGAGGCGAGCACTGGGCCGGCTGGGTGGCAGCGGAAGGGAGATACCACTGAGCGTGAACTGCCAGGCAGCACGAGAAGACGGGCACCTTGCTGTGGGAACAAGAAGGCTCAAACCTGGAACAGAACGCACACGACACGTCAAGTCAGCACACGGGTACCACGAGCAAGCAAGCGAGCACCCATGGAATCACTGGGAGCACTGGAAACACTGGAAACAGGATGTTTTCTGAAACAGCAGATGGGATGAACCGCTTCAGCTGCACCCTTCTACATTCAAGACCCGGGTACTGCCTGCAGTCAACTCTCCCCTGGCTCCAGGAGTCAGCTGTGGTGCCAACGGTTCGACACAGAGTCTCGCCTGAATCACCGCCTCGACACTAGCCAGCCGGCAGTCCACCCCAGCGCGTTGTAACTCTGCTCCATGCAGAGGCCGCCGCGTGTGCCTGGCACTCTGAGCAGCCTCCTGCAAAGGAAGCTCCGAGCGGTGCACGCCAGACTGGCAGCGTGCAAGTCTGTGTTTCCTCAGCAGCCTCTGCTCCTCTTCTTGCGCAGCTCTGCGAAGCTAAACCCCTCCGTTCACGCTCGGAGTCCCTCCCCGACGCGACGGCCACACGGCGGCTCCAGCGGTGAAGCACAGCGGACGCTCTGGTTTGGTTCTCTGCAGAAAGCGCTTCCCCGCGGGACGCAGGTGCAGGGGGTCCGTTCCCTCTTCTCACGGTCAGAGCAAGCGATGACCTGCTCAACAAAATCCGGTTCCTCGGGGTAACTCGGGGGGGTTGACGGCAGTTCCGCCGCGTCGGTCACCTGGGGGAACCGGGCAGGGTGGCGCAGGGACGGAGGGTTCACCGTTAGACGAACGCACCCCCTCGGACTGCGGCGCACAGCGGAACCCACAGCTAGGAAAAACCAACGAAGGAGCAGCGAACGGCTCGCACAGAGAGCTGGCAGCTCCCATACGAGCCGAGCGCTTCCCAACGGCATCAGCGTTTCCTTACACAACGTGAACGCGGGAAGGGGCGGGGGGCGGTCGCCGGGGCCGCAGGTCTGCGAGAAGCCGATATAAAGGTGATGTTCTGTACATTTTATTTCAATAAAGACAGGAGACAAACAGCGTAAAGATGCCCAGATGCCCTCGAGATAAATACATTTAAAAGATTCTCATCAAAACGAATCTGTGTTTCGTTCCTGCAAGCAAAATACCTTCCTTTAAATACAAAAACTGTCCAAAAAAAACCCAAGAAGGAAAAAAAAAAAGGGATAAGAAAAAGAATCCAAACCCAAAACTCCAGATCTCTGGATTGCAAACGGTTTCGCTTCGATTTCCCCGCGCAGAGAGATCTGCGGGGGACGGCGATTTCTGCGGCGGTGGCGGTCGTGGTTTTAATGCGTAAGGGTTCTCCACAAGACAGGCTTTGCTCTACATGCTAGTTGTTCTCGACAGCTCAGGGACACAATGCGCTAGCTACGAACACGACAGGTACTATAGTAAGAAAACACTCAACCTGATGAGAAGTTAAAATCCTCGTGGATACACTGGAAAAGAAGGACAGAACTCATGCCTCTGCGAGTCACCCCTACAAAGCCTCAACGCTGCCCCGAAGAAGAAGGAGCGCTCGTCCGCGGGGCTGCGTTTGTCTGCCTTGTGTCAAGGACTCCTCTGCAAATGAAGCTGCGCGGCGTCGTTTGTACAACTGTAAACAGGTAAAATAGACATAAAAAATTAACCGACATCCTCCTCACTGCGCATCGGCCACCTTTAATTTCCAATACTGCACTCTCCCGACAGGCATACAAAATAGCGAACTTCTCTGTAGAAAAAGGGCCCTTCTCTGACATCCTGGACGCAACAACAGTCCGAGCCCGGGGCGCCTCGCCGGGCTGAGGCGTCCTAAACCTCGACAGATCCTACCTTCCGTGAAAAGCCTCCCGAAAGGGAGGTGATGCCCCGTCGTAAAAACGGCCGGCGCGGCCGCGTTAGGAGCCCGAGGCCGAGAGACTGCTTCCTGCGCCGCCGGCACGCGGGAGGCAGCGCCGGGTCGTGCGGAGCCGCCACCCCGGCGTCCTCGCACCCGGGGTGGCAGTGATGGCAACGCGGCGGGTACCCTCGCGCAAACACCTCAAACACTGAGCCGCTGTGCCCGGCGCTTCGGTCCCAGGGGGAGCCAGGAGGCGGCGACAATCGGAGGCCGTCGACCCTACGAGGCGGCCCCCGCTAGCTGTCCTGCCGCGCGCGCTCTGAGGTATTCCTTGTCCGGCGGGCGCCGTACCGGGGCCGTCTGTGCAGAGCGGGCGCCGTCACGCGGGGCGGCGGCGGTGTGAGCAGGAGCTGACTCGGGTCGTTCTTCTCCTCCAGCCGGTCTCTTCCATTTTTTTTTGTTGTTTTCGGTTTTTTTTGGAAAAAGGTTTCAGCTGCGGCAGAGCATCACGGCAGAGAGAAAATATAAATGCGGGGGACGCTCGGGGGTTTCCCCCCTCTAAATGAAACTTAGGTGGACTAAACCTAGAGGGTGCTTCGGAAGGAAACGCACAGTCTGCGGGCGGGCGGAGCGGGACAGGGCTGCCCCCCGCTCGGTACAAAACTACCAAGATTTGGCTATTTCCAGGGGGAAAGTTAAAACCAACCCAACCCAACTAAGAAGCCGCCTCAACTAAGAAGGAATGCGTAAGGAAATCCTACTGCACTACGGGTCTAAAAGGTAAAAAGGTTATAAACCTGAACAGGACAAAGAAAACGACTGGGTACTGGCCGTTCCTGTGAAATGAGAATCTTTAAAAGTAACAGAAAAGTGGCTACAAACCCACTTAGAGCACCGAACAGAGAGAAAACACGAGTCCATTTTCCATCTCTGTTGTATCAGAAAATCCTGTGTGGCGACAGGTCAAGCTGCTGGTGGCAGACACAGAATTCGTTGGGAACCGCAGACACGTCCCGCGCGTACAAAACCTCCCGGTGGAGCTGCGCTCGCTCTACAGCCTGCCGTGTTCTAGCCTCCCTACCGCGGTGCGTGCTGCATCGCGCTCAACGAATTCCATCCCGGACACAGAAAGTCTCTCTCCGTAACCCTTGATTATTGTTGGGCACCAAAGATAAGAAAAGCAAGAGACAGGGTACAAAAATGCAAAGTTTCAACAGTAATGGCAATGCTTTGTTTCAGTCCAAAAGGGTCCTGCGGTTCCTCCCCGTTCGGCAAGGACACAGAAGGCTTTAGTCGGGGGGTAGCAAGTCATGCAAGCGAAATCTGTCTCGGATGTGAGGTCGGACATCTTCGTTCTGGGGGGGGAAAGAAAGAGAAAGGGGGGGTTGGAGGAGGAGAGGGTGACCCGAACCCCCGCCAGCCCGTCCTCCCGGGGTGTCCTTCATCAGCAAGACACGGGCCGCGACTCTAAGTGGTAGCGGCGCGACGCTGCTCGCGGCTGTCTCGGAGCAACGCCGAGAATTCCAAGGCCCTCAGCACCCGGCACAGTCCCAGCTTCACTCTGGCTCCTGTCGCGGGTCTCCGGTTCTCCGTGAAACACCGATAGAAAAGGCCTGGCTTTGGTTGATGTAAATCAGTGTCCTGGTGCTGCTTTCAGGCCCTGCCCCCCAGCCCTCCCAGAAAGGGATGGCCTAGGCCTCACAAAGCCCTGAAATGGGTGGAAATACTAGAAAACGAGCGTTTTGGGGCAGCGGGTGGGGAGGGAGGAGACTCTTCCAGGCACCACTTACCAGCTCTACCAGTTTCTCCAGGAACGGGATCAGCTTTAGGAGCTCGTTGTCGTTTTTATCCATGAACCAGCTTTCTATAGGGATCCCATTGGAGAGCTGAAGCAGGAGAGCAACGGACACGCATCAGCACGCGACTCACACCGCGTCCCTGCCTCCCCAGGTACATCCGCCTTTCCAGACGGAGCTGGACACAGCTCGGGAAACGGCCTCGTGGGGACGAGCGTTTCCCCATGGAGCCCAAGAACGCCTTTCCTCTAGAGCTGCTATTCAATCCACCCCCCCAGCACCTCCCACCCCTCCCACAGGGCCCTGCCGAAGCCTCCACACACCAGAGCTGCGGCGGAACCGGCTCTCGGCGCTCTGCTGAACTGGGAGCTGCTGCTATTTTGGGAACGTTCCCAGTTAACCCCCCCGTGTCCTGGCCTCGAGTCCATCGCCTAAACAAGAAGCGGGGCGGCGGGGCCGTGTTCCGCCGCCCTCCCCAGAAGGCGCTGGCGGCTGCCTCCTCACCTGGTAAGCAAAGGCTTGCGGTGAATTGTCAATGATGATCGTTTTGGAAAGGTCTCTGCCGAGGATGTTTAGATCCTTGATGTAATTCCCTTGTACGCACACACAGTGCTCGCGGAAAAGCCGGTGCCTGAGATGAAAGCAGAACACCCGTTAGCAACACCAACTACAGTGGGGGGAGACAAGGTGACTCTGCCCCGCGTGATCCGGGGTCTTCTCTCCCGATCCCTTTCCTCCGCTGGCTTTAGAGCTCCGTGCTGGCGAAGCCCTAGTGAAAGGGAGCCCGCACAACCCGGTGCTGGGGAGGCTCAACTCAGGTGGGACAGTCAGCAGGGTCCTGCTCTTGCAGAAGGACTGACAGAGCCCCCCAACACTCGCAAGGCCCTGCAATCAGAGGCGAGTTCAGCACAGGAGCCGCTCTGGGGGTTTATCAGCCCTGCTGCAGCCCGGGCCTCCCCGCGCCGCTGCGTGCCGGTGCACGGCCGCGCAAGGATCGTCTCCTTTTCATCTTCCCTCTGCGCGCAATTAACCTATTTCGGTTAAAAAGGAAAGCCTCGGGGCCAAAACATTCCATCAGCTGCTTCCTCTCCAATTAGTCCACTCCCTTTTAATTTATTAGGGGAAGTGGATAGAGCGGCTAAAAGGACTCAGATGAAAAAAACAACCAGGAAGAAACAGCCTGGCAGAGATTAAACCTCACGGCAAGTCTAACCCTAGCTGCAGAGCACACAGCTGTGGGGTTTGCCCCACAGTATCAGCTCCTGAAGGCTGCTGGTGCCTCCCAGTGAGGTTTCTAGAAGCTGGACATCGTGTGCTCACGTCCACAGAGGCTCTGAGCAAACCACGCTGGTGCCCTGGCAGCGAATGGGTTCCACAGAGGGTGTGAGTCACACGTGTGTGGCACCCGACAGGGCCACCTCTGGGCTCACGTCCCAGCTCATCAAGCCTCTCTGTCAGCTCTAGGGGCACGTGAATCTCAACCAAAGCCAGGCACCGTGCGAATCCTGCACCGTTCACTCTCTCTTCCCTGCTCCTAACACAGCTAAGGTCGCAGCCCTGAGTCACTTGTGTTGGGCTCCGAGAGAAAGATCTGGAACACCAGAGGTGCGCACACAGACGACTCCTCTGTGAGGACAAGGACCTCCCTTGCTCACCCATCCCGGGTGGCTCCAGGATGCAGCTGGGCTCCGATGTCCCAATGACTGTCTGGCTTCGCTTGCCACCAGTCACCCAAACTGAAGCAGGGATGCCCTGGGTACAGGGTTTGTACAGCCCAGGCTGCTGCTGACCTCCCTGCCTTGGGACACCCTGAGCCCCTCCCTGGTTTCAGCTTTCCAGGCGAGAGTAACACAAAGGACTGCAGCTGGCAGTTGCTCTGTGCCTTAAGGAGTGGTAGCCGAAGGCTCCCAGCACCCCCACACCAGGGCCAGCACTAACGAGTGAAGAATCACAACACTCCACACCCCCCAGACGAACTCTCTGGGAGGGAGTAAGAAGTAAACCCGTGCTGAAAGGTAACAGAACTCGGCATCTAGGAACACGGCGGGGTCGTGGGCAACCGAGGACGAGGCAAAGGTGCCAGTCCCTTGCTTTCTCTGAGACCAAACACTAAAGACATCACTTCAGCGGGTCGCAGGGCAGCAAGGATGGGGCATCGCCACCTTCCTCATCCCATCTGTCAGCAAGAGCACTCTGCTCACAACAGGCACGGCCACAGCCTTCCCTTCTTACCTGACCAGCTGCTTTTTAGGGTCTAGTATGTTCAACAGCTTGTCCGCGTACACCTTCTTAGAAGCAGTAAACAGGATGATCTAGGGATGCGAGGGGGAGAAGTCATTATCTGAGGCAGCAGTCCGTGAACCAAGGACAAACCCACAGGCAGAGGGAGCCGCCTTTACCTCATAGATCTGAGACATCCGTTCCAGGAACTCTCGGAAGAACGGCCTTAACCGGACGTAGACCTGAGGCAGAGACGGACTTTATTAGAGGAGCCCGCACCCTTGAGCTGCCACCCGCAGCTCCCGAAGCGTTGGGCTGTCGGGACCAGGGAAGAACGAGCAGTAAGAACGGGCAGCAAGAAGGAGCTGCTCCACACAAAGGCCCAATTAACACGGCACTAGGTAACCACAGCGTGAGCGGCTCTAAGCGGAAGCGTAAGGCGGGAACACGAGCGCGGGCCAATTTACTGGAAAATGTGATGGGACTGGAGATAATTCCAATTAAAGCAGGTAATTCCAATTAAAGCAGAAAGCCTGGACAACGGCTGAACCGGGCTGCGGCGCCTGCGCGGCGTGAACCAGCGTTCGGCAGCTGGGCGGCAGCAGCCGCGCTACCCGACGGCGTGTGCCAGGCGTGAACGGAACCAGCTCCTTCCGCCCAGCGCTGCACGCGGGGCTGTCGGCAGCACTCACAGAACCAGAGGCCTGAGCATGCCTTTCACACCCCGAGCAGCAGCAGCAGCAGCAGCAGCACACAGCTGCACACACGCGTGAACAGCACCCTGCACAACCCCGGACCTACGAGAAGAGGCTTCTGCGTGGCTTGGACCCCCAACCCAAGGCTGACCCGCACGCTCCGGTCCTACCCATCGCAGCCGCGGCACAGCCTGCCACAAGGACGCACAGCCCGTGCAGCCAGCTTCAGGTCACGCTGTGAGACACAGACCAGCTGCGTCCTGCTGCAGGCCTGGCAGCAGCAGCAGAGCAAGCCCAACTCATTTGCGACCAGACTGCGTCCTCAGTGAGTCGAGACAAAGCCCATCTGCCTCACGCCCAGAGCACAGCCGCCCATGGCTGTGCCAGCGCCAGAAGGGCAACCGGAGAGGTTCTGCTCGACTAAACCCAGCCTTGCCAAGCGAAGCCCAGATTTCTCGGTGCCCAAGACACACAGCTTCCCGGCTTTCAGACCCAAAGTCTGATGGCTCTGCTGCTATTTCTCAAGAGACAGACCGAGCAGAGGTCGTCCCAAGGGAGAGCCAGAACACACAGCAGCATTTGCCTCGTTCCACAGTTAGGGAGTCAAATATGGATGTACAGAAAGGTTGGAAGAGACTGCCAAGATCAAGTCCAGCTGTCAAAGTCACCGCTGGCAGGAGCGGGATGGAATACACACAGCACTGCACTCAGTGACCCACTGTCACCTAGGAAGAGCTAGGCCTTCTCCGACAGACCGGGAAGATCCACTGTGCGACAGATCAGGGAAGATACTTCAGCTGAAGAACCATGTGAAGCACCTGCCTGTTGCCTGCTGCGGCTCAGGGGGTGCCCTAGGGGTGCAGCAGAGGGTGTGATGGTCTCACGGCCGGGGCCTGAAGCCAGCAGCAAAACGAAGCCTCTCTACTGAGAGAATAAAGATCAGTTTCTCCGTGCAATAAGCTGCTTGTCTCATTATGCAAAGGAACACAACAGGAAGGGAGCCTAGAGCCGAGGAGCTGAGCACTGGGTGTGCTTCTGGGTCAGACTAAACCCCACCAGGCAGAGATGGTATCCAAGAGAACGTCAATAGGAAAGCAGCGTGCTGGAACCACGCGGCAGCAGTTCAGTTTGCAGAACTCTGCTCTGTGCTCAGACAGCTCCTCCTGTCTGTGCGACTCAGGGAAAGCTGTGAGAAAGAACCTGGGAGTGAAGAAGCCCACAGTTACTGCCACCATGTCCTACAGCAGGCAGTTCTGGAGTGATTTATCGAGAAGGTGCCTGGTTTATCATCTCTCTGGTACTCCAGAGCACAGGCTCGATGCCCTTGCGTGGTCAAGGGAACTGAAACACAACAGCCCAGGCTCATGACTGCAGTACCCTCAGCGAGGAAGGAGACACTCCGCAGGAAAGTGAGCACTGGGTAGGTTACTCTCTCTCTGGTAAGACAAGAAATCAGTAGTTGTCTCTACTGCTGGACACGCTACACGGAAGCGGCACCTATGTTGATACTACAACAGAGGAAGAGCCTCCCGAAGCACCTCCTTCCCACAGCACTGCTGCCAGCGGGCTCTGTTATGCAATGCTTTATATATAGCAGCCTGCTGGCTTTGCCCAGGCAGCTTAGTGCCGGCTTCTCCTCTGCCAGCGGAAACAACTTCCAGAGTGAACTCCAGACGCTTGCAGTGACTACAGGGCTGCCCCAGAGGTGCTGGGCAAACAGGAAGGAGCGCGGGGCAAAGGCTCTCACACGGCCCATCGCTGACTAACAACACTCGGAAGGGCATGAAACACCAGACTTTCCCTCTTCCTCCCAGTTTCCTAAAGGCAAAACCCCGCCCAGAAAAAACCACCTCGGCATGAACACACGGTTACGGACAGGAAAGACTCAGACCCCACTGAGGCCTCGTAGAAGTGAGGCTGCAGTCCTTGGCATTCTCCTAGCACCATCAAGACCCTCTGAAGAGCCACTCGTAAGGCTCACTCCAAGTTCAGCCTGGAGGATGCTATGCATGGCCGTCACCACACAGCACAGGAGACAAAGCCCTGGATCCTAATCACTTCAGCTTTTCCGATTCCAGAAGTTTTAATGAGAAGCAGTGAAGACAAACATCCTTAACGTCTGGGCAAAACCTGGACCGCAGTCCTTCCAGGGTGCCTGACGAGCAGCTCATTCCCCAAAGACACTACCGTGGGGTCCAGTACCATCTCAAGTACTACCTGGGGAAGCTGCTGTTACTCCCAGGTGCATCACCCAAAAGCATCTGGGAACAGCAGCCTGGATCAGTGCAGCAGCTCTGGCAGCTGCTGGAAGAGAGCTCCTCCTTCCCAAGCCTGTTCCTCCACGGTGGGTCAGCGTAACCCACAGTCAGCTCCCACCATCTCCAAGAGCAGAACAGAACCTGCACTCCAGCAGCCTCCACAGGACAGTCACAACTCTCTGAGAACCCAGCAGACCCTCGCTGGGAGTGAAGAAGCAGAGCTAGCACCAGGGAAGGGTACAGCAAGCCTAACAATCGGGCCAGACTCTGGTTACTGCCGGCCTATGGAGAGCTCTTCCCTGTAGAAGGGAGTGATCACCCAGTGTGGACTGGTTCTCCCTACCAAAGGGGGAACACGAGCGTCCCGTGAGAAGCCCTGCTGAACTGCTGCTGCAAGATTCACACACTCACTCTTAAAACCAAACGTCACACCCCGAATCAGCAGCCGCCATCACCCCACTATGGTGGGAAGAGGCAGAGCTCCAGCACCCTCCCAGCGCAGGCCTCCTCCTCACAAAGGCACACTGCTCCTGCCGGCACCCGACAGCGACTCGCCTCGCCTCACGCGAGACAGGAACACAGCAAGAACCGAGGCGTTAAAGGAAACGCAGAGGAGCCCAATTTACCTGGTAAATGACGTCTTGAAAAAGGACTGGAAAAGTGAGCGCAGCATCCTCTAGTTCATTCAGACTACAGTGCACTAAGGTTTCATCCTGGGGAAGGGACAAAAGACGTGTGAGAGGGGGGGGACCGCGAAAGGACGGCGAGAACAGAAAGGCTCTCAATGCTCCTGCTCGCTGAGGTGGTGGTCGCGAGCCTGGAGGGCTGATTTCTGTGTGAGCGCTGCCAGCATGAAGAAGCTCTCATGTGGATTAGACTGTGCAGTGCCCTTGCAGGCTCTGCAGAAACAGTCCGCTCAGCTGAGTGGGCCAGGCGTCACGGACTGCCCTGTGTCAGCTCCCACCCGCCAGCTGATAGCCGCCGTGGCTCAGTGCAGTCCTGCAGCACCGACAGCGGCTGAGACAGCTCTCACAGCAGCCGGCCTAGCAGTTCCACACCAGAAGCACTGTATTTCCCCCCTCACAGGGTTTAGGGAAGCTTTGTGGGGACAGAGAACTCTCTCAGGTAAGAAGAGCTGCCCAAACACAGCAGGCTCTCTGCTCTCGCTGCTGCTTTTAATCTTGAGTGCAGACACAACCGAAAGTCCTACACTCGGTGTGACACTCAGCAAGGCCTTTCTGTGGAGAGCACACCACAAACCAACAGAACACCGGCAGCGCTGCCCCTGCTTCGGGGTCCTGGGGGCACTTACCAAGTCTAGAACTAATGAGAATTCTGGTGTGCTTCTCGTTTTGAGTGGAAGAGCTGGCTTCCTGTTGAGCTGTTCTTCTGTCAGCGGCGGAACGTGTTTGATGAAATAGTATCTGAAAAGAACAGGGATGCTGCTGTCAGAACCCCTGCACCTCAGCACCTCAGCTAACGGCAACGGCTCGGCCAGCTCTCCAGGCGAACCAGTCAGCTGTTAGTATTTACATGGAAGTATCTGAGGCTGCTGGAGAAAGGAGGACTCCAATCTGACCAACCCCCCCCCAGTTATGCATTTAGAGGGGTTCTGAACTAGGGAGCTCCTGGAACTGACTAGCACAACACAAAAACCCTCCAGCTGCCGTGAAAACATCCAAATCCACAGAGCCCAACCTGCTGTCTGCGGCGCGAACGCAGGCACTTACGGGTCAAAGACTTCCCAGTCTTCCTCATAGGTGGCTTCTGCATGAGCTGATGAGTAGCCACTGTCCGGAGACACTGGTGCTAAAATTCAAGGAGAATAAGCAAGCCAACAGTTAAACAAACCACCGCAAGAGCTGGTCACGTCCGTGTGGCTTCTGAAGGGACAAGCTGGGCTTGCGACAGGAGGGGAAAGCCTCTCCCTTCAGCCTCGGCCTCTCCAGCCTCAGGGTTCCTCTGGAACAGCTTGAGGAACCCACCTGAGGCCTTGAGGTCACCTCAGCTATGGGGCCAAACTGGGAGCACCATCCACACAGCAAGAGATCCACACAACCCCGACGGCAGGAGGTGCTGGGGCACACACGCCAGCCACAGAAGCCAGCACAACCCGCTCACCTCCCACCTAGGGTTCCTTCTCACAGGGTGCAGGTGCCTGGCTTCCCCCAAGAGCACAAATTCCCATCGGCTGCAGCACTCGAGGCCAAGGCACCCCCCTCCCTTCCTTACCTGTGAGCGGTGGCAGGTCACGGTCACTGGCCTCCTCCACTTCCAGGCCGTTGTTGACAGACCTGACCTGCGCGGCCTGGCTGGTGTAAGCTGCTCCGTTGGTAGACGTTGCGGTGCTCGTGGTGATCTCGTCTACCTGATCCATGTCAAGCTGTTTGACTATTTCTTCCGCTTCAACAGCTTGTCCTGGAGAATCTGATCCCGATGTTCCTGCAAGGAGAAGTCAGAACACTCATTCATTACCTGTCGTGATGACAGTCACGATGGCAATGCCTGTGACAGTCACTTCAGGGGCCTAGTGACAGGACGAGGGGCCATGACTTCACACTGAATGAAGACTTTGACTGGATCTGAGGACAAACTCCCTTCCTGTGAGGAGGCTGAGGCCCTGGAGCAGGCTGCCCAGGGAGGCTGGGGCTGCTCCATCCCTGGCGGTGCTCAGGGCCAGGTTGGCTGGGGCTCTGGGCACCCCGGTCTAGTGAGGGGTGTCACTGCCCGTGGCAGGGGGGTGGAACTGGGGGAGCTCTGAGCTCCCTCCCAACCCAACCCAGCCTGGGATTCTATGAAATAAGGAGCCTTTATCTGGTGGTAGTAACTGCTGGGCTGTAACCGAGAGTGAGAAGAGCACTACAGCCCAGAGGTGATTTTTTTGGGCAGAAAGATAAATTACAGGATCTCCCGCTCCTGCCCCGCGCTGGCTCCCTCCGCAGCACTCACCATTCTTATTTGCTGGTGAAAAAAAATTGAAAACAGGAGAAAATATGGTTCCCAGGAGCGTAGTTCGTGGGGGACTGCCAGTGCCGGGGTTATCTTCTAGTTTCCCATTTTGCTTTACATGTTGGTTTGTCATTTCGTAACTCGCGGCTTCTGAAAGAGAGCAGAGGTGAGGTACAGCAGCACAGCCCTGCTCCGCACGCTCCCGCCCTCGCTTGTCGGAGCCGTGTTCACTGTAGGGAAGACCCCGCTTGCTCACGGCCCAGCTTGGTCAAGGTAGGGGCATCTTTACACCCTAAACTAGGAGGCCCCCTTCGTTTCTATGAGGTTTGGTATAGGTTAACCGGTGAGAACAGTGTGAACCCTGACAGGGGCTGGGCAACAGAGACAGGCTGAGTGCTGCTGCGCCCTGTCACAGCTCACAGATGTCACTATGCGGGGACTCCACTAGATGGAAACAAGAGAAAGGGTCAGTGCGCTCCCATGGCTCAACCTCCCAACTTCACACAGAGTTATCAACTAAAAAATCTGTGCTTATTGTTGCAGGAGTTGCACGCAGGCCTCTGTGCTCCCCGGGCTCCTCCAGGCAGCAGAGCATGGGCCCAGTGCACCTCAGCACCCTCCTTCACATGCAGCACCTTAACCAAGAGCTGCACGGAGAAGCCCTGCACAGAGCAGGTAACTGGACCCCCAGGTTATCAGGGGAACGGAGAATGAAGTAACAGCAACAGGCAGGACCAGCTAGTGCTCTTCCCTCTGAAAATGAGTCTGAGTAACGGCTTTTCAGTGGGAAGCACAGCTGATGCTTCCCAAGTCATCGCCTGATGGCAAAGGAAATACTCCACTGCAGCAGGGCTGTGGAATCTCCACCGTCAGAGATACTCCAGACCCAACTGCAGGAGCCTCTGAGCAGCCTGATCTAACTCTCACACCAAGCTGGACCCACACTGCGAGGATCCACTGTGAGAGGACCAGCAGGGCTAGTCCAGGTGACTTACAGGTCCCTTCTGATCTAGCCTCTCCTCTCGTGCATGTGTCTGCCAAGCACTGGCAGTGCCCGAGGCCGCCCAGCTACATCCTCAACGGCTGCAGCTTGGCAAGTCACACTGCACTTTTGTCGGGAGAGGAGCTGAATCAACCAACCAGCACTGCCTCTGGTTTAACTAAGCTCTGGTCGCCCAGCGGGGCCGCACAGTCGCTGACAGTTACTGACAGACCTCCGTTCAGCTGACTTTTCCGCCGCACTCGGGAGATCTGTTTGTTAGGCTTCTCTCCTGTCTGAGGTGTGGATGTGATCAGGTTGTTATCGATGTCCCGTTCAATTCTACTTCTTTTTGCAGGATTTTCTCTTTCTTCCTTAAAACAGAAAAGGGGGGACAAAAGAAACACTGAGCAGGTGCCCCTTCTCCACTGCCCTTTGCCCCAAAGCGGTGACAGCCAGAGGGAGACTCACACAGGGCCCCCTTCCAGGCGCAGAGGTGGCCCAGCTGGAGCTCTAAACTCATTTCAACTGACACAGCTCAAGGTGAACAGCTACGTACTGGGGAGGATATTGGGACCTCCGCGGCAGAAAGGCTGCCTGGCCGGACAGCAGTTTGAAAACACGGGGGTTTGGGTGCTGGCAGCAGAGTTCCCCTGAAACCTGGGCTGTGAGGCACTGCCAGGCACCTTAACTGAAGGGCACAGACCGCATGCAAGCTGACTGCAGCTTCAACTTCAGAACAACAAGAGAATGGAGCACTGCACTGTTCTGAAGGACAGTACCACCCTTCTGCAGCAGCCGCTGGAACTTCTCCCTCCGGACATCCCCCCAGCAGAGTGGCTGCACCACACAGCTCGGGGTGGCTGGCTCGTGTCGGTCCCGCTGCCCGTGTTAGTGACAAGGGTGCTAAAGCAGGGCTGGTCCAGACAGACATGTTCTGGGGACGCTCACTGCCCTAAATTCCTCACAACTCAGCGGTGTCTTTGACTTCAACACGCTCCAACCACACACTCTGCGAGCTGTACCCACAGAGTATCCCGAGAGTTAGAGCGTTTCCATAGCAGCCACAGGACTACTTGGTGAAGTCATTAGCGCTGGAAGATAGCCCGGCGCTATCAATATCGTGCCATGCTAATGCCACTGGAACCTCTCCAAACGCGGCTACAGCTCAGGAGAGGACGTGAAAGGAACCAGGAGAAGAGAACGCGGAGCGTTTGTATGACATAAGCCGTCAACAATAAAACCAGACCAACATGCAACCCAAAGAGCTGGGCCAGGAGGAGAAGAAGGACAAGGGGAAGTTAAGAGACCCTTCAAGAGACAAAGGAAAGCAGCCCCACTTCCCTTGTCCTAACCCTCTGCCACCCAGCGCTTTGCTTAGATGGCAGCATTGTGTTGCGGTGGCTCTGCAGCCAAGACGCTGCACCACTGCTCCAGTGTAGATGCTGAATGCAAAACAGACTAATTGTCCTGACTTAATGAGGAACCAACCCTAAGGGGAGTTAACCCTTTCCTCCACCTGAACCATTTCCCTGACAGACCATTTCTAAGACAGACCACTAACTACCAGGCCACGGAACACCACCTCACCCTCATGGAGAGCATTTCAGCTTCAGCTCATTTCCAAACCACCGCTGTGACGCCGGGTTCCAAGGCTGAAGAATTCTTCTGCTTGTAGATCTTACCTCCCACAGGCAGTCCAGGCAACATTTTACTTCAGTTATGACTTGTGGGCTACTTGCTCCCTTAAAATTTACAGCGACACGGCGCGGACCCCTGACACTGGATGAAGCTGTCGGGTGCTTCTGAACTGGCCTCCCTCTACAGATCTGTAATTCACCCTCAAACCCCAACAGGTGTTAACGTGTGAGGGCCTGTAAAGCCCGACCTCTGCCTGGATGGGGACTGGTGAGATCCAGTGGGTTTGCTCCGACGGCGTGGAAATGTGACCCGCTAAGCGGGGCCTGGGTTCACCGCAACCACACACCGAGCAGCCGCATCGATTTCGTGGCGGCTCAATCGGTGAGGTTTGACCTTTATTGACCGAGGGGATTCCCAGACACTTGTGAATGAAAATGCTGAGAACACTCAGCGTGCGTTTGCTCACACACCCGCTCTTCCGAGCTGCCGGTAACCTCTACGTTCCAGGGGCCATTAAAAACAGAGATCAATAATCTACTGCGTTTATGTCCCACGGAAACACCTGGGGGATAAACCCTGTCCTTCACAGGGCTCTCAGAAATCCACCTGCACCGGACTCCTGCGGGGTCTGGGATCTGCTCCCTGCAACAGCTGGCGGAGCTCTCACAGCACCTCTCACCTTCCAGCTCTCTACAACGTTTTGCTTCCACCACATCTCACGTTTCCTTATTCCTAAGGGAAGCAGCCTGCAATCCAGTTCAGCTGAGCGCGAGCCCGTGCCCAAGCGGAGGCAGCAGGCGCGCCGGCGTACCTTGGGTGTGCTTCCTTTGATGAACTTCTTGATGGACGACAGCAGCCCGCTCTCATTTTTCTGCGGTTTCCCTCCGCCGACAGGTAAGCTCTCCTCCACCTCCGAGTGTTTCCTCTTGGCCCTCAGCGCACGCTGCGTGTGGATTGGATTCGACTGCTGAGAAGCTTTCCGCGTCCTCAGCCTCATCTTCATGTGCTCCACATGTAACACTGTGAGGGGGGAGAAGCAGAGGGCTCAGGCACTGAAGGAAGGCGTTAAGCTTCGGAGCAGCAATTGAAGAGAATTATGTAACCCTGGCAGTGCCCCGATGCGCTCAGCCTTCCCATCCACACACACGGCTTAATTTAAATCAAAGGGAAGAGCTCCACAGAGCTCCCGCACAACCCTGGCAGAAGAACAAATGACTATCGTCTGCCATCACACCAGCGAGGCTGTGCGTGATCCGAGCCCCAGGAACCAAACACGCACCTGCTTCTGAGAGGGAAAGGACTGCGTGGTGCCTTCGGCACCAAATGCCCGGACTCGGTGCCCAGGCAGCCCTTCTGGGCTCTGGAGTACTTCATTCCCAGTCTCACACTACAGTTGAGATGAGGCATCAATCTAAACCCCTGTCAGGCGCTCACCGAAGGAATCGCAGCCTGCACGCTCACTACAGCCGCTCAACAAAGGAGCCCGAGATCGATCGCCAGTGCCACTGGGTTTGGGAATGAGATTAGAGCACAGGGCAGTATTTATTAGAGCCGAGTAAAAGGCCATTCCAGGGAGTGTCTGCCATTCATCTCCGGCCTCCAGCCGGGGCTCTGGTGCAGCCAAACTGCTGCATAAACACAACTGCTTTGCTGGAGCGAGGGAAGCACCGCCTTCAGCCGACTGGAGCTCCTACTTGGGTTGGTCTGAATGGGGCTACTCAAGCGCTTCAAATGATGCACAGGCTGGACCAGGGGCAGAAGGGAGTCACCAACCCGCCCGAGCTGTAACGCACAGCAACACCAGTGGCAAAGCAAGATGCGTTTCCCAGCTGAAGTCACGACAGAGAGGGGTTGTGAAAAGAAAAGCACACGTGTATCACGACAGGAACTGGGGTCTGCTTGTCCCAAGTTCCTCTGGCACCCGTCCTCCTGCTTAACAGCCCGACCGACTCAGCTAGAACCCTTAGCTGATTGTCCCAGCAGCTGCCTTGTCTAGGAAAAGGCAACGGTGACACTGGCAGGAGTTACGGATCCATGACAACGGGGTGAGAATTATCCCGAGCAGCCCAGACCCTGCACACAGAAGCATCTCCGGGTGGGCAGGTGAAGCCCAGTGCCCCAGATGAGGAAGAACAACACAACCGCTGACAAAGGCAGGTCGGGACTGAACTGCCTGAAGCAGCTGTGGACAGGTACGGGAGGTTTAAAGACAGACAACCCCAGCTGCAGCCTGAACTTGCAACAGCCAGCTCTGTAGAACCTCGCACCTTGTAGCAGCAGAAGCATTCAGAGAACAGCCTTTCGCTATCAGCATCTGCAATAAAACCTGCACTCATCTGTACGCGTCTGCTGCCTGGAAAACATTCATGTAGAGAAAGAAAGGGAAAATATCCCAGTGCTCCTCATCTGACGCCCTGTTCCTGCTCTTTGCCACCCAGAAAACAAGGGGAGACCAAGACAACGTTCCTACACGGAAAGGTAGAGTAACACCTGCCTGTGAGCAGCACTCGGCTCCTGTGGGCACGCCAGGCCACAGGCTGGAGTCGATCATCTCAGAGGTCCTCTCCAGCCTCAACCATCCCGTGGTTGTGTGACTTTGCCTCAGTACAAGGGGCTCTGTGAGCCCCCCGTGTGGGTAAGCCGCCGCAGAACCTTTCTGCTTGGAAGAGACCCGGCCCATCGCAGCGTTAAGCAAGAGTCCAACCTCAGAATGAAAACATTACTTAACACTTGCTACCCTCCAGGCTGCCCGACCCCTCTGGAAGGGCCACGAACACCAGGCAGAGCAGACGTGAACCAATCCCACGTTCGTCGGTGGCAGGGATGTGTCTCTCCCGCAAAGAGCCACCCAGCTGGCGTGTGCTGCTGCCTGGGAGTTCTCCGGCTCAGCTCACATCCTGGGTATCAAGCCCGGGGTTATAAATATCCCTAATGGACTTAGCAACAGTTACCTACAATCCTCTCAGGGACAGAAGTTGGCTCTGCCAGCGCCGGATCCTTTTCCAGCAGTCGGTTCTGCCATGAACACACCGGCACTGCTCCTCTGGAACAGGAACAACACGGGCTGCACCCCCTGATGTCCTCCCTCCCCTCGTCACCATCACCAAGTGAAAACGCGTAGGAGAACTTCCTTCCTTGGAGCTGCATGACCTGGGTTCAGCAGAGCGTGCCGCCCCGAGCTCAGCGCTGGCTCAGAGGAGCCCCCAGCCCCACTCCGGGCCGCAACGGGGCGGGAGCGCCTGGTGCCGCGTGGGGTCGGGTGGTCACACAGTTGGCTGTGCACGGGATTACAGCGAGCAATCCCGAGCGACTCCACGGCTTTAATTCTCTTTTCAGCAGATTCTCTTGCGGGAGCTTGCAGCCCGAAATCCTCTCTTGCTGTAATTCCTTCTCAGCGTGAGAAGTGGATCCTCGAGCATTAGCGCGACACCATGAACCTGGAGCCAACCGCACACGCTGACAGCAGATACCCCGAGTGCCAGGCAGGCCGGGCTCCCGCACTTCCGCGCCCGGCATCCCGCACGCTCCCCGGAGCCCTGCCTCGCCGCCCTCCCTCTGCGCTTACAACAACCTGCGGAGTGGCAGCGGGGAGGCAGAGGCCTCACTCATCAAACGAGCGGCAAAGAGGGACTGTGTGGAGATCTCATTCAACGATTAAACCAGGGAAAAAACCAAGGAGCTCTGAAAAAGCAGCAGCTGCAGGAACCACGGGGAGAGCACTTGCTGTTCAGCTGGGGTTTTCCTACGCCCTCAGGATCTCCAGCATCCAAATCTAACAGCCAGGTCTTTCCCTAGCAGATCAGACACTACAGACCCTCCCGTGTTCCTCACCTCCACACGGATGCAGAGACCCTGTCAGCCCAAACTGGCCACCACCATGGTGCTGAGACAGAGACCCAGACTCAGAGGAGAGGTAGCAAGTGAAGAGGAAAGGATGCAGCTTGAGTCACTTGTGGTGGAGTAGGCACAACTCGCACCGCAGAACAAGGCGTGCTGTCAGTGGTGAGGTGTATACCCACCCCTAACCCCCAGGGTGTCCTTCTCGCAGTACTTCCACTGCCTTTGTTGAAACTTCTCTAGGCCAGGCCAAGAAGGCATTAAATTATTTGTTTATGCTGTGTGTCAACAAGTCAGTGGTGGATGTGAGCCCAGCACCCCCAGAGTGTGAACTGCCACCCGCTTTGACAAGCTAGGACAGCCGGTGCCTGCGCTTGGATGTGGAAACAGCAGGGGCAGGCTCAGCGCCCACCGTCACCTGGCTCCACGGCTGAGGGATCGCGCTCGGTTCTTTCCCCCCTCTGCAGATGTGCAAGCTGGACTGCAGCTGGGAGATGTGCAGGAACAAGAACTAAGAACAAATACCTGCTCCGATTTCCTTCCAAACAACTCGGAGCAGAGCCGTGCCGTCAGCACACTGCGCTCCTGCGATGTGACCCTCACCGCCAGGGTGAAGAAACACCCCGATGAGAAGCTGTGTGTGCTCAGCTGGCTCAAGGCTGCTCACACGGCCCTGGTGATGAGGACCTGCTGGCCACTCACTACCGTGGCACCTGGGGACACAGTCAGCTAGCAAACCCTGCACCTAGTGGGGAGAGAGAAGGATGAGACCAGTGATAACCCCGGTGCCAGGACAGACCTGTCTGGGCTCACAGCAAGCCCGAAGGAAATGACTTACAGATAAAGTCATTCATGCAGACAGGCCCCACAGCACTCCACAGCTTGAAGGAAATGCTTCTTGTTACTTCAGAGGTGTTGAGACTTCTCCCTCCTCAAAGACTCTTGGCCTTTCTTTACCCAGCCTCTCCTGCTTCGCTCGGAAATCGCAGCAATTTCACGCTGTTGCAGCTGCTGTGGCTCCTGTTCTGCAGCAGTCGGTACTACCCGTCACCTCTCAAGCCCTTCAAGTGTGGTTTCCTGCAACTGCCTCCTGGGGAGACAATTGCCAGCTGGAAATCCACAACTCCAAGGAGCCTGCAGCAGTGCCAGGACAGCCGATGATTTATAGCAACACCCAGCGTGTGCTGTTGGGAGCGGCGGTGCCTGCCTGTGAAGCTGGCATCAGGGCCCACACCAGTACAGCTCGCAGTCCCAACCATCACAGACACAACGCACGGGGCACCTCTAAGGTCTCCTGGCTCCACTGAACGCACCTTTCCCTCTCCATCCTATCTCTCAGGCTACTAAATAAAGACACTCTGCGATCCGAGGGTGACCTGACAGTGCTGAGTCAAAGGTTGGACTTGATGAGCTTAAAGGTCTCTTCCAGCCGAAGACACTCTGTGGTGACTCTGTAAATCACTTCGGTCTGAAAGAAAACCCCACAGGAATTCCCCGGGCCTCAGTCCCCTTGGTTCAGCCACCAGCCCTCTGCCCTGAGCTCACAGATATCACCCTGCGCTCCCAAACGTTAAGCACCTCCCCTAAAAGAACCCTGAAGAACGGAGGAGGATTTTACAGCTGGCTAGGAAGGGGAAAACAGTCCCGCGCTCCTTTCTTCTGCTGCTCTAGTCATGGTGCTTCTGGGCCCCGCTGCTGTGCCATCGCTCAGCTGGCGAGCCTTGGCTCTGGGGACTCTACAAGCGTTTGGAGCTGCAAGTGTATTCTCTCCTGGCCAAGACGCTCTTCTCCTTGTAAGCCAGGGCACACGCTTGCACTCTGGGCTGCACCAGTAACCCCACCGAGCAACAGAGAGCTGGGTACCGGTGGGAGCTGCCGGAGAAAGCTGCCATTCCCAGCGGCTGACGCTGCCAAGACAAGCAGCTCACATTAGTCATCGCAGCTCTCCAAGCGCCGAGATGTTTTGAAATACAAGTTTGCAGCGCTGGAGCTTCAGACAAGCAGATCACAGATTCCAGCAGAACCAGCGCCGCTCCTGTGGAGGTCTGGGAGGGACCAGCTGTCCTCAGACGCAGCAGCCGCTCCGGACACTTAATCCGCGGTGCCAGGCACGCAGGGAGCCTATTTTTGGAAGTCCTCTCCCCCTTGGTACAGCCCGTGGTACAGACAGGTTGCTAAACACTTCCTGAACGGAGCCGCCAGGATGTTGTCTGACCACAGAAAAATCCTAACGAGGGACTTGCATTGTTCGCTCACCCGTACCGGCTCTCCTCTAAGTTACAGCCACAAGAGCCCAGACGGTCACCAAGCCCGAGTCAGTCCGTGTTGGACTACGGCAGCCACGGGGCCACCGCTGCGTCCGTTACAGAAGCTCCTGGCTTCTGCAGGACCGCACAGCCACGAGCGCTGCACTAACTGCACTCCCTAACCCACTGCTGCTCGGCCTCACCTTCCTCGGGGCCAGCACCACAACTCAAGGTTACTATCTTTTAGGAGGGCCAGATAAGGGGCTTGGTGGCTCCCCCGGCTTTAAAAATAGCAGACTATTTTTACTGTAGGATGAAACCTCTTGAAATGATAATGCCAGTCTTCCTGCCCTGGAAAACACTCTTCCTCGGTGCTCTGCACAGCCACAGCACCTTTCAAAATGGCTTGAGCGAGGTTCTCTGCCACCTATGCGGCTGCTCCTGCGCTCTTCTCACGCCTGGAACTCCCAGTTTCAAAACAAATCGCCCCTCTGTTGTTCCAGGCACAGTCCACACAGACCGAGCGCTAACCGAGACACCGTGAACTCCACTCTCATGTCACTGCAGCACCACAACTCAAGGTACAGCATCACTGAGGCTGGAAAAGCCCTCTGAGCTCATCCAGCCCAGCCCGGCCCACGAGCGAACGGAACGTCACCACGATCAGACAGAGCAGGGCTCTAAGGGCCACAGCCAGTCTTCTCTTAAAGCCTCCAGGGATGGGACTCCAGCACCTCCCTGGGCACAGCTAGCGTCAGGACCTGTCACAACGCATTTCTTTTGTTTCCTACTTCAATTTGGGTGAAAAATCTGCGGCAGTAAACCCCCCAAGCCTCCCCGACTCCTCAGTTAGAGCGAGTTCCTGGCCAACACTGCCGTAACACAAAGGGCAGCAGCACAGGGTACCAGCAGCAGCCCAAGCCAGACCCATGCACACTCTGCTGCCGTGTTCCAGCCTTCCCTGGTCCCACCTGGGACCTCGCTCTCTGCCTCCAGTCTGGTCATCACCTCTCTGCTGCTGCCAAACGTGTGAGCTGTAATGAAATAACAACATTAGGGCTGGAGTTCCCCCAGAACAAGGAGCGAACCCGGCCTGTCCGCCGGGAATCCCACAGGGCATGGGAGGGCGGTGTCAGGGCGCAGTGCAATGGCAGCGGGTCATTCCCCACGCTGCACAGCAGCCAGGCCACCGCACGGGAGAGCTCAGCAGAGACTGAGGAGATGTCCTCTACCTGAAGCAGCCGCCTTAACGCAGGTTAGCTGCGATGCCTGGAAGGAAAAGGTGGGATGTACATCAGCACGCAGCACTCTGCACTCCAGTGCTGCAGCGTAACACCGAGTAGCTGTGGCATTCACAGCTCTTCTAGCAAACACAGGAGCACTCTGATTCCACAGCTCTCTACCCTTCCAGCTCCACAGGAGCTTTTTCACTGTGGTGGGGCAACAGGGCAAGAGGGAAAGGCAAGGCAGTCTACAGCTCAGTGGTGTTTTCCTCTCGGTGAGGTCAGGGTGAGGAGCTTTTCACATACTTGCAAAGCATTAGATGCTGCTGAGCGGCAAAGCTCGCTCGGGCCTCTCTGCTCAGGCACAGCTCACGCCGACAGTGTGCTGCTTCACGGCAGCCGGAGCCAGGCTGATGGCTGCTGTGCTCTAGCACCCTCCCTAAGCAGCTCCGGCCCTCGGCTAACCGCTGGTTAGCTGCGTTTTTCGGTCTGCGTAGTACACAGAAACGCTTCAGCAGAGAATCACAGCAAGGAGGGGTGGAATACAAACACAACCGCTGGCAGGGAAAGGACAGCTGGAGCAGGAAAGCAGCGAGCACAGGGCGCGAGGTTAGAGCGCTGTAGCAGAAGCAAGTACACAACCCACGCAACCTCACAGCTGTCAGTGGGCGCTCTGGCACCACCATGGGTGGTATCAGCACTGGAAGGTGCCCAGGAGCGGCTCAAAGAAGAGCACGGGAGAGGGCTGTTCCCATGGGCAGGGCAGAGGAGGTCACCCTGCTCTGGGGCTGAGCTGGGAGGATACAACCCGTGTCACACGGCTGCGCTCAAGGCTGAAGAACACATCCCAGCCACCCCAGCCGGTCAGTGGGACTGCAGTGAAGAGGTTGCTGTAAGCTGCTGTGGAACCACAGTTGCAGCTGCTCCAGCACCAGGCGTGAGGCCGGTTTCTGCGCTGACAGGATCACGGAAACCACTGAACTTTCCCTATTTCATTAAGGGGCATCTGGTCACCAACTCCAAAGCGGCAGGACTGGGTGTCCTGGGTGTCATTCGCTTATCACACCCTCGGATGGGCTGTCAGCACCAACCTCATAAGCTGCTTCTCTGAGAGCTGGGCTTTTTACAGCCTTGTTTCTCCAGAGGCTGAGGCTCATACAGACACGGTGCCCAGAGCTGTCTGTCAGTCCTCCCCTGGGAAGTGCCGAGCCTGCTGACCGACAAAACCCATGGCACAGACCAAGAGGCACTTCCAGCACACTGAGCTCCTACTTTTCTGACAATCAGAAGCTCGGCTGGTAAGGTTGGTGCTTGTGAGCACCTCATTAAGGAGGACTCTCATTTATCACACTCAACTCAGCACTTCTCTCCAGCTCCATTTCCGAGCACCCCAGCGCCCTGCAGCTGAACAGCCTTGGTCCCTGAGCGCTGCAGGGGCTCCAACCTGCTGCACAGGACAACTGAAATACCTGCGTGGGAAGTGGGGAGAAGAGGATCCTTCTCGCCTCATCCTTTCAGCATCACCTGCTACAAACCAGCACTGCCCTTTTCAACCCCTCCGTGAACAGAGGATAACCCAAACCCACCAGATCAGTTTAACTGTGCAGAAGCAGACAAAGGAGTGTCCATCAGTCTCAGGGAGAAGGGCAGAGCCAAGTGAAAAGCACCCATTCAGACACCCATACAAGTTCTGTGGGGTTGCTTCTCTCCTCTGGAGGCTCTTCACGCTCATTTTCAGCCTTCTCACACCCTATTTGCCCCTTCTTCTATCAACGCCCTGTGCTTATCCTTTCAACAAGGAGCTCTACACCAACATCAGAAGCTCAGAACTCCCCTGCCCTCTCCTGAGGCCAGAGGACATTGCAGCAGCACCCTGCTTAGCTGGATCTAGTGTGAGCTCTTACAACAGCCAAGGACACACCTCAGCCCCCCAGGGATGTGGGACCAGGCTGGTTAAAGCCCCCAGAAACGCAACCAACCAACCCAGGCAGCAAGTCCTCAGCACCACCAGGCTCCTTCTACAGGTCTGCTCCTCTGGTACCACAGTACTGGGCAACCCACATAAACCCGGCGATGCTCCGAGCAGATCTAACACAAGCGGGGTTGTCGGTGTCATCAGCTCACAACTAAACCGTGCAGAAGGCTGCTTCTTCAGCCTTGTAACCGAGGCAGAACACCAGCTCAGGGAGCGCAGGCACGGCGCCTCCCCAGCTCCCAACGGGCACACAGGCGGCTCCACGCACTGCCCCAACCCTTCCGCACCCGAACGCAGGGCAAACAGCGTGAGGAGCCAGAGCACTCCTGCCACTGGGGAAGCACGGGGACACGCGGGTGACGAGTGTTTATTGTCTGATCTTAAGCTCTTTCACGGGTTTGGAGCCCTGCTCTGTTAATTGACTCTGGACACTTCGATATTACCCATTCATCTTTGAGGCTGAGCGCTATCAAATGCTTTCCAGGTACAGAACAAACCAACCCACTATCAAAGGAGAACCACCCTCCCCTCAGCCCAACGGGGTAATTAGGCAGGACAATTAAGCTGACACCTCTTCACCTGAAACCGTATCTACACAGCCCATTCTTTCAGCTGAGCTCAGAGAGCTCTGCTAAAGCAGTGCCAGCAAAGCTTTCCAGCCCCCGAGCTACACCAACCCTAGGAACCCTAAACCCAGCACCCGCGGTGGAGAACATCCCTTCAGCCCCGGTAAGGGCTTCCTTCCCAAGTTTCTCCCAAATCGGTGTTTTCACTAGCATGAATTTACAGTGCTAAGATTCCACGCGCTCCCTTGTCGCCTTCATCACCGCTCACTGGTGCTGCCCTGATAAGCAAAATCAAGGAGCCTTTCCAAGCCCCTGAAACCCATGTAATTACACCCGCCCGGGCCTGGCACGAGTTGAAGGTGTCAAATACATTGAGCTGGGTAATTCAATCAAACACAGGACACTCAAAGCTCCTCCTCACCAAGCCCAGCGGTACCTTCAACGTGTCTGCTGTCTCTAAGTTGCCTCCTTCTCGGTACTCCCCCCCCCCAAAACACAACCCCCCAAGCTTCAGTCCTCACCAGGCTTTTCTTTGGCAGCCACAGAACCATAACTGTTGCCCATGCAACCACTAATAAGCAGCCTTCTCTCTGCCTCTTTACTGGTTTCTTCTGAGGGTGGCTGCCCTCCCTGCTTTGCCAGGCACACACAGCCACAGGTTGCAGGGAGCCGTTGGCAGCCCTCACCTGTAGCATCACCTCCCTCCCAGGTGATGGATTTGAGTCAGGTGACCTCGCATCCCACAACAGCCCAAAGGCAGAGGTTCATATAAAAGGAAGCCTGCTGCACCTCAACGAGCTCCCCCAGGACACAAAAAGGAGAGAAGGGCCTGGGAAAGGGGGTGAAGAGAAATAACTCAGGGCACCTCACATGGAGAGGGCCCTGGAAAACAAATGGAACACAAAGGAGACTGCGGAACCTGACTGTTACCTCCTTCCTGAGGCAGCAAACGCTGCAAGCTCACTAGCTCCAAGATGGAAACTATTCAAGAGCCCAGAGGAAGCTACAGTGGATGAAGCAAAATGCCCCAGCAAGGGTAAGGAATAACTATCCCCACATGGGACCCTGCCCCAGTAGCCCCTGTGAATGAAGCTAAAGGCACAGAGTACTCTGGAAGCTCCATCTAACGTAAGGAAACCTCTCCTAGACTGCGTGGAAACCAGGAGCTTTACCAGGGTGTCACCACCTGTCAGAAACGAGGGAAGAAGGGGAAACCCTGGTCTTCCTGAGTCAAAGACAGCCAGGGCAAAGAGCCTCCCAGTAAGTGCAAGCTCTGCCAAAAGGAACCCCTCCGTGTGGGGGTTTTACCTCTAACTAGGCTGGTGCTACTGTGCCAGTGGAGTCCTTGTGGTACAGCCTAATCCTCAGATTGAGTTACCTGCCTTCCTCTCATTAGCGCCTTCTGCGAGGCAGGGCGAAGCGAAGCAATGGTGGTGCAGAGTGGCCGTGGGTGACCCGAGTTATGATCTACAGTCCACTGGCGCAGCCTGCGAGCACTCTGCTTTGACCCGACTTAATTCATTCACTTAAACCAGCTCCTAAGCCTAGCCTGAACAACAACAGGTCTGTCTGCTCTCCATGGGGCTCCAGGATGCTCTGTAGGATCCCCTCCCCAGCACTGCTTGGCTGCTGGTGCTCCTGCTGGGCTGCCGCTGTGCCTGCTGACACAGATGAGACAGTCGTTTCTTTACAGGTGAAGTCTAACCCAGGCGGTTTCGAGTCAGGTGTCCCCTCCTGCTTACCGCTGCTGTGTCAGCACGGGATGGCAGGATGCGCCGTCAGACTGCGAGGAGCTGATTTCTGCGCTGCTGTGGAGCTAACGGCTCCCTCTAGTTAACCTGATCTTCCCGAGAACACCGCGCTTCGCAGTGGCACTGCTGCAGTCGCTGCCACGACTTCACAGCCGGGAGTGGTTGATGCCTTCGAAAGGCTGAGTTCAGACAGCGTTGGGATGGACTGGGACCCATTCCATAGCCCCTTCTATAGGCAGCAGCTCCAGCACCCACATTGCTCAGGGGGTCCTCGCCAGGTCTCACAGATCAGTGGCTCCCTCACTGCTGCCTTTGGGGCTGTCGTTAGCTAGGAGCACGGAATCCGACTGACGGGACCGGGCTTGTAAAACTTTCCCCACAGGGAGCCGTATTTTTTCTGTCACAATACAGCTGAGATCAAGGAGGCTGCCGCGTTAATCCCGTTCACCAGGGCCTGCCCATTTCCTTCCCCTTGGCTTGTTTAGCATCACCGTAAACCCTGACCCATCAGACAGGGAAACTGAGGCAGCGTCACACATCTGGGAGGGTCAGTGAAGGTGAACAGACGCTCTGGGCTGCTGCTCGGTTTTCCTACGGCAGACTCTCCCGACGAGCGCTCCCCTTGGATCAGGAGGTTCAGTGAAAGAACTTGTTATTGTCTGCAGTCAAGAAGACCTTAATCAAAGTAATTACTGAACCTGATCTGATGGGGAAGTAATCTATTTAGGAAAAGTTCAGGCTGCCAGCTGGGAAGCTGCTATCCACCCTCTGAACCTGATTGCTGTACGCGGGGATGATTCTTCTCTTCACGTTTCAAGAGCTGTTGAAAAGGTCTTCACCTGTGAACGGGAACGATTTGTTTTCCTAAGACACCAAACAGCGTCCACACAGACAGCCCCACACGTAAACAACACCTCACGGCGGCTCTCGATAGCTCAGGTGCACGTGAGCATCTCCTCCGCGCAGGTGCTGCTGC
The DNA here is from genome assembly GCA_013397515.1 of Upupa epops. Classification (NCBI taxonomy): domain Eukaryota; kingdom Metazoa; phylum Chordata; class Aves; order Bucerotiformes; family Upupidae; genus Upupa; species Upupa epops. The sequence goes on from VZRI01007998.1 coordinate 100,035, forward strand.
CGACGCTGAAGATGAACCGATGTGTAAAGGACTCTCCGGGGTCCAATGCCGTCAAGACCCCAGCCCCACACAGCAGCTTGTGAGGAGCTGAGTGCTCCCTTCCCAGGCTGGAGCCGTGTGGTCCAACTCAGCCTGTCCTCTAAGAACCCCTGGAGGGGGCTGATTTCCTGGCTCTGCACTTCTCCTGCCCATCGGCGTTTGTTGAAGACCCAACCGGGCTGTACGAACAGCAGCTGACCTTCTCCCAGGCCACTGATACGAGTGAGATCTTCCCCGTGAAGCGTGCGGGAGGCCGGTGCCAGCCTCCCCCCGGGACTGCAGGGTGGCAGCGAGCGGAAGGATTGCATTCAGACCTGGTCCTGTACTTTCAGGGCTACAAAGGGTGAGAGCCATCCTGCCTGAGCCACTCAGGCACAGAAAAGCTCCCTGAGGGAGTACAGAGTGAGGACGGGGTCAGGGGGCTGTGGGGGGACACACAACAGCTGCCTTTAACCCTGCGATAGACCCAGCAGTCCTCTGCCAAGGTTCTCAAGCTCCAACAGCCAGGGCACATGAGACACGGCTCCCCTTGGGAGGGCTGGCTGAAAGCACGGGGGTAGGGAAGAACCTGCACAGGGTCTGATCAGGGAAAAGCTGCCAAGCCATCAACGGGAAGAGGCACTCGTAGAGTGACGCGGGTACAGCTGTGCTCCTGGAGGGATGGCTGCGATGTTCTGGAACCTTCAGCTGCTCCTTCACAGAGGCAAGGAGCCTCTAGCTTCTGTCAGAGCACACCTCCATCTAGAAGCACACAGTAAATCCTCAACCTCTGCCAAATTCCAGCCCTACGTGACACATCCTGCTAGTGCGGGCTCTGAGAACGGCTGAGGTTAGGAGGGAACTCTGGAGATCATCTCGTCCAACCCTCTGCTCAGGCTTTTCTTGCGGGCTCTTGCCAAGCCAGCTCAGTCTGAGTGTCGGTGCTGGTTCTAACGCAAACGAGCGAGCGCTCCAAGCCCTTACTCCACTCACACCTAGGGAAGAGTGTCTTCCACAGGGATGAAACGTGAGCACCGAGAACTGTCGGAGGAGAAAACGTGACTCTTAAAGCCTCCTGCAAACACTGCCCTTTGTTGGTGTCAGCCTCAGCTGATCAAAGAAAATAAAAGCCAATGCAGTATGGAAACGCAGTCCTCTGTGAGGCGAGGACTCGGCCTCCTGAGTTCAGTACGGCTGGGGGTCCCCCCCTTAACTGCTGAACGCTGCTCGGCCTGCGGCAGCGTCAGCCCGGTGCGCTGGAGACCCAGGGCGCTGGTGCGAAGTTATTGGCGCCTGCGGTGGAAGCCTGAAGATGGGAAATCACCTCTAAACGCTGACACTCACAGCCTGTGAGAGCACTGACACCTTCAGAGAACAGAGCCGCCCGTGCCCTGGGCTCTGTGGGACAGGCCGACAGGAGAATTGGGGTTTCTCTCATGAAGGAGCTGTCTCAGATGGAAGAGGAATGTCGGCTGCGGCGCACGCTCCCCGGCCTGGAACGCCACCCGCTCTAAGTTAGAGTCACACAACGTTTTCAGGGGAAAAGTGGAGAATGTCTTATGGAATTCGAGCCCGGGTTTGGCCGGCCTCCTGGAACATACATCTTGTTATGAGCGCTGCCGGAACACTCCTGAGTGGGCAAAGCCACAAGTGTCCTCGGAGCTCTCCTGTCAACTGCCAGTCACCCTGGCGAAGCCTCCCGAAGGAGAAAAGCTTCAGCTTGGAAAAAGGGGGGTGAGGGAGGGGCACATAACCTCGGATTCATCTCCGTCGCACGGAGCCGTTCGCTTGTGCCTACAGCATGAAGCAGTTACAACTTGTTTTGTGCTCACTGTCACAGATCCAATACGTTACTCTAGCTAAAGCATAATCTCCTCCTGCCTCGGTTCAACCGCGTGTAAACCTGGTTCACTAGCTCTTACCTTAATGTGTCATGGGGCTTAATTAATAACACTTAGGTCTTTTAAGCCCTCTACAAACATTAACTACTTCTTGTAACAACTCTCTGAGGTATTATTATCCCCATTTCACTGATGGTGGAATGGCAAAAGAGGCTGTGGCTTGCCCAAGGCGACAGCGTAATAGTTACGCTTCGAGGTCCTCTTGGAGAGCGACCGCGTTGTAACGCTGGAGAACTTACCGAGGGAAGCCAAGTCAGCCGTTACACCCCCAAAACGACTTAAAAAAGCCAACCAGGGCACCTCAGACAACTGGAAGACTAGGAAAACCCCTCCCCGAGACAACAGGGATGGGAACGAGCGCTGGAGTCAGAGACACCCTTGGGCACATCCGCGCTGCAGCTCTGCTAATCGCTGCTAAAGAAGGAGCAAGACCTGGCCCCTCGTGTCTCCTCGCTGCCACAAGCCCGAGCGCTGGGATCACACCGCTCTGCGCACGGAGGGAAGAGCCGAGGCAGCGGTGTGAGGCGATGGGTGAGCACACGCTGCTGCCCCACCGCCGGTCCCGGCACTGCCGGGGATGCCGGCGGCGGGTCGGGGGGTCCCCTGGGCATTGGGAATCCTTAGGAAACGGGGCGACCGCAAGCGTTTCCTTGGGTTTTGCTACGGTACCGCCAGCCCTCGGACCATCGCCGCCGCCGCCTGCCCTCGCCAGTGA
>VZRI01007998.1:103634-126357 GCA_013397515.1 Upupa epops
TTCCCCCTCGGCCTCCGCTCAGCCGGGTTCCCCTGGTGCGGGGCAGCGGCGGCTCTGAGCGGGCAGTCGGGGGGCCGAGTCGCCCTCGGAGCGGAGCGTGAGGTTTTATTCCTGCTTTATCTCGTTACCGTGGCGGCTCGGGCTGCTGTTGCGGCGCCGCCAGGCGTCCCGGTGCCCTCCCGAAGCGCTTGCCCACCTCTCGCAGAGCGCTGGGAGGACGTAGCGAGGTGCGAGCTGCTGAACCTGGGGTCTTAGTCTCTCCACTCGGGACTGCTTTTCCCCACCAAGCTCTTCACACCGGAGTCGCCTCGGGTCAGCAGCCGGCGTTAGGGTAACTGCTGGCTGCTGCTCGGGACGGAGTGGCTGTGCGGCTGACTCTGTGCCACTCGTCTGGCAGCAGCCACAGACCCAGGCGGGTACCGTGTGTTTGCTTTTCCTACCTGTTGACTCCCTTCTTAGCTCCTAAACCCGGGTCACGCTGTGAAAGCCCCTGCTCTCCAGGCACTCGAAGCCTTTATTGGCTTGTTAAAGCGCCGCAGCTGCTGCTGCATGGCCAAGGGTTTTTGGGGATGCCATGGCGGGGCTGCGGCGGCCTTAGCAGGAGGTGTTGGTGACGCTGATTTTACTGGAGTTTCTCAAGGGCTGATAAAAGGGAACACTCGCCGGCCTCACTCGGAGCGGGTAACCTGTGCCTTCGGAGCGTCGGAGGCTTGCTAAGCCCACTCGTTAACCGCGGCGCTGGAGCGCTTGTTGCGTGATCAGCGGTGAGAAAAGTTAGCTTGAACATGTTAAAACCGAGTGCGGATCGGCCGTCAGGCCGTCCTGAGGAAACCTGCACGGCAGGATGGCTGCGTGGTGTCTCACAGCGCCGAAGGACTTGGCCGCCGCTGGGAAGGTGGGAGCTCGCAGGAACCGAAGGTGGAAGTGCTTCTGCAAGGCGTGTGGTTAGCGAGGAAATCGGGGAGCAGACTCCGAGCAGATACCTGCGCGGGTCCCTCCGCGGCCTGGTGCCTTTCTGACGAACGCGTTTAGAAGCGGGGTCACAGCACACGGCTCAGGGCTCGAACAGAGCTGCATGGGAGCAAGCACCTTATATCTCTGTGTTGCAGAAGAGTTATAGGCGCTTCCCCAGTGCTCTCGTGCCCTCCTCGAGCGACGCGTTGGGGAGAGGGTGTTGGAGCAGCCGGACCGTGAGCCCGGTGCTTTGGGAACGCGCACCGTACTGCTCAGGGATGGGGCTGCGAAGGTCCTGCTGCTGTAACCCGCTCCTGCAGACCATGCAGAGAGCTTTAGCTCCGCTGGTGCGGAAGGTGCTGAACAGCGCTGCAGCTGCCTGCGCTCACAGGAAGCCTCCAGAGCCCCGAGCGCTCGGTTCAAGGCAAAGGCCGGTGCGTTGGCAGCAGCGGGTTTTCCCCGGCACAGGATCAGACTGAGGTCCCGTAGGTGCGTGTTTCCCTCGCTTTACAGGGACTCTGAAGCAGAAGAAAGCGTCTCGGTGCCAGAACATCGGGCTGCCCAAGCGCTCTCTGAGTGTTGGTTTGGAAGGCCGCTCCTCAGTGTGGGATTTCCTCTCTGCTTTGTCTCCCCTGGGCCTGGCGGAGCCGGCAGCACTGTGCTCGTGGCTCCTTGAGCTGACCTGTCCTGTCAGCTGTAGAGAGGCAGCGGTGCCCTGCGCTGGTTTCTCCGGGTGAGCTCGTGGGAACAGCCACAGGTTGGGGTGCTTTCTCGCCGCGGGTTTGAGTTGAACTCCCAGCGGTTGCACCTCTGCGGGAGTCAAAACCCTTGAGGAACTCGAGGAGAGGAACTCCTCCTCCTCCAGGTGTCTGCACCCAGGTGGAGGCATTGAGCAGCTGAAATCCCAAGCCTTGCCCTGTGGGCCTTGTGCTTTCCAGAGGGAAAGGGCACGGATCTCCGGGGTGATCCGTGAGGGACTCTGTGTCGTCCTGAAGATCTCTCTAGTATTTCAGTACCATTCTCGCAGGCTCCCCTCGGCCCTCTGAGCGCTGCGGGTGGGTACAAGTTGTTCCCCTCAAATAACGGCCGGGACAGCTGTGCCCGCACAGGCGAGTCCTGCCTGGTTCACGCTTTGACAGTCACTCCTTTCCAGCCGTCGTTTCTCTCGCTGATCTGGAGGGAAGGAGCTTTGTTCAGCACCTACGCAGAGCCCTGCACTTGCCTCAGCTGAGGAGCAGCCACCAGGCTGTGCTTGCTGCTCCCTGCCCAGACGTCTGGGATCCAATCTGTCCGTGCGGGAGCAGCTACAGACTGGCTGTTCTCGCTGCCGACACTTCAGCTGCCGGGAAGGGGAGCTCAGATGGTGCCGCTTCCCTGCGGAAACAAAGGCGAGCACCGCTTGCAGTGAGGCTGTGTTTGAGCTAGCGCAGCCCGCGGCTGGGCCCGCCGGGAGGCCGCTCTCTGGGGCTGGAGGAGCGCGCAGATCTGCCCCTCCTTGGGCTTCGCTTTGGTTCTTTGCCCTTCCTTAGCGCTGTGCTCGGTCTGCGTGGTGCTGCAGTCAGAGGAGAGCTCTCTAGAGCAGAGCACTGCTGTCTCCAGGGTGGGAGCAGGCATCCAGCCTCGCGTTCGGGTTCCTTGCGATGAGGTTTGTGGTTCTGCGTGACGCTTTGGTCTCCCCCCCTCAAAACAGGGTCCCAGAGTACAGTTCATGCTGGGCTGGGCCTGCAGCTGGCAGCCTGGGGGATGGCCAGCTGGAACTCCACGGTGTGGAGAGCAGAGAGAGGTGCTGGCCACCTCAGTTGTTCAGCAGCTGCTGCTGAGCAGCAGAATGGACTCTGCTGGGAACTTGGGAGCTGAAAGGCCTTGCTGCGAGCAACGTCGCCTTTGCTGGGGTTTTGCACCTCCTTCTGCAGGAGAAAGCCTCTCCTGCACCCCACCGCGTACGTTCCTGTGCCTCCTGAGCGCGGAGGAGCGGGGGCAGCTGTTACCGGGTTTGGCCAGCGTTGGTACCACCTGGGCGAGTGGACCTGTGCAGCAGAGCAGTTCTGTGGGGCCGCAGGGATGGCTGGGCAGCTCCAGCAGGGTTTGAAGGCAGCAGAGAAGGGTTTTGTGAGCTGAGAAGTGCTGACCAGCGGAGGTACCGTGAAGGGGCAGATCCAGACCTCCTCTGCAGGAGAGGCACTGAGTGGGGTGGGGTTTTCTAGCTCAGTCTGATAGCTGAGTTTCCAGAAACGGTTTCTGCAGAGGAGCTGCTGCACCTATCGCCAGTGACCTGGAGCAGCAGGAGCGAGTGGGGTCAACCTGGTGTTTCCCACACGAATCCTGCTGGGAATCACCCGAACCCTGTTGGGCAACGCTTGCTTCCAGGAGATGTGCTGTGGGGCAGCCCTTGGGCTTCTCCCTGGGGGGGATGCCTGCCTGCTGGTGTAAAAGGACTCCGTTTAATAAACCCCCCAGTGCTTCATCAGTACGTAGCTGCGTCGTACCGCCCCGGCCCGCGGAGCCTGCTCGGCAGCTGCTACAGCTCTGCGAAACAGGGCTGTTTTTCATGGAATCCTCCTGGCTGGAGAGGACCTCCAGCATCACCCAGCCCGGTCCTCACCCCAGCAGCTCCCCAACCCCCGGACCGAGGCCTCAAGCACTCTAGCTACTTGGTTTTTAAACCTCTCCAGGGATGGGGACTGCACCCCCTCCCTGGGCAGCCTGGTCCAGTGCCCAACCACTCTCTCAGCACAGAGCTTCTTCCTCAGATCCAGTCTAACCCTCCCCTGATGCAGCTTGAGGCCACTCATCCTAGCATTAGGAACTGGGGAGCAGAGCCCAGCAGCAGCCTCACTACAACCTCCTCTGAGGGAGCTGCCCTAAGGTCTCCTCTCAGCCTCCTCTTCTCTAGACTAAACAACCCCAGCTCCCTCAGCCTCTCCTCACAGGCCCTGTTCTCCCCAGCCTCGTTGCCCTTCTCTGGCCCCACTCCAGCCCCTCAGTGCCCTGATCCTGTGGTGCCCAAACTGGACCCAGTACTCAAGAGCCTTTTGTAGCAGAGACAGTTGGGGAGTCCCCATCAGTGTCTGGAGGTGTTGAAGGACAGCCTGGCTGTGGCCCCGAGTGCCCTGGGGTGATGCCAGGTGCTGGGCTGTGCTGGAGGAGCTCAGAGGGCTCTGCCAGCCTCACTCACTCTGGGGTTCTGTGGCAGAGGTTGCTCGGGGGGGGAAAAACCCGTGGACGGGCATGGATTAGTCAGGCTGCCTTCGCACTGTGCTTTCTGTCCCCCTTCGGTCCCAGGTCTGCAGGAGGCTCCGTTCCCCCACCCGTGCAGCCCGGTTCGGGGTGTCAGGTGGGTTCTTGGGAGGGCAGAGCCACTGTTCTCTAGGCACTCAGAGAAGCAGGCGTGGGGGGAAGGCTGAACCGCTGGGCAGACTTCAGGACAACCAAGCGCCGGGAGGTTTCCAGCAGCGGCAGCATCGCCCCGCCGGCTGCACAGCTGCCTCCGGGAGTCCGGGCTGGGCCAGCGCGTGGAGCGGCTTTGTGTGACCGGTTCCACCAAGGGCGAGCGCCGGCGTGGCCGTGGCGTCGAGCTGCTGGGCCCGGGGAAGCGGCTGTCAGCGCAGCCCGCCGATGTGCCCGCGTTTTGTGTGTGCTATTGCCGTGGAAACGGGCACCGAGCATCCGAGCACCCAGTGTCTGTGCTGGGCACAGACGGACGCACCCGAGCGGGGGCAGCCAGGCTCGCTGGGGTCAGCCAGGCTCGCTGGGGCACAGGCACAGGGCGATGGGTGGGCGACAGCCCCTAAAGCCAAGGTTTGGTGGACTCGTGTCACAGGAGCAGCCGCTCGTCGCCCCTCGTTCAGCACCTGCTCCTCTACAGCCCCCGAGGCGGTGGGGGGCTTGGGCAGCGCAGGGAGAACTCCACGGGATGAGAAGGACAGGGTGAGCTGGGCGGCTGGCTGGTGGCTTTGAAGGCAGGCTCTGTGATCCTGGCAGGCTGTGCGGGGGGCATCGGCCTCCCAGCCAAAGCAGCTACCCCGGCTCCGCGTTGCTGCGGCCTCGTAACTAGGATTAACCGACTCCCCAGGCTCCTGGACCGAGAGCAGATCTGGGAGCGGAGGAGGAACCTGCTGTTGCGTGAGGAGGAGGTGGCAGTGGGGCCAAACTGCAGACCTGAGGGAGAAGCGGAGGCGGCACAGGACAGACTGGTGGGGTGGAGAGAGCGGCGCGAGGGCACGCAGCTCACAAACCAGCCGCGTCAAAGGCGCCCGTGAACCCCCCAGCGCGGGGCTCCTCGCTCTCAGGACACTGGCAGGTGCCCAAAGCACAGAGTTTCTCTAGTGGAGTGGAATTCCTGTGACAGAATTCCCCTTAGAACTGGAATTCCTCCGGCATTGGATCACTAACGGCGGCGAAAGCGCTCAGTGACCTACATTAGATTCCTTAAAAGGCCGCCGCCAAATCCCCCTGGGTGGCTGCAGGGCTGCGCTGGCACCAGGGAGGCTCCCAAAACACAGAGGCAGAGGCTGTGCGGAGTCCCCGTGCTCCGGAGGGAACGGGCAGCCCCTACCTGTTGTCAGAACTGCTGCGGGAGCAGCCGAGGAGACAGCAACCCAGCCAGAGGTGAAGGTCCCTCTGGGTCGCTCCCTGGGAACCCGACTGCCCTCCTCCTGGGGAGGTTCTGGAATGGGCTGGAAAAATGGCAGAGCTTAGCCTTGCCTTGCCCGACCCCTTCTCGTCTCTGGGGAAGGTGGGTGCAGACCTGGGGGAAGGAGGGGCAGAGCCCTTCCTTCCCTCTCCCCCTCCGCACTGCCAGCGGCTGGGGTGACGGGACTCTCGTTAGCCCTGAGGAAAGCGAACGGGAGCTGCTCCAAGCGCAGGGCCAGCAGGACCCCCAGCCAGGAGGTTTGTGTGATGCAGCTGGACTCTGCATCCAAGTCAGAGCCAGGCAACAGCTCCTGCGAACAGCGAACACCTTGCCTGTCTCCCTCCAGAACCAGCCTGGGAGCTGGGCAGCCCTCAGGGAACCCCCCGGTTAATGCTGAAACGCAGAGGCCTCGGTACTTTAAACAACTTAATTTATTAGAACCCACGGCTGCTGCTTTCATTAGAAGAGGGGGGTTAACACCGAGCTCGGGCTGGCGGGACCTTCAGAGAGAACAGAACCTGGAGCCTGACCGCGCAGAAGTTCAAGACTGCTGCTCGTGGCATCGGGGAGGGTCTCCCCCGCCGCGCAGACGCTGCCGAGCTCCGAGCACGTCCAGCCTTCTCGGGCCAAGGGCTGCTCCCCCCCGGGCAGCGCTCGGAACCAACGGCTCCAGCCGCAGACCCACCGTCCCGTGGCGATGCAGCGCGGCGTCTGGTCTGAGAGTTCAGAGAGCTTGGAAAAGGACTGCAACGACGGAAAACAGAGGCCGTGCCTGCTGGACCGGGTCTCACAGGCTCACTGCAGCGGCGTCGAGCCTCCCCAGCGGCTGGGTCCAGCTAGAACCTGAGCGCAGGGAGCAGGTGAGCAGGCGCTCTAGGCCCCAGAGCTGGTGCACAGTAGCCCTTGTGGAGCAGCAGGCTGGGTAACCCCTCCCTTTCACTTCCACCAGCACGGAGCGCCAGTCGTGTCCGTCCGAGTCGGATGGTGCCTGAGCACAGAAGGCAGACACCTACCCCGCTCGGGAAAGCAGGCGGGGAGCAGGGCAGGCGCCGAGGGGTCCGAGAAGCAAACTGCAACCCAGCAGGAGTGACTCCACCAGGGAGGGAGGGAGGGATGGGTGGGTGGATGGCTGGGTGAGGCGACAAAGCCGCCCAGGGCACAGAAGGGCTGCTCCTTCCAGGAAGATCCCACAGACCCCTACCGTTCCTCGCTTGCTCCCTTTAGCATCCCCCCAGGATTTCCCAGCGGCGATGCCGAGGGCTCTCTGCTGCCTGCGAAGCTGTTCCTGCACAACACCTGCAGCAGTCCCCCAGTTCCCCCCGCGCTGGCGTCAGCCCTCCAGCTGCAGCTCCAAGGTTTGCTCGGCGTGCATGAACGCAGTGCTCGCTGTGGAGGACCCCCCAGCCTCCCCTCAGGTCGAGAGCAGCAGGGACGATGTCCTGGACATCCAGTTCTTGTTGTGGGCCGCCCGCTCGGCTGCGGAAGGCAGGAACCCGGCTCTGCTCGTGCAGGAGTCCCTTGGCTGTACAGGAGGTACAGGCTGCACACCTGCTGCAGCTTGACAGAGCTCTCGGAGCGGCACAAACGCGTGGGCCTGCACTTCCAGCCTCAGCCCCGGCTGCACAGGTTGTTACAGAGGAGGTGCAGTCTAAGGAAGCGGCTCGCTGTCACAACCACGGCGGGCTTGGACTATGTACAGCCGTGCAGAGCTGTCCCTCGCTGCGTGGAGCCCGGGCACCCGGCGCCTTCCGCCGCCGGCTTCTTTTCAGGGAAGAAACTGAAGGAGAATCGCTTCCGCTTTGCAGCACCTCGGGGCTCCTCGTGCCCAGGTCCTGCCCGCGCGGGGCCCGGCCCTCACAGGACTCCGTCGCTGAAGCGGGGCTTGTTGTAGTCAGTGAGGTCGTTCTGCAGGTCTCTCTCTTCATCGTCTGCAATTGAAACAGCGACATCAGCGCGATGCCAGAGCACCGGGAAGCTATCTGCGCGCTGCCGACACACACCCGCACCCACCCGAGGGGCAGGGAGCAGGGGCGGCAGGGCTCTACGACCCCTCCGGCCTGGGAAGGCGGCAGCACGCGTCTTTCAGCGATGGGATCAGTGTCCCACACCCCTTGGGCTGGAGGGTGATGCGTGAAGAGAGACTGTCAGCAACCCAAGGGGCAGCTCCCCACCTTTCCCAGCCTCTCCTCCATGGAAACCCGCGTTCTCCCACTGAGAAATCAACACCCAACACCACGCATCTCGCCTCTGCCCTCCTCAGCTCTAAGCAGCCCAGCTCCTTCCTGATAATCACTCGGCCTACCAGTCCCGGTGCTGCTCGCTGTCCCCACAGCAGGACCCGTGCACCAACTGCACGCAGAGCGCTGCCTCTGACCACAGCCGCTCCACTCTCCTCCTGCCACAGCGCCCCTGCGGTCCCCAACCGCCTTCCCTCTGTGTGCAAAAGAGCCCTGGGCTGCCTCAGGCCTGCAGCCCCTCCTGCACTCCGGGCCATCCCTTTACACTCGGACACAGCAGTGCAGGGCACAGCTCGAGGTGACCGGATGAACTGACTGAAGCCCTTCAGCACTCCCACCACCCTCACTCGTGGGGCTGCACACGGGGCCGGGACCCCACGGGAACCTGCTCCCGCAGCAAAGGGGTGACCCCATCACCACGGCACCGCTGCGCTTACAGAGCCTCCGCCAGTGCCCCAGGAGACCACGGCTCCCCGGCGCCAGCCCGCACTTCACGGCGAGGCCACCTCGCAGAGGGGTCCCTGCCTGTGGGCACCCCCCGTGGGTCCACCCACAGCCCCTGGCAGCAGGCAGCCACGTGGAACGTGGTGAGCAGGCGCTCTGTCCCAGCCCAGTGCAGAGCCACGGGAGATTCTTCCTAACAGCTTCCAGACACCAGTGCAGGGATCTCCTCCTCCCGGTTCCACCCTGCAAACCGTTCTGTGTAACCACTGCAGCTGACGCTTCTTCAGAGCTGCTGCTCAGGCTCTGGGGCTCAGAGCAAACCCCCCCAAAGGGCTTGGGAACTCGGCTCGGAGGCAGCGGCACACGCGGCGCCCACTGTTCTGCAGGACCAGGCTTCCACAGGGCACCATCCCACCAGCTCTCCAGGCCTCTGCAGAGGGTTTGGTCAGGAGAGGGCCCTGAGCAAGCGCAGATGTCAAGCCAGCAGAGCAGGGAGCAGGCAGCTCCTGTCTGAGAGGGAGCTGGTTTCGCAGGGCTTCCTCCGACTCCAGCTCCGATCTCAGAGCCCCCTGTGCAGGGAGTTGTGACAGCGCAGCCTCCCCAGCACTCAGCGAGTTTCCACTGGCTGCTACACGATCCCCCCGGCTTGGGGAGGCGGTTCATGTTACTGGGAACGGGGTCTGGCACGCACAGCGCCAACTCTTCCGCCTGGTTCAGCTTACAGGCCACCAGGGCCACGTACTGGGGCTGCTGAGTGAACCCTCTGGTGCTGGAGGTCCTCGTGTCCCTCTGCTTCTGAGCTCGTTTGTACCAGCAGATCACAACCCAGCAACAACGAGTGCAGAGGAGCAGGCAGCAGCAATCCAGGGACTCCAGTCCACTGCTGCTTTGGAGCAGAGCAGGGCCAGGCCACCTCTCCGGCAGCAGAGCAGGGCCAGGCCACCTCTCCTGCAGCAGAGCAGGGCCAGGCCACCTCTCCGGCAGCAGAGCAGGGCCAGGCCACCTCTCCTGCAGCAGAGCAGGGCCAGGCCACCTCTCCTGCAGCAGAGCAGGGCCAGGCCACCTCTCCTGCAGCAGAGCAGGGCCAGGCCACCTCTCCNGCAGCAGAGCAGGGCCGGGCCACCTCTCCGGCAGCAGAGCAGGGCCGGGCCACCTCTCCGGCAGCAGAGCAGGGCCGGGCCACCTCTCCGGCAGCAGAGCAGGGCCGGGCCACCTCTCCGGCAGCAGAGCAGGGCCGGGCCACCTCTCCGGCAGCAGAGCAGGGCCGGGCCACCTCTCCTGCTGCAGCAGCAGCAGTTTCCTTTTAATCCATCAGTAACTGAAGTGCCCAGAGCCTTGGGCAGTTCAGTAGCCCCAAGACACCCTCCCTGGGTCGTCAGAGGACGCCCACAGGATGCAGTCTCTTCTCATCTGCTCTGCCCCTCGATTCCAAGGGATCGATCCTGCTCTGAAACCTGCACAGCCAGGGTCCAACCCAGGCTGCCCGGAGAGCGCCCGCACCCTCCGCCACCTCACACCACCCTTAATCGTGAGGACAGGCTGCGTCTGCCCACAGCTCTCCCCGCTGCAGCCATGCAGGGCCTGCAGAGAGGGTCCCCTGGGCGGCAGGGAGTGGCAGAGGCCACGAACACGCACGGACACACGTGGAGCTGGCCACGGACACGCACATCCCGGGATGAGGCTGTGTGCAGGTCTGAGGGGCTAGCGGGGAGAACCAGACTGCTGTTGAACCTGTGTACGACGCACAGGAGGCACCAGGAACTGCCAGGGGAGCCCTCGCTCTGCCCCGCGGCCCCAGGGCAACCGAAACCGCCCCTTCCCAATTTGACAGCCGCTTGAGTGCTGCCCCAGAGCAGAGCCCGGGGAGCGGCTCTGGGGCCTGGGACAAACCCACTGCGGGGGTTCCAGCAGCAGCCGCCCCCCTGGCTGACCTGGGGGCTCCGAGTGCTCCCACAGAGCAGCGGGACTCCACGGGCCGCCTGCAGCTGGCGTGCTCTGCGCCGGGAGGCCGTGCCCGGCGAGCGAGGCCTTCCACAAGGTGAACGCGGGAGCTGGGTGTGGGATTTGTCACAACGGGATGGAGACACAGCCCAAGCTCACCTTGGACGTCTTCTTCTCCACCATCTCCATCCTCTTCCTCATTGTAAGCCAGCTCAGCCTGCTTGTCTGCCTCATACTCGCCCACGTTCCCATCATCCCCATTATAATCCGCCAGTTTAGAGCCCTGCTGCGGATCCACAGGGGATTCATTCTCATCAAAGAACCGGCCTGTGAAGTAGGCAAAGGATTAGGTCAGCAGCAGAGAGGAAAGAAACAGCCAGGCCCCCGCCGAAAGCAGGGCTGCGGAGAGGCACAGGGGGTTAGGAGAAGGAAGGGGCAGCGCCGGGCGGACCCGCACGGCCTGCGCGACGGCCGGTGCGGGTGGGATCTAACGCCGCCACCCAGCTCTCGGGGCCGGGACACCTGGCTGCGACTACCAGCCCGAGTAAGCGGCCACCAAACAGCCCCTGTGGTTACCCGGGGCCACCAGGGGTTCTCTCAGTGCCGAGGAGCACACGGGGCAGGGTTTAGGAACTCCCCGAGACAACGGGTAAGAGAAGGAGCTGGAACTACGGGATGGCAGAGTGAACTGGGCGGACAACAGAAGATGAGCGGAGCGATGCCGAGGTCAGAGCTGCTGCCTGCTGGGGTCCAGGGAGCACTGCCCAGCCCCGCGCAGCTCGGGCCGCTCGCCTGCTGCGTGCAGAGGGCCACAGCGGCCCTGCAGGGGGTCAGGTCTGGAGGGATTGTGAATAAATGAAAGAAAACAGGATAAAGGGCGACAGGGTCTTCCCCGGCTGGAACAAGCCCGGCCAGGGCGGGTGAAGCGACCGGCAGCGGAAGCAATTCACCAGTGGCACAACCCGAGACGGCGATGCCAGCCCTGGGTCAATGCGGAGCCCGGGGTTAGAGCGGGCAGACACGGGAACGAAAGGGTTTCCTGAAGCGATGGCAACAGTGGCAGCGTGCAGAGCAGACAGTGAGGCAGAGCTCGCGCGGGAGGGGAGGAAAGGCAGAGGAACGGCTCCTAGAGAGGCTGCAAACACGCCAGGGCCAGGAGTTAAACGAGGAACGACGACTGCAAACCCAGCAGCTGAAGCACGGGGCTCAGTCACTGCAGCTGCAGCCACCTCACCTGCAGCCACCTCACCAGCCAGCCTGGGACCCCTCGGGCAGCTCCTGCACTGACCCCAGGTCCGGCCCGCCTGGGCACACAGGGCAGCAGCAGAGGCGCTGAGCATCTACCCCCCCCTCACCCCAGAGAGGGCTGACAGCACAAGAGCCAGCACCCTCCCTAGAGATCTGCCCCTTAAACCCAGCCCCACGCTTGCACAGCGTCCTTCAGCCCTCCAGACACAGGGTGCAGCTCTGCAGTCCCTGCTGGAGCTGGAGCTGGGGTGGGGGGGTGTCTGTGCCTGGAGTGTTCTTCTCTAACGGCTGCCCAGCCGCCAGACCATCTCAGCACAGGAGCAGGCGCACCCAAAGGACACAGAGGCTGCTGCAGGTTCAGCCTGTTTCTCCAAGCCACAGCCACGGTGCAGGCTGCGAGAAGGAAGCCCAGCGGCTGAGTAACGCAGGGAGCTTCCCAGCCTGAACCCCCCGTGGCAAACGTGAGCCGGTGGCTCCCCGGAGCCGAGGGCAACCCTCGCTTTCACCAGTCTTTTCCTGAAGCCAACTCATGGTTCTATTGACCCAGAACGGCTGCTGCTTATCCCCCCCAGAACCGAGGGGGGGTTCTGCCAGGAGACCGCAGAATCCTCCTCGTTTCCGTGGCTCTGGGGCTGGCTGCCCTAACAACTCCTCCTCCTGCACTAAGGCAGATGTTACCCACCGAGACCAAAGCCTAAACCAAAGCGACTGAGCTGGGACCAGGAGGGGAGGTGAAGCTGAGTTTGCAAAGGCTACATAAGAGACAAACCTGCTCGGGGCAGGAGCCAAGCAGAGATGTTCCAGCACAGGGTTTTCTACTCCACGCGTTCCTTCCACCCCCCAGAAGCTGAACACCTGCAGCGAGCCCTTTCAGGATAACTAGGTTAAGGCACCGCTAGCTGCTTCGTGCCCGAGCCCCAGGGAAGGGGCAGCCGCCCGCAGAGCGGTCTCAGCAGCATCACCACAAGCACCCACAGGGCTGGCCCATGGCTGAAGCCCCTTCCCTCCAACAGACCTGGAAGAAAAGGGGTCTGGAAAAGCTGCTCACGCCCAACAACAAGCACGCAGGGATCCCCACAGAGCCCTGCTACGTGCAGCCTCAGCTGGCGGGTACTGGGCATCAGCTGCCGTGAGCAGCGCTCTCCAGAGCCATTTCAGACCCCTGGGAGCCAGGACGTCTTCAAGTGACCGTGCGTGTGGACGGGGCCACCTTCTCCTCTCCAGAAGGCCACCCCCTGCGACGGTTCCTGCAGGCACCGAGACCATCCCGCTCTTCTCCTCTGCCCGAGTGCAGCCCGAGCTTTGGCACTTACTTTGCTTCACCTTCTGCAGGTCGCTGGCTCTGCCCTTTGGGATTCTGAGGGGGTCTCTGAGGGGGTCTGTCTCCGCTCTGTGCTCCTTCTGACCGCCCTGGTTTTCTTCAAAACTCAGGCGCTGCAGAGGGTTGGGGGGGATCTGCTTCGCCACGGCGGCGACCCCGTCGTCATCGCTGCGCAAACCTACGGGAGGAGGGAGCGGGCTGGGCTGTGGCCCCTGGAGCCTCTCCAGAAGGTCGCTGTCACACTCGGTGAGGACTGGGCCCCCAGCCCCTCCCGCTCCTGGGGATGGAGCCCGGAACAGCGTGTGTTCATACCCTCCTGCCGATTCTGCCTCGCCAACCCCCAGGCACCCCTTAGCATCTCACGAGCAACGACCCGAGCAGAGGGGCGCGGGTGGTCGCTCAAGTTACGCTGAAAGCATCGAGCGGCACCGCAGCGCTGCACGGCCGAGGGACACGCAGACCCCTCAGAACCCCCCGCAGCTGCTGCCGCTCGGCAGACCCCAGACCCAGGCGTTCCCCTCCCCGCCTTTCATGTCTTCTCGTTAATGAGAACGAAGGAGAAGAAGAAAGGGGCAGCTCGGAAGCTCTGAGCCTCAAACGCGGGCCCCGAGGTCACCGACTCCACAGTCTAATGCGCCCGCACAGCCACCGCAAAGGGCCCGCTGCTGTCAGGAGCAGGAGGACACTGAGGCAGCGACAGGAAGGCTGTCTCTCTCATCTGAGTGTAAGTGGCACCATGAGACCAACAGCCGGCGCTGACTCTAAGTAGTTCCCTAAGGAGAACCCGGATTCCAGTCACCATCCTCATCCAGGAACCTGGAAGCACTCATCTCTGGGGCTTCTAACCCCCACTTTTGGCTCAGAAGTTACCGGCTGTGCCAGGGATGAAAGAGCTGGCACAAGCAGCACCCGCAGGGGCTCAGGAAGGCAGAGCAGAACTACTCTGGGTCACTGCCCTGCAGCAGCCACCCTTGCTTTGCTTTCGGGAGCCCCATCCAGGAGGCAAAGGGGGCTGGCCACACGCATCCACCACGCGCAGGACTGCTGGCGCTTCCTACAGCGGGCTCACCCGTCCCCTACCGACGGGGTGTTACCTGGAGCCACGTCGGGAGCGCGGGGCTGTTCCGTGGGCAGGTGCACAGCAGGCTGGCGGCCCTCGCTTTTAGGAGCAGACACAAGAGGCTTCTTGAGAGCTGGAACAAGGGCGGCAGCGTTGGCAGGGACCAGACCCCCAACACCAGGCCTTCCCGGGTCAGCGCTGCCAGGCGCTGCTGGAAGGCCACGGGTGGAAACGGATCGCGCTCTTTCCGAGGGAAGGGGAGGGGAGGACACTCGCCCCGACGCTCCGTCTGGATGAGACGCCCCCCTCCCAAAGCACACTAAACCTCCCCGATTTTAAAACCCTCTTCACGACCGTCGACAGCTCCGACGCTGTGCTGTGAAACATGCTGGGGAGAGGCAGGACAGAGGGACCTCACAAAGAGAGCCCAGGAGCCAGAGCATTTCTCCTCACCAGTGGGAGTGTCTTCACCTTTATCAGGGTTGTTATCTTCTATCTCAGGCATCCCTGCATCTCCGCCTGGCTTGATTTTCTCTGTGAGAGAAGAGGAGGATGTTCTGCCTTACCCACCCGGACTGTGAATTCACGCCGTGTGGAAGGCTCCAAGACCAGGTGGAAAGCTCTTCACCCCGAGAAGGCACCCCGTACTGACGGCGGAACTGAAGCAGCCCTAACGCTGGCCCCCCGAGCGTTCCGTGCCTTGTTGAAGAGAAGAAATACCTTTGTGGGGGCCATCGTGATCCGAAGGCTGCTCGTTCTTCGCCGCGCTCTTGTCTTCAGGCTCGGGAGCACTCTTCACCACCGCCTGGTCACCGTTACTGGGGTTTACTTCGGTGTCTTTACTGGCCTGGATTCTCTGTGTGACCTGCCAAAAGGGGTTGGTAAGGAGCCCCCCCGGCAGGTGTCAAACCCCCGCCAATCCCAGAGCACTCCAGTCGGATAAAATCAGTGCCTGCTGCAGCAGCTCTCAGAACACAGACCAGAACGCCGAGAGCAGAGAACCCAGCAGAAGGTGTGCCATCCCGCACAGCCCTGGTGCTGCAGGGGGACACTAAGGGGTCAGGGCTGTGAAACGACTCTCCATCTTAAGGAAGAGCCGAGTGAAGTCTCCCGCAGGCCTGCTGGGGGGTGGAAGGGAATGGTACTTCCAGGAAAGCAGTGCGCTTTAGCAGAGAGGCCCCAGCTGTCCTGGCAGCTGGCACCACACCTCAGCCCCTGGCAGCATTCCGAGCCCATTATTGTTTGCATCACATTAGCACCTCCAAGCCACAGTGGAGATCGGGTTCCCCTTTGCAGTAACCAAGGCAAGGCCGTGAGAGCACAGATTCCACCCCGGAGAGCCCTAAAGCAATGTCCATTGTACCGAGCAGCAGCTGAAATCCTCAGCAGTGATGTCATGGGGGGAGGCTGCAGCAGAGCAGAGTGAAGCACGAAGCCTGATCCCGAGGGCTGAGCTCGCTGCCTGAGCCAGCAGGCAGATGTTCTCCTGCTAAACCCCCTCCCAGGGTGCTCGGGACAGCGTTTAGCAAGAAGCTGGGGCAGAAACACCTGACTCCCCACGTCTCTGGAAGGCTGAGCCAAGCCAAGAGGAGGCCCCAGGCTCTCCTGACGCCACGCGTTACCTTTTGCTCCCGGGCAACTTGGTCCATGAGGTTCCTGATGCTCTCTTCGTGCTGCAGTCTCATTTCCTTGATCTGCTGCCCACACTGCAGACTTGATTAGAAACACAGGGTTAGTTCCACCTCCACCCCGCGCCCGCTGCCCCGAAAACGAAGCAGGGAGAACAACACGGCAGCAGCACAGGGAGCCAGGGCTGGGATCTAACCCCAGCAGTCTGTCCAGGAAGCCCGGAACGTGCCCGGAGTGGGAATGGGCCGCACGCACAAAGGAACGAGGAGGGGGTGGGTGTGGGGAAAGGGACGGAGCAGAACCCACTGAAACACAGAATGCCTTCCACAGATCTCCTGAAAACCCCGGCTTCCCACTTCAGCTGTCACCACCACACCCCAGCGTCCACCCAGAGGACGCAGGCTACTGCTGGCAGCCCCCAGGACCCGAGGGGCACAGAAGCAGCCATGCAAACACGGCCCCAGCCAGCCGCGGCAGCCTCCCCCGGGCACTCAGCTTAGCAGGGAGCACTCTGCGCCCGCGACAGCCTCCAGTGTTCCCTCAAGTGCTAATTTCCCCCTTCCTGAAAGCTGTTCTCCCACTTCTCTGCCGCTGAGGTCAGCTTCACATGTCACCACAGAGCGGCTGCCTCTGGGAAGGCAGCAGGGGACAGCCCCACGGGGTTGGTACAGAGCCAGGGGGGGCTGCAAGCCTGCTTTTCTCAGATGGCTGCTCACTTGGCAGGGAGGAGAACAGCACAAGAGAGAGAAGCAACGCCCCAGCACAGCCAGCTACACCTCCCTCGGTCTGAGCTTCAGGGGGAGACCGGATGAACGCGCAGGCTATCATCAGGACAGAGCTGCTGTGCCCTCCCCGCCCCGGTCGCTGGCACCGCTGAGCCAGACCTATCGTACTCCAGCCTCCTCGCCAGGTAGGTGTTGTTCTTCTTGTACTCGTGAAGCTGATCCTCCTGGCGAATGAACTCCTGGCGCAGCTCAGCGAGTTGTTCTAGAGCAAAGAGCAAACACGAGGAGCGAGAGGTAGTTAAACAGAGGCCCCAGGGAAGAG
Source organism: Upupa epops (assembly GCA_013397515.1). NCBI lineage: Eukaryota > Metazoa > Chordata > Aves > Bucerotiformes > Upupidae > Upupa > Upupa epops. The sequence continues at coordinate 120,149 of VZRI01007998.1, forward strand.
ACGACTTCCCAGGCTGCTACCAAGGAGCTCCAGGCTGATGGCATCTCCTCTGCACAAAGCCAGCCTCCTCACACCGCTGCGGCTGAGACAGCGTCCTCCCCACTATGGGGACAGGGCAGACCCAGCCCCGGGCCGGGAGCACTTGGTGCGGGATGCAGGAGGGCGAGGAAGCCCCCCGGGTGACTCGGGGGGATTTCATTCTGGGAGAGAACAGCCAGCAGCGTGGGGAAGGCTTCCCAGTGGTGACTCACTGGGAAGTGCAGGACTGGGGGAGGGAGAGAAGGGGTGGATACTGGGAGACCGTTGTGCTCTCAGCAGAGTTAAGAGCTCTCCTGGGCCACTGGTTCAGTCTGGTTCAGGGTCACACGGGAACAACACCGATAACAGCTCGATGGTTTAGTCTTGGCTCAGCAGGGCCTTATTCTAAGGGCTCTCCAGTTGCCCAGAGGAGGAGGAGCACAAGGAGCTGGAGGGAAGGGGTGGGGGGCGCATGGCCAGGACAGCCGACGCCAACTGGCCAAAGGGAGGCATCGAGCCCAGTATAGAAACTGGGAGGAGCTGGCCAGGAGGGGCTGGCTGGGCATCAGTCAGCAGGGAGGGGGCAAGCACACGGTGCCTTTGCTTGGGGTGCATCCCCCCCTTTGCTCGGGGTGCATCCCCCCCTTTGCTCGGGGTGCATCCCCCCCTTTGCTTCCTCCCTTTCTGTCATCACCACATTTTGTTTTATCCCAGAGTCCCAGGCTGGGGAGGGAGCTCCAGGCATCACCCAGTCCGGCCCCTGTGAAGTTAAGCAAGGGCTTGTCCTGTAAGTTCCTCCCTCTGCTCCTCAGCCTACAGGCAGGTCCAGCTGTTTGCAGCTGCACACACACACAGAAACCCCCTGGGACTTCAGCCGTGGATGCTCCAGCATCCCTCTGTCTTTCACTGAGCACAGCTTCTGCGCTCTGCCCCCTCCCTGGCAGTGTCCAGGGGCAGGCTGGATGGGGCTCTGAGCACCCTGCTCTGGTGCGAGGCGTCACTGCCCGTGGCAGGGGGCTGGTGCTGGGCGAGCGCCGAGCTCCCTCCCAACCCAACCCCTCTGCAGCTCCGCAGCACGAGGCGGCTGGAGCGCAGGACCCAAGGCCTTACCCTTCAGGCGGTGTATGTCTGCCAGCTGATAGGACACGTTGTTCTGCAGCTTCACCTGGAAAACAGCAGCAGTCAGCATCAGCGCAGGGGTGCCTGTGCGACGACCAGCTATGCGGGATCAGAGTGACCCGCGCAGGGCCGCTGGCAACGCGCGCTCGGGTGCCCGCGAGCCCAGAGCTGAGCCTGGGGCTGCTAACGAGGGCTGCGGTTGATTCCCAGAGCAGCTTTCTGTCAAAGACAGCACACTGCACGACTGAAATAGCCTCTCCAGCAGCGAACACCCAGCACTGGAGCTCAAGGGATAAAAATAAAGGGGCAGTGCTGTCAGCAAAGCCCGGCTCTGCCTCCTGCACAGCGAAACCTCTGGTCTCCGTGCGGCGGCACCTGAAACTCCCAGCAGACGGTTTGCTCTGGAGGGAAGGTGACAGCAGCCGGCTGCCACAGCAGAGCAAGAGCAGAGGCAGCAAGCCATCAGGAGCAGGGGGAGATGCACACGGGGGATGCGCTGAGGGAGGGTGGAACCCCCCCTTGTGACCGGCATCAGGCAACGCTGAGGCTCCAGTTGCTTTTCTTGCAGTCTCATGGTTGATACAAGGGGTACCTGGAGGGGTGCCGGCTGGAACAGGGCTCTCACTCCTGGGTGAGAAGGTCCAAACCCACTCTGGAAACCCCAAAACTCCCCTTGTGGGGCAGGGGGACCCCCCTGCAGGCTGTCACAGCTCCCAACCAGCCTGAGCTCAGTGTCTGAGTCGGGTACCACTTGCCTGTCCAAACACAGCAGACGTGCCCTTCCTCCGACACCTCCTCCACTCCCCTCCCCTGTTTCTTTACCACCCTTTCACTGGGTTGGTTTTCCAGCAGCCCCCGAGCTCCAGGTCCCATCTGTCCCACACAGGCTGAGGCAGGCACGACTACCCTGAGGCAGCAAGAGCAGGCAGGATGGGGGAGATGGAGGCTCTCTGTGGAACAGCACACACGCGGGGGCTTGCAGCCAGCTCCTGCCACGTAACAGAGCAAGCTGAGCGCTCCAGAGAGAGCTCATGCTGTGCTCATCCTGAGCAGCCCTGCAGCAAACACGGCTCCTCAGGCCAGGGGGCTTCGGAGAAGAACGACGGCCGTGGCCCAGCCCCTTGCCAAGGGTTTCCCAAAAGAAGAGCCAGTGGCAGATGATGCAGTCGATCCTTTGGCAACCCAGAAGCCCCTCAAGTACTGCTGACACAGGATCCACACCAAAGGGGGGACCCTCAGGGGCCTTCTCAGTGAGCTGGAGCAGCAGTGACACCCTGCTCTGGCTGGAGGAGCTACTCCAGGCCCTGAAGTGAACAGAGAAGATGAAGTCTGTGCTGGACTCCTTTTATTTCCAAAGCACAAGTGACCCCCATGGTGAGGAGAGGACAAAAGCAAGTGCAGAGCCCCTCTGTCCCCACAGGCAGCCAGCTCAGCACCTCTGCATCCAACGGGGACCCAAAGCAGCCCCTGGGGGAGCATTCCTGCAGGAGGAGCTCCCTCTGTTCTGCAAAGCCCTTGGCAATAGTGACCGACTGCTGCCCTGGCTGCCGCTGTGATGCAGGCAGAGGCTGAGCCGCTCACATCCCTTTCACCGTGGGGACTGAGCTCCAGAGAAGAGTGACAGCCTCCAGATCCAGACAGATCAGCTGACAGCCAGTGTCCCTCAGCTGAAGGACAGGGAAGAAGCTGTTTTCAATGATTCATGGGATCTGTTCCACCTACACACGCCACATGAACACTCCACGCCACGGCACCAGCCCACTTCTTCCTGAGCCACGTCCTCCCGGAGTCCAGACCTGCATCCATCGCTCCTACTTCACAGAGGCTTCTCAGTTTGTCCCCAAAGCGTGCAGAGAAGAAATCCTCTGCAGCATTGAGAGCTACGGAGCCATCAAGGACTTCTGCCAGCAGAGAACATTCCTGGCTGCCCCCGGGAGGCTTCACCCCGTGGAGGCCCATTCCCAGGTACCAGCAAAGGGACGAGGCTGTTACCCTGCAGTGACAAAGGCACATCCCCAGCCAACCCAGGGCTCTCCAGCGCTAGTTCCCATCCAGCTAATTGCAAAGGCAGCTCTAGGAGAAAGCTTCCCTCCCGGGGTGCTGCAGGAAAGGCTGAAACGCTCAGGGAACTCAGGAATCACTACCGTGTTCACTCCAGGGGAGCCAAAGGCTTGGGCTCCATCCACCAGACAGCTGAGCCAGGAGGAAGGAACCTGCCTGAAATTCCAGTCGCCTCCACACCGGGAAACGCAGGCTTGATTTACATGACCACAAGGCACAGCAGCTCTTCGCAAGACAAAGGAGCAGGCAGCAGCACTGACACCAGCACAGCCACAGGGCAGCATCGCTCCGAAGAATTTCCTACAAAGCCAGCCCGGGCCTGTGGCCATCACTGGGTACCGGGAAGGTCCAGCAGCGGTGTTTCACCGTGGCTCCTGCACTGCAAACTGGACTGAACCCCAGTTTTTCACATAACAGCTTCCCTGATCCCATTTGCTGAGATCAAAAATCATCCTGCAGGCCCCTTCTGGTCTGACAGCTGATGCCAGCTACTCCTCAGTAGCTCACCAGACCTCGTTCTCTGAAGCGGACCTGTGCTCTCCGTTGCTGAGGTGTCTTTCAGAAGCAAACCGGGTTACTACCACTGCGACAACGGCAGTAGCTCGGGGAGGAGAGGGGGACAGTGACCAATTGGCGATAGGACACTGCTGCCACAACACCAGGCATCGGGAGCACAAGCAGAGAGGACATTCAGAAGCTCCCACAACCTTAAACAGCAGCTTCTGGAACAAAGACTGAAGGGCACACACTGCAGCGTGAGTGAAATTCACAGCCAAGCCCATCTGCGAGGTTCAGCAGCCCCATTTCACTCCCTCCCCTCCTGCTCTGCCCTGTGAGACCCCTGACTCCGGGAGCAGTCAAGCACCAGCGGGGGCTGGGGTCAGCAGGGCTTCTGGCAGCCCTGATTTAGCACCTGCATTTCCTCTGCCGCTGTCCCACAGCAAAATGTCACCCCTGTCAAACGCAGCACCCACGGGCTGTCCTGCAGACAGAGCCTGCTGCACAGCCCCTGCCCTCAGCGCAGCCGTGGAACCCGACCGCAGGCCGGCAGCTACCAGAGCACAGCGCATCGAATGCACCCGCACCCCACCTACAGCACTTCCCCTCAGCACCCTCAGACGCCTCTCCAGCAGCCCACAACTCCCAGGCGGCTTAAACTCACACAGCTTCAGCAGCTCTGCCCCATCCTTTGGTCCAGCCCGAGCTGGATCATAACCCCCACCGTTGGGTTTGTTACCCTCCTCCCTCAAAGCGAAGCAGAGCTATTTGACCTCTTCTCAACTGAAGAGAAGCAACGCCCCAAAGAACCCCAAACCCCAGCAGTTTAGAAGTGACTGGGTTTCACGAGGGGAAGCCTCTCCGTTAAAACCCGACTGCTTTCATTTTTCAGCTTCTCTTCCTCATCAGACAAGTGTTTTAGCATCTGCAGAGAACACAGATCACGAGTCTGAAGGGCTTACGACAGAGGTGTTGGCATCCAGGCTCTTCTGTGACAATTTTCTTACACAGCCCATCAAAGGTGTGATACAAAAGGGGCAGCAAACCCAACTCAGCCACCGAGGACCCCGACAGCCAGGCGCTTCTGTAACTTCTACTGCGATAAGTGGCGCCCAGAGAGCAGAATCCTGAGCTGCATGCAGATCCAGCACACGCTCCCTGCCAAAAAGGACTTGTCAGCTTAACTCCTCCATGCAGAGGTGCAGAGCCGCCCTTGGTGAGGAAAGTGGAACAGCCAAAGCTGAGGCATTCTCTCGCTTTCCCTTCCACAACAAAAGGAATCCCCAGGCTGCCTCCCCGTGAACAGACAAGCTGAGTTTTGGATTAGCTCGTCTCTTCGCAGCTAATGGAAGTGACACGCTGGGTCACCATCAAGAGTATTCCCCCCCCCTCCTCCCCGGTCTCTGCTGGCTGCATACGAAGCAGCCCATGATGTGCCAGGAATTTCGAGGGAGACAGTGAAAACAAGCCCCGGGCTGCTACACCTCCACAGGCGCTGGCTCCGTGTTCCCCGAGGCTGAGCACACGGCAGCATGCAGGCTTTCTGATGGATTGCAAAAGACCAAATAACCTCCAGCAGAGGAGGAGAGCTCAACAAAAGCAAGGTACAAACATTACGAATCGCTGCCTGGCAAACAGCGAGCTCCCGGGGTGCCCGTGATCCGCACACACCCTGCCTGCGCTGGGCACAGCCGCACCACCGCCTTGGGTGGAACAGACCTTTCACGTCGAGTTCAACCGCTCCCCCAGCGCTGCCAGCTCAGCACCAGCTCCACACGTCCTTTAAATCCCTGCCGGCTGCCAGGGCCCCGGGCAGCCTGTTCCCGTGCCCAGCAACCCTCTCTGTGAATTCATTCTTCCGAGCATCCACCCTAAACCCTTTCAGCCTCTCTGCTGGGTGTCCTGGCAGCAACCAGAGCCGAGGCAGCAACTCTAGCTGCCTTACTCCACCCCCCAAGGGCAGCTGCCATCACCGAGCAAGCCCAGACGGTGCCTCTCGGGCACAGCCACCCCGCAAGAGCTCCGGGGGACCCCCCCTCCGCTTTACCTTGCTGTCCTCGCACTTCTTCACCTGGCCGTCCCTGGCCTGCAGCTGGCTGCTCAGGTGGCTGTAGTCGGCCTCCTTCTGCTCCAGCTGCTTCCTGTGCGAGTCCACCTTGCCCAGGAGGTCCGAGTTCCGCTTCTCCAGGCGGCCCCGGGCCACCTCGGTGCGCTTGGCCTGGCTCTGCAGCTCAGCCAGCTCCTCCTGCAGCAGGGCCTGGCGCGACGAGGCGCTCCAGCAATTGAAGGCGAGGACGGCGATGACGGCCAGCAGCGCCACGAACAGCAGCGAAGGCAGCCGGCCGCCCCTGCGGTTGGCCCCGAAGCCCACCATGGGGGTAAGGCCGCGGGGCGGGGGCCTCACCCGCTCACCGCCTCACCGGGGAGAAGCAGGGACGGCGCAGGATACGGGGTGGGGGGGGAGCACCGGGGCGGCTCAGGGATTCGGGTGCATCCCCGGCGTCGGCGGCAGG
>VZRI01007998.1:126555-156593 GCA_013397515.1 Upupa epops
TGGGTTGGGTTGGGTTGGGTTGGGTTGGGAGGGAGCTCAGGGCTCCCCCAGGGCCACCCCTCTGCCAGGGGCAGCGACACCTCTCACCAGACCGGGGTGCCCACAGCCCCAGCCAACCTGGCCCTCAACACTGCCAGGGATGGAGCAGCCACAGCCTCCCTGGGCACCCTGTGCCAGGGCCTCACCCCCCTCACAGATACCATCTCACTGTCCCCTCTTTCAGTTTAAAGCCATTTCCCCTCATCCTGTCACTACGAAGCCCTGTAAAATGCCCTCTCCAGCTTTCCTGTAACCCCTTCAGGTGCTGGGAGGCTGCAGTAAGGCCTCCCCTGAGGATGCTTTCCTAAAGGCACAGGTCTCTCACACAGGGAAAAGGGGACAGAAGTGGTCTGACCTGCCCCATTCAGCGCGTTCACAGCTGTTTCCACAGATAGTTTCACACACGAGGGGGGACAGATCATAACAGACTCACAGGTGTGAGTTTTTACCACCCCAGAGATGTTTTACTTGCATTTTTCCCCCACAGTAGTCTTTAAGAGCTGTGCTGCGCTTCTGTGGCCAAGCTCCTCACAGGAGGGAGCTTTGGAGTCAGCTCTGTGCTGCAGTACGGTACAAACACAGTACCACCAGCTTCTAAAAGGTGTTGAAAGGGTGTAGGAGAATGAGAAGTGGATCAGTTTTCCTGCTAAAGGAGAGAGAATCTGGCAGTGCAGGAATAAAGCTCAAAATGAATTCATTTCGTAAGACAGCACATGCTGTGCAGAATCTGTCAGCTGTCATAGTGGTGTCACAGCACATGGATCCCTGTCTTGGTTCCTCCTGATCCTTGCATTTTGGCACCTGTCGTTGCTGCTATACAGGTAGCCAGTTAATTTGCCAGCCTGCGTTCTGCAGATGGCGGTGCAGATTAACATCTAACTCTAGCAAATCTTACTTTGTGGTGGTGGTGGATGGTTCCAAGGTTGTGAGTTGTCCTGTTGAGCTTGTTCTTTCTAAATTCACTTGTTTCTTTCTCATGAGGTTGAGTGTTTGTTTAAATAATGTAAAAGTGATTTAAACATAAAGGTCTGAGTTCAGAGCCATTCCTGGACTACACACACATTGCTTTCTTATCAGCCTCTCAAAGGCTGCTCAGAAACCTTTTCCCTTCACATAGTGCTTGGTGGTGTTGACCCCCCTTTCATTTTAGAAGGGGGTTCTGTTTCTGTTAGACCTTGTGTGAGCTTCCAGCTCCAGAGCTGGCAGAGAACAGTCCCCTCACACCAGGCAGCAGTGTCAGCCTGGGTGAAAACTGGCCCTGCTCATCTTCTGTGGTTGCCTTTGCGTATCTGGGAGGTGAGGCAATACCAGGCAGCTTTCTTGCTCCAATTAATTTGCTGTTTAATTTCAGCCATGATCCAGCCCTAGTCTATTGTTTTCCTGGGGAGAAAAGTTCTGTTGCTGCTCCCTCCTCCTGTGCTGCCAGCTGGGATGTCATATGGATGTTGGAATAATGTATCTCGGCATCTTCATTTCCACCTCTGGTGTCTCTCGGCTTCTCTGTCTCTTCGAGCTCCTCACTGTGAGCCCTTATAAGAAGGGCAACCTTTAAAGCAGTCTCTTATGTTCTGCTCTGCCTGCCAGCCCAGAGCCAGATGTTCTTCTGATGTGCCCTGCCACTCACCCTCAGGGCCTGAAAGTGTCCTCTCTCCTGTTCTGTTTGTGGGTGCTGTGGTGAGCAGGAAACACGTGAAAATGTCTCAGCAGTGAAGTCCCGCTCAGCTGAGTTTGCTGTGTGGGAGTGATGATGCACCAGGAAAGTGCCTACAGTGTAGAAAGGGCAACAGGGACTTCAAATTCTGCTGGATGCTCAAAGACTGGAGAGGTCGGGGGGAAACGCATTTCGTCAGTGCCTTGTAAGGATCCAGGGCACGTACAGCCCTGAACAGAGCGTTCCCAAAGGCCTTGCTGGCTTTGAAGGAGACGCACGCTGACTTCCAAGTACCTGCAGTTCTCAAGGCCCAGCCTCTGCAAGGCGCAGCGAGCGCTTCTCCAGAGCTGCTCCTGTATCCTCCTCCTCCCCTGCACTCACAGCCCGTCCCGTTGGGTGCTCTGGCTAAGCAGGGTGGTTTTGCTGATGAACGCATAGTACGCGTTTGATTTTTCCCTCAGACGTTTGGCTTTGCAGAGGAACTGCTGATTATTGACTTCCCCCCCCTTGTATTGTTTGAGCTGTGAAGTCAGAAGGTTGCAGAGCCCCGTAGGTGGTGCTTTTAAAGCTGCTGCCGGGTGTTGTTATCGTAGCAATCTAACCAACAAAGCCGGGGCTGTTGTTCAGTCGGGTGTGTTGATCCCCTCAGAATCTGAAGCAGGTTTTTCAACAAAGATAAATGGCAGAAATGTTTGTCGAATTGTTGTGCGTGGTTGACTCACGGGGAAGAGGACAGTCACTCTAAAACAGCACTAAAAGACAGTTCTAACTGTTCTAAGACTGTTGGACGGTCAGGAGGAACATTGAGAGGGACAGGCTTGGATCGGAGCTCAAGCAGGAGGTTAAAATATGACTTGTATTGAAGCAGATCTGAGTTACCAGCATACAGGAAGTTTTAAGAGTGGTATCGACTGAGGAGGAGGCTGTCAGGGAGCAGCGCACAGGAGGCTGAGAACAGTCTTTACCAGCAAGCTGTAGTCCTGCAGTGTCCCAGAGAGCAGCAGTAGCAGCTCCTCTGGGGATCCTAGGTGAAAGGAGGGCAGGAAGGAAACCCAGAGGACTTTTTGAACAGTTGCTGATGGATCTAGGGACCAGAGCTAAGATTCTCCAGAACACAGGGCAAGCCAAGTCTTACCCAGCGCTCATCTGACATGGAGCTCCCAGCCTACGGTGGGACCTGTTTTGAGCAGGAGGATCGCAAGGGCTATTATTGAAGGTAATTTCAGTGAGGGGATTTGTGATTCTGAGCCCTGGGAATTGATGACCACCAGCCAACATGAGCAGAGTGGCTTCCAGAAAGCAAAGCAGGAGGAGAAGGGTGCTGGGGGGCATTCAGCAGCATCCCTTTGGGGCTGCCTTGGGGAGCTGAGTGTTTCCATCAGCTATGAGTGCCCAATGGTGGGCCCAGCCGTGGCCAGAGATGCAGAGCTGTTTCCATGTGCTGGTGCTGCTAAGATGAGCCATAAGCAAACATTTCTAAACTGAGCTTTCACCTTGGGCTTCCTGTTGTGATTCTTGGCCAGAGTGTTGCCCTGACTCACCCCAGACTTTCTTCCTCTCTGTAAATGGTGCAAATGCAACTGTGGAGTGAAAAATTCCACGTCTGTCAGACACAGGGAGCGTCTGCTGCACGGGAGATCACGCTGGAGTGATGCTCCATCCAGCATTACAGAACATGAGGGGGTTTTCAAGCGCCTAGTTCAGTATTCCACCGTTCTGTTCCCTTCCAGCTGCAGCAGAACGAAGCTCTTTCCTGTTTTGTTCTCTGTGCACATATTACAGTCTGCCTTTTGCAAACATTCCCAATGCAGAACTTGAATTAGCCCAGACTTTCTGCGTCTCCTGTGGAAGCCGAGGAACACGCTCCATCTGTCGGTAAAGTGAGCAGCAGCGCCTGCCAACCTTTCACTGCAGCTGAACTGTTCAAAATACCAACCGCTCTCAAGCGGGACCGCTGGCATTTGGGGTTGTGTTTCCTGTAGGATGGTTTCGCTAGCGAGGCTGATGCTCCAAGTCCTCTTGTATTGCAAGTGGCTACCGCCTGCTTGCCTCGCAGCTGGATCTATTAAGCATTTTGGTTGCTCGTCACGAGAATGATGGCTCTGATGAGAGCTAATGTAGATTTCAGGGTGTTCTGTGAGCATCAGGGAGTGCCTGTTGGCCACTCACATCTTGTGCTGCTGCTTATTTCTTTCCTCTTTGTTGTGTTGGCACTGTGTAGACACTCCTGTCATACTGCAAGAGCGTCTTTAATCCTTGCAGTGAGGCTGAGAAGGGCAGCTATTGAGTACGGGGTCAGGCAGGCAGCCCATCAGCTCAGGCTTCTGAGCACGTCCTTGGGTAGATCTGCTCAGCAAAGTGGTGTTTGAGAAGGGCAGAGGGCAGCGTGCAGCAGGAATTAAGGCTGTGCAAACCCAGCCAAATGCTTAAGGGGGGAAAAAGGGTGATGAACCTGGGCAGAGGGACACGAGGAGACATGGAACTGCTTTCTTGGTGTGATTGTGACTCAGAAGCACTTCAGCTGCAACTTGCCCCTCTCTGAAGTGAAGCGTAGTCTTGGCTGCAGATGCGTAAGGCCTGTTGACTGTAAGGAAGAGATTTGCTTTTACTGTGTAGGAACGAGGGTGTCACTGAGAACAGCGGGAAAAGAGCGTGCAGTGGAATCTGTAGGGCTTTTATTAGCTGCAGTGGTGCTCAGTTAATTTATGGACATCCAGGACTTGAAAGTCTTTCTGAGAATCAGTGGCCTGTGCTGAGGTATCGGACCCAGTCTCTGACAATGAAAACTAGGAGTGTGTGTGATTTTTGCAGCACTTCTGCAGCAAACCCAGGACACCCATCTCCAGGGGACAGCCTGTGGCTGGATGCTCCCACACTGGTTGGGACAGGCAGCTGGGGAGGCTCAGCGCTGTTTGGCATCCTGGAAAAGGCTACTTCCAGTAGCATTTCCACACCAGTGAGTGTAAATCCTGCACAGGGCCCACCAGGAGGAAAAAATCCCCAAGCCCCCCTGGAGCTGGGTGTAGCTGTGGGCACTGAGGAGGTGCAGAAAGCTATGAGGATTCCCTGCTTCTAGAGGGAGACGGTTCCGTGTGCTGTGCAGAAGCAGCTGTGGCCAGGCGAGGCTGAAGACAAGCATTTTCACACTGTGGTGGTGCAGTTCTTTGGTCTTGCAGCATGGTTGTGGTTTCACTAAACATTCCTTCTCAGTCCCTGCCTTGGGTTGTTGCTGGGGAACACAAGCTGAGCAGGAAAATAATAATTTACATTTAACTCCGCTAAATACCAATGAGAATCCCTAGGCCAGAAGAAAAGGCTTCTCTAGCTCCAGGGGGTATTGCTGTGCCAGATTGCAGAGGCCCTACTACAGCCAATAAAATCTTGGAGCACCTTTAAAAAGAAAAGTGTTCTAAGCGTTTCTGTGAAGGTTTGGTAGGCAACTGCGATGCAGCCGTTGGTTTATCACATTATCTTGAGATGCTCTGATGAATGGCTGCTGGCTTCCACAGGCTGTTGTGAAACATCTGCTTAACGGATTAATTTGATGAGTGCTGCTAAAAGAATTGATTTATGGGGCGGCTGGGGTGGTGGCAGCTTTATGTTTGCTGTTTCCTGCACTAAATTGAGTAATAGCTCCAGGCCGAGTTCTTAAGGCACTGCAGGGTCACTAGGGAGTTTGCACTGCACCTGTAGCAGCATCTGATCCTGCTCTGGGTCTGCAGATGGGGACAGGGGAGAGCAGCTCTGCTCTGCCCACTGCTCCCTGCCTTGGCTCTGGCACCAGTGCTGTAAGGATCACAGCAGAGTCACTGCATTTTACAGACTAAACTACTGGCTTGCTGAGCTCGGTTTCAGATGTGCCCTGCACACCCTCTGTTTTACAGAGAGGCTCTGCGCCTGGTCCAGTGCAACCTGACCAGATGCTCTGGGAATCAGTTCCTCCAGCTCGACTAAGCAGCAGCGCCGTGGCAGAGGGGAGGTGAGATCCAGCCTGGCATCTCGGCACTAGGTGGTGCCAGGCACCGCTGCGATGAAGGGAAGAGCCAAGTGCAGGAGTGCTGAAGGGAGATTTCCCGTCTCTACCAAGAGCTATAAAACTGCTGCAAAAGATGTTAATCAATTACAGCATAAGTACCAGGCTACGATAAAATCAGCAATTAAGGCCAAATGCTTATTAGGGCTGAAGAGATTGAATGGGAGCTCACTGGGCCGTGAGGAGCAGAGCGGGGCCTGGCTCATTCTTCTGCTTTTCCCACTTCACTCACAAATGGCTGCTGCTCTGTGCCACTGACACTCTGCCCGTTCAGGGGCAGAGCTTCACAACGCAGTCGTGTGGGTGAGTTCGTGCATCTGAGTGCGGGACTGTCCCGACAGACCAGCTCCTTGTGCTGCTGCTTTTCCTGACTCCATTGGCAGCTCTGCTTCCTGCTTCAGGGGGCTTTGGGTTTCTCTCTTGTAGACTAAAGAAGCCACAAATGGAGCACTGAGACTGATGCTCTGTGTGTGAAGCCGTGGTCTGGAAGTGTTTTCGAAGGTCCTTGCTGCAGCCCAAGCTGCGAAGAAACCAAACAGTCGGTAAAGAGAGGGCCTGGAGAGGACTCTTTATCTCCTATGGTTGTTTCTTCCTTCACAGTGGGAAAAACGAGTCGGAGTGATGAAGTACTGATCAGAATATTGGCAGATTGTCTTTACTGCCCTGCGAAGTGACATTTCAGGGTGGGCAGAAGCAGCTGTTAATTGAGCTGAGGAGCAGCTGAGCTGCCCGTGTGCATTAACATATTTTCAATTACACCAGAAGTGTGCATTTCTAATTGACTTCGGGTGGCGTGGATAGAGCAGCCGCTACAGCAATTGATATTTACTGCCTCTCCAGCACGGAGCTGCTGTCAGCCCTGCTCCCGGAACAGGGGTTGTCTTCCCTGGGGTTTGCGTGTGCCTTCCAGAGAGCAGTAAGTGGCACAGACAGCCAGCGCAGGGGAGGAGAAAGAAAGAGGAGACTCCCTTGCAGCGATCTCCCAGCTCACTGGTGTCCCTGGATCAGGCAGGTATGCTTTACAGAAACAACTGTGGGGCAGCATGCAGGACACGGACTTTAGGGTGCACAGGGTGACTTCCCCAGTGTCTCCTAGGTCTCTTAAATCACTGCAGGAAGATCCTGGTCTCTAATCATAAAGGAAGTGGAAGGAGATGGTGAATAGATGCTTCCCCAAAGTCAAAAGGACTGTGGAGCCAGGTTAAGGAAAAGCTGACACAGGTCAGGAATGGGGTAAGATTTCAGGAGCAAACAGTTCTGTCAAGGCCAGGGCGGTGCCTGCGCCCTTGGAAGTCGGAGCTGGCCTGAAGTACCTCGTCCATCCAGGGCAGGGAGCAGGGCAGTCTGTGACGAGCTGCGTGAGGTTCCAGATCGCTTAGTAACGCTGCCAGAGAAAAGTCCCGTGTCCTCACCACCGTGTGCCTGACTCTTTCTGTTCCTGCCTTTGCTCTTGGTCCTCTGCCGCGTACCTGCTCCAAGGGTGTTGGTGCTCTTTCAGTGCCAAATAGCTGCCCTCTTGCTGCTCCGTTTAGTTCAGTCCGATTAAGGCCTCTGAGCCAAGAGCTGCAGAACAAGGGGGTCAATTGTGCTCCCACTTCCATGGTGTGAGGCCGGAGGAGCTCCGCCGAACACGCCGCAGTAAATTTCCATCCGCCTCAGCAGAGTTGCTGTGGACTGGCAGCTCGGGGTGAGCTGACTCAAAGCACACAGAGCATCGGAAGGCTGCTCGAGGCCAGCCGAGCCGTTACCGCCGGGAGCTCCTCTCGGGAAGCTGGTGACAGCGCATGGGAATGAGAAAGGGCAAATCCATGGGCTTGGCTGGGCTGCCTGGTCGCCAGGGTGTCCCTGTGAGTGCTGCGGTGGAGGGGCTGCATTGTGCTGGGGAGAGGACAGTTCAGTGCAGGAAAACATCTTGGATAGCTAGCTGTAGCTGCTTTCTGTTGGGGAGATGCCTCCCCCTGTGCCCACCTGCCTTCCTTTGCAGCACCCAGCACACACACACCCCAAGTTTGCCAAGGAGCAGAGAGCCCCTCGCAGCACTTGCTGACTCAGAGAGGCAGGACTGCTCTCAAGACTCAGCCCCTCCCTTCGTGAGAGCAGAGCAGGGCTGGTGCCTCCTGACCTCACTCCTTCCTTCTTGGAGGGCATGTTAGAAGTTCAGTTCTTGTTTGTCTGATGAGAAGTGATGGATGGTTTGATTTTCTGCCTTCTGAATCCTTTCTCCAGTGGTCTGTGGTTGGCATCAAGCATTCCTGGGGGGAGCTGGGAGACCAGGAAGAAAAATGCCTGTCAGGGCTGCTTCAGCAGTGGGGCTGATTTAATGGGATGGCTGCGACCCAGGCTGGAGGTTGAGTGGTGAAGTGATGCAAATCGGAGAGGAGAAGACAGGTCATGTAAATAACCTCAGCCAGCGTGTTTGCTGTGAGCAAGCAGAATGTGAGTCGGGGAGAAATCTGTCTTTGTCAGGGACTCCTGCTGATCATTTCTCCGTGGATCAGCCGCATGTAAAGTTAATCTGCTTATGCAGCAGCTGAGAAACTAAGACGCCCTCAATGCCCTCATCTCATCCCTGCATCTAGAGGGAGTCTCGGAGTATCAGGGGGGCACAGGCGGGACCACCCCTCGTACTCTCTAGAGCAATGGACTGGTGAGGGGTGTCCAGTGTCAGGGCTGATGACGATGGGGAGCAGTGCCACCAGAACGGCCGCGACCTTATCCCAGCCTGATGTGTGTTATCCCAGCCACCATGGGCTGGTGTGCTTGTCAGAGGGAGCGCTGGTTTGGGCAGCGCTGGGGGGTGACCACCAGAGCTCAGAAATCAGAAACCCTCCCTCTTGGTCCTGATCTCAAATCATCTAAAGCGTGTGGGCCACAGGCATGCAGTTTAATCGGCCACCTTACTGCTTGCATTGAAAACCTGGCGTACAGTGCCTCTGCCTTTGTTTTATAGTAAGATTACAAGGGCCCATCACAATTAACCCCTGGTGCTCCCCCCGGTGCACTGCCCGTCTTTAGGCAGAAGCGCTGAGAGATGACGTGACAGTTACTATTCACCACACCTGGCCCTGCGGCCTGTTACAGCAGGAGTACTCTCCCTCTGCGCTGTGATGCTTCCTTCCAGGCGCGCGGGAGAGGCGATGCGCTGGCTGCTGAATTCCCAGTGAACTCCTCGAGGTCTACACTCCTATAATTTCCCGTAACAATCTCTTGCAAGGTCATTGCCATGGATGATTCACAGACTCCCAGGGACTCTGCTACCTGCTTTTGCAGAGCTCTGCAGCATCGAGCTCCACGTTGGGCACGTTCCAATGTCAGTTTGAAGCATCTGGCTGTGCAAAACAGCCCGTGGTCAGGACACTCCCTCCGTGCTGCATCACAGCAGGCAGGGAAACCTCTGAAGGGACCTTTCAGCAGACTGCGGGGATGCTCTGCATTTCCAGGGTGATCTCTTTGGGACTGGGGAGTGCTGAGCCTGGTCTGCCCACGTGTGTCCGTATCCCCCACGTCCCTGTTGTCTCTGGTTTTCTATGCTCTCAGCCACATACGCCCCTTTCATTCGGCTTCGCTCTCTGGACGAGGACCATGCCCAGTGTGTCTTGAACGTGTTGCTTCCTGATGGCTGTGTTCCAGAAGAACAGTAGGTCAGCCAGCCAGGGCCTCCCTGACTTCCACCTGCTGTATCCCAAGGATGTTGTTTCCCTAAGCGCCACCCCCTCCCACCATCCCCACAGCCTTAGAGATCTTAACTGGCACCACGTGCAGCAACACCCCATCACCTGAGCTCCCTCAACAGATTCTCAGGCTCTGAGAGTTAATTAGATTGAAGTGTTTAGAAAAGCACTTTCAGAGCAAGACATGAGCAGAAAGCAAGATGCTGCTGTTCATTTAAGAAGTCAGGAGTCACGTATTCCACCAGTTAATTGGTTCAGCTAACACGGGGGTTGTTCGAGTGCTTCCGAGTGCCTGGGGTTTAATGATAAACCCCTTCAGTTTAAGAGCATGGTGGAGCTCAGGGTGTGTGGAGATGTGCAGCCACACAGAGGCCGAGCCCTGTGCTGTTTCTGTCAGCACTGTCCTCAGTGCTCCTAGCAGTGTTCTAGGGTCTCCAACCAAGGAGCAGCCCCCTGGGCCATGATCCTGCTGGGGATGAGGAAGGAGCACGCAGCAGGTGGCCAGAGAGGAGTAATTATTCCTGGGGACCCCCCCAGAAGGGTCATCCTCAGACGGCTGTAGTGTGGCCTCTAAAGCCTCTTCCTCCAGACCGTTCCTGTTACAGTGATCTACATTTTCAGCCCAGTTTTCCCAAGAAGTGAAGCTTTGCTGTCACACCATCTGTCCGTCCGCGCGTCCCACGCCAAGAGCTTTTGTGTCCACGGGTGGCAGAGGCAGGTGGGTCTGCAGCACCTCGTGTTCCTCAGCCTGCCGAGAAAATTGCCGGCTGCAGTCAGGTAGGCAAGAGGAGCTCGCTCTGTTTGCTGAGGGGAGGGTTGCAGAGCCATCAGGAGAGGTGTGTGAGAACAGAGCACAGATTCGATGGAAACGGGCTGTCCTTAGTCCTGTCCTCACCGAATTGCTGTTCCTCCTCCCCACCACTGTTAGCTGCTGCCTGGAAGGTACTCTGCTCCTCATCAGGACTTACCTTTCTCTTCGCAAGCAGGTTCCTCAATTAGTTTCTTTTCAAGGCTGGATTAAATTGCAGAGAGTCCTTGAGAGCAGATTGCAGTGCCTCTAGTCTTGCCATGGATGCTGAACATGAGCTTCCAGGGGGTCACAGCACCATGAGCATCGTCTGTGGGGTGAAACACTGATGGCAGCTGGGCTTTGCTCACCCTTCAGGGTGCTTTGGTGCCGAGTGGGGTCTTGGGGCTTCTCTCTAGTTTGGGCCTGATGCTCAAAAGACTGGTAGAAGGCCTGAGCTACCCCAGCGAAGCTGTCTGTAGGCTTCAGATTTCTGCAGGGTTTCAAAGCAGAGGTCGATTGTTCCACGGTGCTTGGTGGGACCGCTTGTTCAGATGGACAAACAGATTCATTTGGAGCATTAGACAGTCAGCTTCTTGTTCACCAGCCTTCTCTGGAGAAGAAAGAAGATGCTTCCCCCCAGCTGAAGTCCTGTCCTGATGCCATAACGTTTTCCTTCTCCATCTCACTGAAGACAGAACCAGAGTTAAGCTCTTTGTCTCAGTGCTGGAACATGCTGGCTCAAAAAGATGATGCTCAGAAATAAACCGTAACTGCTGATAAGAGGTGCCTTCCCCAGACCATACAGTCACCCCAGAGATCTTCATAAGAGAATCTCTGTGGCAGCTGTCAGCCTTTACCCCAGGGGTTACACAGGAGCTGCACAGAGGCAGAGAAGTTGCTGCCTGTGTCCACAGTCTCTTTTTCTAGTGAGAAGCTGAGGAAGGCAGCCAGGATCTGCAGACTCCAGCCCTCAACACGGTGTTTGTGGGGACTCCAAACTTGCAGTCTGGCACCGCTCAGTCCCATGCCGACTGCGTTTGTGTCTGAACATCAGTGTCGCTGTAGTGGCAGTGTCAGATGAGCTCTGCCGTTGCTGACTTTGTGCAGAAAGAACAGATTTTTTACTCTCTCTTGGCTTTATCTTCCTCGAGTGCCCTCTCCATCGCACTCCTCTCCCCCGCTTCCTGCTGTCCCCGTTTCTCCTTGCTGCCTTTCCCTTTTCTCTTCCCCATACTCACATTCCTCCCCAGTGCAGCTGCACAGCTACAGGAGAAATCCCCAAACAATCAGCCAGCCCTTTGAAGAGTGATTGTGTTCTTCCATGTCGGCTTAATGACTGCATCCCAGGGAGGATACCAGCGCCTTCTGGGAGGGCAGAGCAGAGGAGGGGCAGCTCCCAGTGTGGCACTTGGCTTTGGGACTGCGCCCAGGGACCACTGTCCTCTGTAGGGATGCTCCTGCGAGCTGGCCTCTTGACACCCTGTGCGTGTGTCCAGCATGTGAGATTCTTACAGAGCTGTCCTTGGAGAGGCAGCTGTGGTCTGTTTAGTGCGCAGGACAGGCACCTTAGTGAGCATTGGCTCCTCTGGGGCAGCATTCGCTGTGTCCTGCAGGAGCGAGCCTGCACAGGACCCATGAAGGTACCTCAGATCCGACTAGGAATGAGTCCCACCTGCTGTAGCTCCTGTGTGATTGACCCGCTGTGTGGATCTTCGCTATCCTGGCTCTGCCTCACTTAGTTGGTCACAGCTGCTCTGCATGAGCTGAGCTGCTCAGGGCATGAATTTTGCAGGAAGATCCATTGCTTTGCGTGTCTGCAAACATTTATTGCCTACACTCCTGGAGACAGCCAGAGGTTGCTTTAATGGGCCTGATCCTTTGAGGAGCTGAGCTCACTTCATTGCTGGCAAGCGAATGCGTGTCACGGCTGCCCCTCTTCTGGGGAGGTGCTTTAGTGGTGGGTGAGCACACAGCCTTGGGGAGATCGGTGATGGAAGCTGTGTCCCGGGGTTTGGGACTGAATACCTCGCAGCACATCCTAACCAGGCTAAACCAGAGCATAATGGTGCCTCACCTGCTCTGTAACTCTTCTGGCCCCTAAACAGGGAACCTACAGCTGTGATAACATTGAATTTGAAGTCTTGGCCGCTTTTGGAAGCTCCCCTCGGAGGCCGGGCTGTGGAGCATGGCATGCATCAAGGCCGCGTGTCTCTCGAGCAGACAGGAGCACGTCCCCTCGGTGCTTTGCACAGAAATCCCTTCCAGATGCAGCCACTGTGTCACGCAAGGGGGCTGGCGTTGGGCGGCGCGGCGTGGTGTGTGGGCTGTGTGGCGAGCACAGGCACCTCTCGCATCCGATCTGCACACATGGTGTGTCCCAGCCTCTTGCGCTTTTGTGGCTCCACAATAAGCAGCCCTGGGTGGTGGTGGGACAAAGCCAGGGTTTAAACGCTGGGCTTGAGCTCCCTTCCCATGCCACAGGCAGGTGTAGCAGCAGAGTCGAGGCTTTAGAAGGCCCCCAGGCACACAGACGAGGGGGTTTAGGAGCCACAGGCAGGTGTAGCAGCAGAGTCGAGGCTTTAGAAGGCCCCCAGGCACACAGACGAGGGGGTTTAGGAGCCACAGGCAGGTGTAGCAGCAGAGTCGAGGCTTTAGAAGGCCCCCAGGCACACAGACGAGGGGGTTTAGGAGCCACAGGCAGGTGTAGCAGCAGAGTCGAGGCTTTAGAAGGCCCCAAGCACACAGATGAGGGGGTTTAGGAGCCAGCACCAACTCAGCCAGCCGCTTGGAAATCCACAGGAATGGGTACTTCTCGCTGCACATCAGCAAGACCCAGAGGGAAGCTCTGGTGGACCGTTGCCTCCAGCTCTGCTGGGCCCCAGAGCTCCCATGGGTCTGGTCAGACAGAGTTCCCTCGTTCCAGAGGCCTTCACCTGGGGGTTGGGGTATCTAAACATAGACTGTGACGTTCCCTGTCCACACACAGGACTCCTGCAAAAGCACGTTGGGATGATCACCTCCAGAGGGAAGACAGCTGGGCTTTTCAGTCTCCTGTGAAAAACGAGAACAAAACAGCTTCCACTTGCAGCTATTTGCACGTTTGTGTGGCCTTTTCATGCTAGCAATGGGGTCAGAGAAACCCAAGCAGGAATTAGCCTGGGCCTGGCAAACGCTGCCATTCCTTTGGGCATCACACGTCTGCTCTCACTGGCTGCTCCTCTTAGAGGGTCGTCCCTGGCTTGAGGGGTAAGCTCCCTTTGGATGCACCCTGAGGACATCAGAGGTGCTTCATAGCTGTCCCGCGAGTCACACCCTCCTGAAGAGGCAAAACAGTCCTAACCCTTCACAGAGAGCTTTCTCCTGGCAACCTGCACAAGAGAGAGGGCATCTCGGGTTTGCTCCTGGCTGTGCACTCTGCCAGTCATCAGAGCGTGTGGTGAGTGATGAGCAGCGGCACGCGGGCTGAGTTACATCTCTTGTCAGAGGAGACAGCCTTGACGGGGATTTTAGTCATGACATTGGATTAAGAGGGGGTTTGCTCCTTGTGGAAGTTAAACAGAGTTTGGGGAAGCTGTTGGAAGCCGTCTCTTGGGTCATTAGATGAGTTCCACCTCATTAGGCCTCAGCACCAACAGCAGGAGGTGCAGGCCAGAGCTGGTGGGGACCCTACGTTCTGAGCTCTGCTGCCAGCCCAGGGTTTCCTCCTGCTGGACACAGCTGGAGCAGAGCTCGTCTTAATCATCAGACCGTTCCCTTGGGCTCAGGGAGGAGTTAATACGGGGGCTGCACATGGGTTAACTGAGGACATGGAGTGAGCTTGCAGGGCTGTGAGAGTGAGAACCACTCTGCCTCCATCCCTGAGCCTGTGTCTGCACTGGGCAGATGATCCCACCCAGCATTTGAGAGAACCCAGAGTGGATGGCCCCAGTGCAGGCACAGAGGAGAGCAGAGAGAGGAGGCTGACAGAGCTGATTGGGGGTGCTGAGCTGGCTGCTGAGCGGGCCCTGTTTGGATGAGAAGCTGCATCTCTCCGCGCAGCACTGA
Organism: Upupa epops; assembly: GCA_013397515.1. NCBI lineage: Eukaryota > Metazoa > Chordata > Aves > Bucerotiformes > Upupidae > Upupa > Upupa epops. Next base: position 140,784 of record VZRI01007998.1, read on the forward strand.
CATGTTTGCTCCCAGCAGGACACGGGTGCTTTATTCGCTGCGACTGTTGTCTTCTCCAGTATTTCACTCTGTGAACAGAAGATGCTGCTAGAGAATGAAAGACAGCTGAAGCCTGAAGATTACAGCTGAGACGAGCAGGCAGAAAACCTAACGCTGTGTTTGCGCGGGGTTGCTCAGCGTAAGATGGTCTTGAAGTTGCAGCAGAGCGTGAGGCCCGCTCGGTGGGACCCCCAGTGTAAGACCGCAGAGGCTCTGGGCGCTCCCTCTCTGCCTCCCAGGTTAGGTTAAAGAACAGATGAGGCTGCTCTGCTCAGACCCCCCGGAGGTGCTGGCCTCCACGTCGTGTCTGGCTTTGGAAGGAGCAGATGTAGCCTATTTGTGGGATGCCTGACGGGCGCTAAGGAAAGGTCAGTGGTTAGATTGCAGATGACACACTTGAAAGGGGCTTTAAAATAGCACGAGCCGTTGCACGGGAGCTCTGGGAGCAGGATGCTGGAGTTGAAGGTGGGATGGCTTTTGTAACCCCTTTGAGCTCCAGGGCCTGTCTTGGGGGGAGGACTTTGAGAGGCAGGGAGCTTCGCACGTGTTGGATTTGCCTGGTTATGAAATATTCATGCTGCAGTTTAGGGCAGCTGGAGTCGGGACGCGTGAGTCTGCTGGGTGATGGACGTGTCCATAGCCCTCTTGTGGCAGCAGCTCGGCTCAGGGCCAGATCCGCCGGTGCCCACCACGCTCGAGCTGTGCGGCTGCGAGCGGGGTGACCTTACGCTCTGCTGGGCCGGTGAGCGTCTGCTGCTGACGAGTGTCCTCAGCCCCACAACTGTGCTGGCACCGCCTTCCCTAGGGGACCTCACTGGTGGGGAGGGCGCTGGTGTCTGTCCCAGGGTCCCTCGTGTGGTCAGATGGGTCCAAGGGGGTTGGTTTTCTGAGGGGGGAGCAGGTGTGGGACTCGAGTGTCAGGCACCCTTTGGGCAGCAGCAGGGGTGCTCCTGTTCGCACCTGAGCAGCTCCCTTTCCTGTTCCCCAAACGTCTGGCCAAGAGCAAAGCCCTCATGGTAGAGATGGGAAGCCTGGGGGGGTTTTGGCTGGTGCTCAGGCGCAGGGCAGGGCTGAGAGCTGCTCGAGTCACCGCATCTTTGCAGTGAGAAACGTTAGCTGAGAGTTGCAGCCGTGGCAGTTCAAGGACAGGTTGTGCACAGAACTTCTGTAACCCCTTTTTGTTTTGCTTAGTTTGGCTTATTCCCTTTCAGCGAGGCTTCTGTCACTTCCTCCCCTGGGCAGGGACAGCGCGAGGTCTTTGCATCTTTCTAAGCAGCTGCTGAGGTGGAAACAGGCTGAGACAGGCACCTGGGAGAGGACTCGGCCCAATGGTGGCTGGAATTTGGAGAGGAAGCCGTGGGAGAGACCACCCCTGGAGTGGAACTGCTCTGTGCACCCTGTGCTCCAGTGCAGTTGGACCACTGTGTCCTCTCCCTCCCACTCCGAAACCCTGCAGGACCCGTCCAGGTCCTTATCCCAGGTGCTCAGTCCCTCAGTCCCGTTTGTGTCTGCTGCAGCAGAGGGACCTTTGGTGGTGAGGGCTGCTCTGCTCTCCGCTGTGCTCCTGCTAGCGCAGCAGCGTGCTCACTGCCGGAGCCCACACGTGAGAGCATTGTTTTGCTGGGGGCTGGCACTGCCATTTTAAGCCTAATGCAGCTACTGGAGCAGCCTGGTGAATACAGATGAGCTGCCTCCTTCCTTCCTTCCTTCTCGTGGTACCTGGGGAGGTGACCCTCGGGGTCACGCTCTCACTGCCTGCACATGTGATGTGAGGTGGGAGAACTCAGGGCTTCACGCCGAGATTATGCCGGTGGTGGATCAGACTAACCCCGGGCCGTCCCCACAGGCTGATGCAGGGCTCCACCAGGGTTGGCTCAGGAGGGCCCAGGTGAGAACTGGGCTCAAACCAGAGAGCTGCTGCAACACTGCTGTCCCCTGCTGCAGATCCCTCACCCCCTGAAGGAGCAGTTGTGAGCAGACGCTGTTGGTGACACGCAGAGTCTGTCAGCACGTCCTTATAGTGCCGTGGTTGGGTGCTGTCCTTGGGAGGAACAGGTCGCCTTCCTTCAACACATCCACATCCCTAAGGAGGAGTGGATTTGCTGCTCTGACTCTAGGCTGGGAGCTCGGCCCCTGTGTTGTTTTCCGTAGCAGCAGCAAACAGCCCCCTGTGTTTCTCTTAAAGACAAGGAGGGTTATAGCCCGAGCCAGTCCAACCAGACCCCGTAGTAGGTCACCGAGAGCGGCCCAGAGGAGCAGCCAGGACACATCCCTCCAGGAGCACCATCTGCAGGGCACCTGTTGCTCACTGCCGGGTGAGGGCAGGAGCCCCTGCTCCTACGCACGCTGACCAGGGTCAAGTATCCTCTCAAAATGTGTTGGGCAGCTCTGTGCTCCTTCTGGAGCCCCTTGCTGAGGGATTCATTGGGGTGCTGCTGCAATGGTTCTGCACTGGACAGAGTGGTGCTTGTGGGCTGCAGGTCAGGGAGGGGATTGAGCCCCTCTGCCCCACTCTGCTGAGACCCCCCTGCAGGGCTGGGTCCAGCTCTGGGCTACTTAGCCCAGCAGGGAACTGGAGCTGCTGGAGTGCAGGCAGAGGAGGCCCCAGAGATGCTGCTCTGAGTGGGGAACCTGCTGCTGTGAGATAAACTGGGAGAGCTGGGAGCATTCAGCTGGAGAAGAGAAGTTCTGGGGAGACCACAGTGTCAGGGAGGAGCAGGTGAGCCCAGGGCTGCCCGGCGTTGCTGGTGATTCAGTCTGAACTGCGGGCCGGTGCCCAGCCCGTGACTCACCTCTGGTTCTGCAGAGGTGCCTGGCTGGGTGCTCTGGGGAGCAGGCTGGCGTGCTGAGTGGGCTTTCCAGGGTGGCCTTAAGGTTGTGGATCTGCAGGAGTCTGCAGAGTCCCCGGAGCGCTCAGCCCCGCCGTGAGCGTGGACGCAGGAGCGAGGGGTGCCCACGCCCACCTCCAGGCCTATTTTCGGAGCAGCTCCGCGCGGCACCGGTAAGCCCGCTGCTGTCATGTAGCAGTCACGAAGTGAGACAGGCTGGGGAAGGCAGGCTCAGGGGGGCAGGCAGCAAGGCAGGAGCTGGTTTCCAAGGCAGGCTCTGCAGCGCTGAGGCGTGCGTGGAGCTGCCGTCTCCCCTTGGCGCTGAGCGATGCGGTCGGGGTAAGTGGCCCTGTTCTAATTAGAGGTGTGCTGACCTGCCTGACAGCAGCCACTCGTCAAGTGCCACCCACCAGCTACGCAGTGGGATGAGTAATGCGCTCCCCCACCGTCCCTCCTGCTTCAGAGATGGCATTGCTGGCTGCAGAAGGTCCAGCTGCCCGACGCCGCGGAGCGTGAGCAAGAAGTCTCCTGCTCTCACCTGGTCACTGTTGCTTGGGAAACCTCTCCCTGCTCATCTACCCACTGAGCACAGTGGCTCCGCTTCGAAAAGGCAGCGCCGGGGCATCTTAAAACCCAGCAGAGGTGCAAGAGAAAGCACAGAGGAGGGGTGGAAGTATTCCTGAGCAGCTTGTGAGAACAAGTGTCTAAAAATATCGGTGTTTTCACGTGCAGCCTCGCAGAAGCAGACTCACAGTTGCGTGGATGTGAGCTCCGGGCTGTAGTCTGCTGCACTGTGGAGATGAAGTCTTGGCCCCATAGACATGAGGGATGAACTTCCACTGATCTGTCAGGGCCAGGGTTCCACTAGGGATGAGGAGGGGCACTGGGAGGGCTTGTCTGGGCTCTGCTCCTCACCGTCCCTCTGCTCTTCACCTCCCTGTTGCTCCTTTCCTTGCCTCTGCACCCATATGTTGCTCAGGAACACGTGTACCTGGGAGATTCTAGCTGATCCGTGTTTGAGGGTCTCTGGCCAAGGTGAGAAGGCAGCAGCGAGTGCTGGAGGATGCAGGAGGCCTGTCGCTCTGCTCTGCGTGCGGTGGGGTAGGGATGAGGGGAGCTGCCCTCTCCTGCTGTGCTGCCTGAGGACCATGTGTGCAGCAGCATCTCCTGCCTCCGCAGGGTGATGGACCTGCACGGTCCCACGAGACTCCTCAGAAGGGCTTTGCCCTGCTGCTGTAGCAGCGCTGGGCAGGCCGTGGGGATTCTGCTCGTGATTGGGGCAGCTGCTCTGCCCGGTGAGAAACTCCAGCATTTCCTTAGAAATTCATGATTGCCTCCTAATAAAAATGTGGGTGGTTGGAATGCCTCTCAGTGCTGGAGCCGTCCGGGCTTCCCTGAGTAGCTGCTCCCAGAGCGCTGCTTCGCTCTTACTGCCGACAGGGGAAACAGAAACGTTCCAGAGGAGCCTCTCCTAAAGGGGTTTAGCAGTCGGGGTGGTGGGTGGGACTCTGGCCGTCCCCATGCTCCAGCAAAGCTTCACTGGGTGCCACCAGCCCTCCCCAGCCCCTGTGGTTGGGTCCCATCCTGGCGGGGCTGCAGGCGTGGGGATGAGGGGTGAGGAGGAGCTGGAGGGCCCGTGGCAGGCACCAGCAGCCCTTGCGTTCTGCAGTCGCTCGTAGAGTTTGGGGTTGTTTTCCAGGGGTTTAGCAGTTCTTTTATCCATATGAACTCGAGGTTGCTCTTGGGTCTCTGTCCCCAGAGAGGAGGCACTGCCTTTGCGCTAGCTGCGCCGTGAGTCAAAGAAAACAGCCATCACCTCTGCCAGAAATCCTTTGCCCTGTGGTGGGGGATCCCGCTCTGCTCCTCGGGCAACCGGAGGCAGCTTTGCACAGCGATCAGATTTTCTGATGGGGAAGGTGACTGTGTGTGCTGGGCGCTGCTGGGTCCTGCAGGGGACTCCTCCAGCTGGCAGTGGCACAGCCCTCCCTCTCAGACTGGTCCCTGCTCGCATCAGCTGGTGCTTTTTGATGCTCCTGACTGAAGCCATTAATCAGCTCCTGTTTGCTCTGTCAGAAACGCTTGGTAATTCCTTTCTGTCTCTCTTCCCCCTTCAGGTGGCTCTCCAGGTACTCTCAGCCCTTCTCCGTCTCGATGCACCCTCCCTGCCCTCTGAAGCTCCTTTCGTGGCTGTGGATGGGTGAGCTCCGTTCGCAACACGCGCTCCTGGTGCGGGGATGGTGAAGCTGCTCGTGCTGTGGAGAGGAGCCTGGGCTGAGCACCTGCGTCGCAGTCTGTTAGGGACTGACTGCAGCCAGGGCAGCGCTGTGCCCGCTGCCTGGAAGAACGGGCGTCCGGCAGCAACGTCTCCTTGAGTCACCGTCCACTTCTCGCGTCGCTTTGGTCCGACAGGAGGAGAAGCTGTCTGAGCTGGAGAAGGGAAACTCCGGGACACTTAATTACGAGCAGCAAGTGCGTTCGCATTGCCATTACAGATAATTCAGCTACAACAATATGGCATTTTAATTTGCCTTATTTATCTCAATCATTACGGGTAAGAGAGATAAATGCCTCAGCAGGGCTTCCTGTGGCTGCTTCAGCTCCTTCAGTGTGGAACAGGTGAAGGCTGCACAATGCACCCCTGTGGGGAAATCAATCCTGCACGGAATTGGCCTGCGTTAAAACCTCAGACCCCATAACCGGAGCCTTTGCTTTCACGGGGGCTGTGTTTCAGCCAGGGGTCGGGTGTGAGTATCTCAGAGGTAACTGGGGAGAGGGGAAGAGGCAGCAGACCTGTCCACACAGCCCTGCTGAGCGCATACTTTGCAGCTTCTTTCCTTTTTTAGTTTGGAAATGTCAGCACTTTCCGTTCCCATGGGAACCCTGCCTTTCCCACTGGCACTCCCTGGCACTGAAAGGTGCTGGGGCTGAGGGGCTCTGGGCTGTCTGGAAGCTGGAGACGGCTGGTCCTGGATCGCTGCACAGCACAGAGGGCTCGATGTGGCAACCCTGCTCCTTGCCTGAGTGTCCTCCTCCTGCCACCCAAGTGGGGCTGAGTCCAGCAGCTTCAGGGGCAGCCTCAGGCAAAGGTGTAACTGGGAGAATGTGTGAGGCTGCTGGAAAACTCTGAGGGGCCTGACTAAGCTCCCTCTGAAGTTCCCAGTGACCTCATGGGAGAGTACCCCATCCTCCCAGTACAGAGGGAAGTGTGGTGGGTAGGTAAACGCTGTGGTGGAAGGTCCGATGGTGGCGACTCACGTTCATAGAGTCATAACCTCACTTTGCTGTCGTTATCAATCTCCCCAGCCTGCCTGGAGCCACGTGAGGAGGATCCATTGACTGCTGAAAGCAGCGGCGCTGTGCTCGGCCCCAGACGCGGTGAGGTGCAGCCGGTCAGTACTTGTTCACAGTTACCCCCTGGAACATGTTGTCAGTCGAATTCGCCAGCCACCCCGAGGTGCCCAGGTGCCTGGGTGCCACAGTGCCCCCTTAGGGCTGGGGCCTGGAGCGTGGCTGCTTAAAAAGGATCCTGCTGGAGCAGCAGGACGTGCGAAACAATGCTGGGAGCTGCTGACAGGTACCATGGCAATGGGCTCTGCCAGCAGCCCTGCTGCTCCCAGAGCTGCTGCTCCTATTGACTGAACTACTTTTCACTCCATATTCATGAGATTCCCACTGCTGAGGGATGCTGACAGCTCCTCCCAACACCACCAGCGTCCCGGGCCACAGACAGAAGAAATCTGGCCACGAGTCTGTCTGTGCCCAGCATGCAGGTCAGGGATGGTGGGAGCGGGGAGCACACACTGTGCTGCGGTGCCAGCCTGAGCTCTGACACCGACATCAGGGTCCCGCTGCCGATGCACTGGCATAGCACTCACATCCCCCTGCTTCATGGCCCCAGCCCGGTTCCTGTCTGTGTGCAGAGCCCCTTCCCTGCGAGCTGCCCCTGCTCACAGCACGTGCTGGGCATCCACTCCTTCGTCTCACTTCACCCCTCAGCCCCCTCTGCCTGGCACAAGACCTCTGCAGTGGTGGAGCTGTGCTGCCTCAGCCCCAGTTGCAGAGGGCTGTGCGCTGGGAAGGTGCCAGCAGGCCCCGCACCATTACTCTGCCTCCACTGGGGCATGGTTTCGCTTGGCGGGTGCAAAAATACGACCGCAGCTTGGCAGAGCTGCCACATGTCAGAGCTGAGAGCAAGGTGCTGCCGAAGGGAAGGGCTGTCTGTGTGCCCTGGCCATCCTTGCCCCGTGCTGGGCAGGCTGTGCTGAGCCCCCGCTGTCCTCATCCCGCACCCCTCGCTCCTTCTGGCCCTGTGGCTGTAGCTCTTGGTTCTCAGATCCTGCCTCTTGGGTCCTGACCACCCAGCCCCGGGCATGGCCCAGCCAGCGCTGGCAGTGACATCCCTCCTGCTCCCAGGACACGCAGAGACAGCGCAGAGCGGCGCCCGGCCGGCACCGATCCGTGGCTGAGCTGTGCCGCAGCGCAGGCACGTGGTGCTCCCCCTCCCTGGTGCGACGGGGCTGAGCTCTGGGAAGGCAGATTTCAGAAGAGGAAGGTTAATTGGTGTTTGCTTCCCGAGCCTTTATCTCACTTTGTAACTCTGCTCTCTTTCATCTTCTTCCCTGTCTGCTCTTTAAAGAAGGGTTTCTGAAATCTCCCGCTCAGGGGCCGAACCAGCCGTTCGGGACCAGGGAGAATAAACAGACGGGAGCCATCGCAGGGCTGTGCTGGCCCCCTGTGCCCAAACCTGCGTCCCAGCTTTTGTACAGGTGGTTCTTAAGGGTGCAGGGAGTCATCGAGTCCCACTGCCCAGGGTGGCCTGGCCCCACTGTGACCCCTGTGTGCACCATCTCTCAGCCTCTCTGCTTTGACTCCCAGCTACCAGCACTGTCTGCGCCTTCCCGTGTTCAGCACAGAGCCTCTGACCACCGGGTGCTGCCGGACTCCAGGGTGTTTAAACACCCTCACAAAGCCAGCTGGCGTTCCTGGTTGGCTAAGCAGGTGGAGCTTGTGGGGCAGTACTGCCTCCTGTGCTCTCTGCACACCCCTGCTGTGAGCTCAGAGCCAGACCAGAGCACCGCTCTCCAGCGCTGGGTACTGGAATCTTCTGCGAGCAGATCCACAGCCCTGCTTTACACGGTCTTGGCTGAGCCTGCCAGGCACCAGCCCGGAGACCGCCGGCGCGTCGCTTTGCCCCCTGTGCTCTCCCAGGGCTTTCCAGGAGCAGTCTGCCACGTCCTCGGTGTGCCCCGACGTCCGGTGGTGCTGTCAGCCCTGTTAAGGCAGTCTGTGTTTGGGTTTCGGAGCGCCGGGTGCCTCAGCGCAGCGCCTGCCCTGCCAGGCCATTAATCATCCATATGTTTTATCAGCGGTGATCCTGCACTTGCTAACGATTCGCTGATTAAAAAGAAATCCTCCGTGGTGCCTGGCAGACCCCTCCGGAAGCTGGGGGTGCTGCAGCGTGCTCGTGGCACAGCCCTGCCAGCTGGCCAGGGCCGCCTCAGCCTGCACCTTGAGATGACGCTCGTCCTCACCCCTCCCTTATCTAGGGCGTATCTGCGTGACCCCTCTTCACCGGAGTCTTGTGAAGGAATGCAGATGGGTTTCGTTGCCAGAGCCTGCTGCCTGTAAGACTTGGCCACAGCTAGAGCTCTGTCCCTTCTCTCTCAATCAGGTTGCCCATTAGCCTTCGAGGCTGCTTGGACAGCAGCGCAGCATCAGCACTCGGCTCTCCCTTGGCTTTGCCCCGGTGTTCAGGACCAGATTCAGAATCGACAGCTTTGGGACCACCAGCAAGTCCCACGCTGACTGTGGCTGTTTCACCTCTTCCTGGTTGCCCAGATTGGGAAGGTGGTGGTTGTTCTGTGGCTCAGGCCCTGCCCTCTGCTCCCTCTAGAAGACAGCGCTCCCTGCCCGTCGGCTCTCTGAGCTCAGTGGTGCTGCTGTTCTGGGGAGCTCCGGCCTGTCACATCCACATCGGTATCCGATTGCTCCCCAGGCACACAGGTCTGCCAGGTGTTCCCGACCCTTCCCATCTGGCTGCTCTTCTCAGCAGTCTTGCTCACTTGACTGTTTTTACATGACCAGCTCCTGTCTGCGTCCCCATTTCTCCCTCCCCGGGTGCTGGGGTTAATTTCCAAGCACAGACTCACACCAAGAACACGTTTTCCTCGGGAAGACTTTGCTCTCCCTGGCAGGGTTGCGGTTATCAGTGCCCAGGGAGCTCCCCTCACAGACTTTTAGCTTTCAGCCCTGTTTTTCTCTCTTACTTCCTTTGGTCTCGTGTTGCTAACTGGGCTCGTCAGGAGCATCAGGCATGTAAAACCACTCCTGCAGGCTGTATTTCAGTGCCGTGGTACCTACAGCCATGCAGCTGTAGCACGCTCCCATGTCTCTGAGCATGTGGCCAGGGTCATTCTCAGCTCTCCACACACAGCCTCTCAGCGTGTCCAGCTGCACGGGCTGTGCTGGAGCATCCGCTTCTGCTCACAGCTGCAGACGAGGCCGAGTGATCCCTGGGCAGCTTCCCACAGGCTGCTCAGCTTTTCCCTATTCCTGGAAGAGACGCAGCCGCTGGGCTCTGCCTCAGGCCTGAGGAACCCGCGTCCTCCCGGGCTGCGGCCGCTCCCAGCTGGGTTAGGACGAGGCAGTACGGAAGCAGAGCGCAGAAGAGCAGCTCTGTGTTGTGGCCCTAAAAGCGGGGTGGTGTTGGGATAACAGCCCGGATAAGTGAGCTGCTTGTGTGCTGCCAGGCAGTTAATTCAGACGCCGATTGCTTTCCTGAACGTCCTTCCCGGGGGGGCCTTTCTTGGGGGAGCTCCTTGCAGTTCCTCTGCACAACATCTACTTTTTAATTCCTTTTCTGCAGCTCTGCACAATCTCTGGCTGCCAGGCAGCATCCAGGAGTCCACGGGGACGAGAGAATTTCATATTGACTCTAAATAAAAGGAGAACTTTACAGAAAGGGGGGAAAAAGCCCCAAATAAAGCAGAAGGAGAACCCCCAGGGCTTCCTGGAGTGGAGGAGAGTGTTTGCTACCCACTGCCGCTGCCGGAGCACCCGGACAACAGCCCTGCCCGCCCGCCCGAGCCATCTCCCCGTCCTCTCAAGTGAGTAAAATGCTTTGAAAGGCATCTGTTCCCCGATCATTCATTAACCTGTAAGTAGAGCCAGTTCTGTGGAGAAGGGGCCCTTGTCTGGCTAACAAGTGGCCATCATTGCTGCATTGATTTCCCAGGGCCTCGTCGATAGAAATGGTGTTAAGTGAGTTGGGCAGGCTGGAGGCTGCGGACTAATCCGCTGAATTTACCTTGTTAGCTCTAACAAACCCAGCTCCTCACGCTGTGGATAAGGAACAGAGACCCCAGAGGAGCTTCACACTCACTCAGATTCCTTTGATGAACCCCAAACCCCCTTGAGGAACCCAGATGTTTCCAGAAATCCCTTTGAGTACCTTCAAAACCACCAGGATCTTCCTTGAGGAAGCTCGGAATCCCCTAAATCCTCCTCGAGGAACACCAAGGAGTGCCATGGAGGAGCCCTGCAACCACAGAGGTCCTCCTTGGGGAACCTCAGAACCCACTCAAGGAGCCACAAACCCACCAGATGCTGCTTGAGGAACCTGAAAACCCTTCCAGATGCCCTGGAGGAGCTGCCAGAGCTGGCTGACTGTGGCTGCCATCACCTCACCCGGCCCTACAGCCGTTGCCCCAGCCCTCTGAGATGGTGCAGTGTGTCTGTCATCAGAACGCCAGGACGTCTGAAGATCATCTGTAGGGCAGCAGGGTCTTGGTGGAGTCGTGGCCCGTCCAGGTGGTCCCTGAGCAGCTGCCACAAGTCCCTTCATCTCCTCCTGCCCAAGATACGCAGCAGCTGCGGGGGATGCTCCCCTCCCTGTTTCACGCTTGCTGAAAGGTCTGTGTGAAGGTGCTGAGCAGTGAACGCTCAGCCCGGGCACCGGGCTTGCAGCTGCAGAAGTCAGGAGTCCGCTTTCTCCAGGCAGGGCTCCACCTGAAGTATTTTGCAGCAAGTCATTCTGGTCGAATTGAAGAGAAACACAGAGGGCGTTGGGAGCAGCAGCGCTCGCTGCCAGAGGTGCTGGTCACACACCACCTCCTCTTTGCTGGCGTCCAGCACAGACTGTGTTAGGAGGGTTTGTCTTTAGGATGGGTGGTGGTGTCTGAGCAGGACCAGCTCCCCTTACTCTTCCCTTGGTTTAGATGCTCTGCTCAGCCTGTGCTTTCCTCACGGACCTTCACCCCGTCCCCACAGAGTATCTGATTCTGCGTCCTCTTGGCTGCAGACAGACCACGAGCTCTGCGGCTCAGCCCGGCCAAGGACAGCAGGATGAGACCCGCGGGCTGGGAGCAGCGGGGCAGGTGGTTGTCATCCCGCATTTGTCTGCGGAGCCGTCGCCTCCAGCTCTGCGCGGGGGCTGCCGGAGCAGACGTCCTCTTCCCACCGAGGCTGGGAGCGTGTTTCACGAGTGGAGAGGAGGCGTCTCCAGCCCTGCTCTGCGCAGGGGCCGCAGAAGCACTCCTGCGGCTGAGGTGACACAGTGGTGCGGGCTGCACTGTGCCTCGCAGCTTTGTCCCTCGAGGCTCTGCAAGAGCTGAAGCAAGAGCTGCCCCTTCACCTGCCGTGGGAAGAATCAGGCCCGCGTCAGAGCAGAAATGCCACGAGTCGCTCGGATTAACTCCCAGTTAAAGCCGGGGCTCGTCAAGCCTTAGCTGTGAGCAGGAGCTGCGCTGAAGTGCTCAGCTATTCGCCGTTAATAGGGTCAGGCCGCGGCCCAGCGGCATCGCTCTGCCTCGGGGCAGCCTATCTGCCCTCCCCAAGGGAACGGATTTGCAGCGAGCTGCCGCTGCCTTGTGTCTGGCCGTCCCCTCACCGGGGCCGAGGAGCAGCCTGAGTTAACCCTGGCAGGATGAGCCGTGGGGTTTTTCTGCGGGGTCGCACCAGCTTGGCTGCCCTCTGTGCACAGCCTGGGGCCTGGGTCAGGTGCAGTGCGGCTGGCAGCCCGCAGGCAGTGGCCCACGGTGGCAGTGGCCGTGGTGTGGAGAGACGCAGAGGTCAGGCGGTTGTGGGTTTGAGGTTTCTTTGAAGGAGCTTCTCCAGTGCCCCACTGTGGGGTGGGCTGGCTGGCTAAGGTGAGTCACGCCTGATGCCTGCGGTCATCTCCCAGTGCTATCCACCCTGACTGATGTGCCTCGCGTCAGGACACAGGGCCATGTGCTTGGCTCCTGCTGCATATCTTGCCTCCAGACCCGTGGCTCTTAAAACCAGCGGCCCAGAGCAGCTGCCCCAAGTCATCGCCACCTCCCCTGCAGCGAAATACCGCCTGGAGTCCCTGCAGCCTCCTATGTGTGACCCCCTCCCACTGGTTCTGACTGGTTTGAACTCTGGCTGCAGCGCTGCAAGAGCTTTCCTGCTGCCTCTCAGCACCTGACAGCATGTTGGTCCTCCTAGGATGGGAGCCCCGTGCAGATGAGTCTTCCCATGAGACTGGGTTAGGGTGCCCAAGCCCCTCAAGCACCCTAGGGAAGTGTTGCCTCACAGGCAGCTCTTGTGTGCATTAGCAGAGTCCAGACCTGCTGCCTGAGAGTCAGGAGCCAGGGGTGGAAAGGCTGAGCTGGGGAGCAAACCCCACCAGGGCTGCTGTTCCTGCTGCCTTACTGGGGACTGGCGATGCCCTCTGAGCACCCTCCTGTCCGTCTGCCTCCTGTCTTCAGGCCTTTTGCCATCCAGAGGGGTGGATTTCATTGCTTTATAGACAGAGGCTGCGATTACCTCTGAGTCCCGAGGAGACTGCACCTTGTCTTTGCACTTGGAAGGACTGCGGATCTAAGTGTCTGCCACACCAGTGACTCAGAGAGTACAGAGGTCCCTGCGTGCCCCATCGAGCCAGTCTCGAGCGTGTCTCCAGCGTGGAGCCTCTGTCTGAGCGCACGGAGCGGAGCTGCTCCCGGCATCCTTGGGACGAGCTCTGCAAGCAGGGAAGGCAGTCAGAGCGACTGTTTGCTGTCACTGCTGAAGTCAACCTTGTGCTGCCTCTGTCTTCCACAAACACCTTCCTCTGCTAGGGGAGAGTGGTGGTACCGTGCACAGGGTGTTGAGCAGGCAGGGAGCTCCCTACCAGCCCGAAAGAGCTCCTGAAGGAAAGGGAAGAAATCCAGACGAAGGGCCTACAGAGGATCTTCAGGATCGCGAAAGAGCCTTGAGCCCACGGGGACCTGGTGGAAGATGCAGACTTTGCCTCATGGACGCAACCAGAAGTGAGGGTGGGGAGACGCGTGGGACACTGCCCTCGGCTCAGGGCATTGCGGGGCAGCCAGAGCTGGGGCTGAGCAAGGCTTTCCCTGGTCGGTCCCCAGGACGGTGGTCCCTGAGCACAGGAGCCCCATTCCCCTTCCTTCCCCATCCTCATGGCCGCAGGTGGCACACAGCGAGCCCACCCACGTGGGGCTGCTGAGAGGAGGTCTGAGCTTTGCTGCTGCTCCCAGCCAGGTTCTTTCCAGCCCCTTCCCCTGCCCAGGAACTGTTGGGTGTCCTCACAGCTCCAGGAGGAAGGAAAAGGTCCGTGTGGCCGGCTGCTGTGACCTTCCTGGCAGCACAGGCTCTATAATTACTCCCTGAAATAGCTGCCTCCAGCCAAACTTTGTGTGCTAGACCAAAGGAGAGCTCTGCCTAATGAGCCTGTCCCTGGATTGTCAGCAGTAATTAATGTGCATCGCCCTGCAGGTTCCCACCTCCTCCGAGCAGGCTGCAGTGTTACCCTCTGCTTATAATTGCAAATGATGGTTAAAACGGGAGATGCCCGGCGGTCGGGAAGCTGGGTGCTGCAGCCCGTTCCCCTGCGGGTGCCTGCGGGGTGGCTGCTGGGACAGGCCCAGCGCCTTCTTTTACTGCTGGCCCTCTGAGGGCTGCAAGCCTCGTGGCCTTTTCTCCTCCCTCATCCGCTTGCTTTTCTCTCTCATGTTGAGTCCTCTCCTTCAACTCAGGAGACAGCTGGGCTCAGTCACCTCCTGAAACGATGAGGAGGACTGTGAGGAGCTTCCCCCACTGTCGCCCTAAGCCCAGATTGCCTCCCCTTGCCCTGGCCGGGGATGTCCCTGCTTCAGCCCCAGGCCTTCTGTGATCGCACGGCCGTGTGGACCATTGCAAAGACAGGGAGCTGCTGTCTGCACTTGGGAGCCGACCAGAGAGGCTGCAGCAGCCACGGTGGCCTGGCCTGGCTGACAGCCCTGCAGTGGGAACGGTGGGCTGGGGCTGCTGGGGCATCCTCGGTCCCTCCTGTGAACCCGCCAGAGCTCAGCGGCTGCCCCCCAGCTCCGGCTGCACCTCCCGGGAAGCCAGAGCACCCTAAAATTTCGCTGTGGATAGGGATTTGGAGAGCTGTGCTTTGGCAGCAGAGGGTCCAAACCCGGAGACCTTGCGGGATTGACTGAGTTAATTATTAAAAAGAGAAGAGAAAGACATTAGTCATCCAAGCTGCGTCTTGTCATCAGAGCTGGGGAACGCTGTGTTTTTATAACGGCACCTCCAGCCTGTGCTTCTCCCCGCAGACCTTGCTAGGTAGTTGGGGAGAGGAGCAGAGAGCTGCCGTCGGGTGCTGGGCTCCAGCAGGGTCCCCAGTTCCGACGGAGCCTGTTCATTCAGCGGCAGAGAGGGGACGCGCTCAGTGTTGGGGCTCCTGCGTTGCCTCGGCAAGGGTCGGCGTGGCAAGCGCTCCGTCAGAGCGTGGAGCCGCAGCAGAACCCTTCCGTTGGTCAAGGAGCGGTGCCGTGGGCGAGCAGGGTGCTGCCAGGGTGGCGGTGTCTGCCGTGGCGTGAACGGTCTCTTCACAGAGCCGCTGCTGGCTGGAAGCCTCTGTTGGTGCTGAGAGCAGCACCTGCCGATGCCGCGGAGCCCGTCCAGCAGATCTCCTCTGGCCGCGGCGGGCAGCGCCGAGGCAGGCGAGCAGTGTGCGCCGAGCGAGTGGGCTACATGACAGAGTAGCAGCTACTTGAGCGAACACAGGCGTCTTTGTCGAGCGCCCAGATGGGCGAGGAGCGGGTCCCACTGCGTCTGACAAGCGCCGTTGTTGCCGTGGGCTCTGGCTCCCAACAGCCCAGTGGGTGCGACAGTCACCCCAGGGAACGCCCGATGGGGCTCCCCCCGCGCAGCCCACGCGGGCCAAGGCTCTGGCCCCGGCGTTGTTTTTTCCAGCAGAACTGTGTCCTGGACAAGATGTTCCCCGCTCGCCGGGTCTCAGCACCGCCTGCGACCCCTCCTTCCCACCCTGCACTCGTTGGACATCCTTGCAGGATCCTAAGGTAGCTGAGCAGGGACATCCCCACCCGGAGCAGGGCGCTCAGAGCCACGAAGCCCAGCCTGGCCAGGTTGGGCTTCTCCCACCTCTCTGGGCAGCCGGGGCCAGGCTCTCACACAGCGCAGCACCAGCAGCTTTTTCCTTCTCTCTGCTCCAGATCTCTCTCTGGCAGTTTAACCATCGCCCCAGGGCCTGTCCCACGGCCCCTGCTGGAAAGTCCCTCTCCATCTCTCTTATCGACCCCTTTAAGCCCTCAAAAGGCCGCACGGAGGTCCCCCTGGAGCTGCTCTTCTCCAGCTGAACCCCGCCAGCTCTCCCAGTTTGTCCCACAGCAGCAGCATCTCTGGGGCCTCCTGTGGTCGCGCTCCAGCAGCTCCAGGCCCCTGCTGGGCTGAGTAGCCCAGAGCTGGACCCTGAGCCCTGCGCGGGGGTCTCGGCAGAGTGGGGCAGAGGGGGCTCAATCCCCTCCCTGAATGTGCAGCCCACACTGCTGGGGTCACAGCCCAGGACACAGCAGCTCCTGCCCAGCCTTTCACTCCCCCTCCCCAAATCCTCCTCCTCGAGGCTCTCCCCACCTCGCCCCCAGCCCTCGCCCATGGCTGGGTCTTGCGGGGCTGAGCCCACCCGCAGCGAGTG
>VZRI01007998.1:157018-167074 GCA_013397515.1 Upupa epops
CAGCCCCGCTGCCGCGAACAAAGGCGGAACCGGTTGCCCCCTCCTCCTCCCCGTACCGGATCCCGGGGGAACCCCCCACGTTCCTCGGCTCTTACGCGGCGCCAGGGTTGGAGCGGGGCACCGGGGGATGCTCTGGCCGTGCTCCCCTCGGAGCCCGGTGCAGCGCGGGGGGGGCACTGGGGTGCCACCGAGATACCCGGGGGGGGTGGCTGCTGGGCCGGGCTGCAGGGGGCAGCGATGGTACTGGGGGTGCCCCGGCCTGCCCCCTCCTCATAGCTCTGCCCTAATCGGCCCCCGGGCTTGGTACCGCATGCGGGGAGCATCTCCCGGTCAGGACCGGGACCCGGGCTGCGACCAGTGGCCATCGCCCCCCGCCCAGTCGCTGCCCGGGGCCGCTCGGGGCCGTGGTCCCGCTCCTTAAACTCTGAAAGGCTCTGAGCGACCCCGCTCAGCCCCTTCGGTAGCGGCGCCTGGGGCCGGAGGGCCGAGAGGGGCAGCCCCGGCTCCGCTGGCCGCTCCCCCTGCCTACAGTTCCCACCGAAGCCCGGAGCGCTCGCCGCTCGCCCCGCTGCGGGCAGCCGGCCGCAGCCCAGCCCGTAGGCGATGGAAAATGCAGGGCAGAGTTCGGAGGAGAGGTGACTCGAGACGTAAATAGCTCCAGCTCCCCCCTCGGTGGGCTCTGCCCGGCTCCCCCGGTCCTGCGGCGCCGAGGGTGCGGATGGAGCCTCCGTGCAGAGAGAGGCTCCGAGTGCACAGCGCTCGGGGTCGGGGAGGCTCGCTCCTTCCTGCTGACAGGCTCTGAAAGAGCCAGAGCCGCCGGGCTGGGCAGCCCACGGCTGGAGAATGCTAATGCCACCCGGTGCCCCCGCCGGGCTGGCAAAGAGTGACCCAGTAAACAAGTCCAGCGGCAGCCCGGCTCGTTTGGCTCATGCTGGCTCTCCGAGGTCGCTGTGGAACGGGCAGCTCGAGTCCGGGGGAGAAAGTGTCGGCACTGCAGTCAGGAAAAATCTGGATTGCCCGTCCTTACGAGAATTTCAAGGGGTGTCGTCACTTTGCGGGGCTGCCGCTGGGCTCTGGGAGGGGGGGAGCGCTGCCGACCCCCGCTTTGGGTGCCTCGCCTGCCTTCGGGCTCCTCTGCGGCGACTCCGGCCTTTAGGATGCGAGCAGGGCAGGACCGGCTGGTGCGCTCCCCAGATCAGTGCTGGGGGGCTTCCTGGTGCCCAAGAAGCCGAGTGCGGGCGGGCGGGCGGTGCAGGATGAAGGGGCACCGTGGCGACGTGCGGCGTCTGGCAAGTGAGAGGACCCGGCTGGGGACCGGCTGGAGCACTGAATGAGTTTTGAAGGTCATTCCCTCGCCAGCGCCGCTCCCTCACGCCTTGCTGGGACCCGCCGTGCCCCCTCACGCCGGCTCTCCCCACGCCCCCCGGCTCTCCTTTATCCAGTTCTATTTTTACCAAACCAGGCAGAAACAGCCTGAAACTGGGGAGGGGAGGGGGGAGAGACGGGGGGGTCACCCTTTCCCCTGCAGCGCTGCTCGTCGCTGCGCTGCTCCGTGGGGCGTCGTGCCAGGGGGGTTCCGTGTGCGTGCCCTCGCCGCAGCAGCGTGCGGGGACGCGGCCCCTCACACGTGTCACCCGTCTTCTGTGGCTGGGGGAGAGAGGCAGCGCCGGGAGGGTTTGTTTACCTGTCGGTAGTGGTGCTGCCTCACCCCGTCAGCCTGTGCCTGGTGAAGGGGGCTGCTGGCCAACACCGGGGTGCTCTGGCGCTGAGTAAACGCTCTCCAGTCGGGGTGGCCCAGGTCTGCCCGGGTAGCAGCCGCATGCCGGGCCGGCCGTGTCTTGCCGGTGCTTGACTGCATCCTTCGTCGCTTTCAGCCCTACTTTCACTCCCGAGCAGGTGGAGGAGCCCGGTGAGCTCAGCCCCGGCTTCCCGGCGGGCTCAGGGAGAGTGCTGGGGGGCAGAGGGGGCAGGGGGAGCGCCTGCAGTGGGTCAGGACCGCCGGGTCAGCGCCGCCGTGGGTGGCTTTGTTACTGTTCTTTGCATGGGCTCCGGTACCGTGGGCTCTGAGGAGGTCTCTGCCCCAGTGCCCTCTGCGTGCCAGGGGTCAGTCTGTGTGGGGCTGTGGGGCTCAGCCCCTGGCTGGCTCCAAGCAGCTGCCGGAAGGTGAGGATGTAGGGCTGCTGTTGTAACCCCTTACATGCCGTGGAGGCACCTTTGCAGTGATGAGATTGCACCGTGGGCACCGTCTGGTGCGAGCAGGCAGCGGTGCCCACTGCTGCTCCATCCCTCGGCACCAAGCTGCAGGGACGCCGCTGCGCGGGTGAGCCCCCCGCCATGCAGATCCCCGGGGAGCAGCAGAGCTGGCAGAGGGGCAGCCCTTCCCAACACCGTGGCAGAGGGGTGCCCTGGCAGCGCTTGCCTTGTGTTAGCACCCTGCACTCGGCGCCTGCAGCCCTCCTTGCCCGGTGGGCATCGTCAGGGTGGCAGAGCGGCCCTGGGGAAGCCCGGTGGGGTGCCCTGTGCTGCTGCTGCGGGTTTGCAGTGACTGAGCTGCTTTGGATTCCCCACTCGGTGTCAGCGGTGGCATCAAAGGCTTGAAGTGGCACTGGGTTTGCTCGGTGCGCCAGGCCCTTCCCCAGCAGGTCAGAGTGGTTGCCTTTCAGACCTCCAGAGCCCCCCGCCAAGAAGCAGGGGCAAGGAGAGGGTGTGAGAACTTCGCTGTGCAAGAGACGCGCAAGGGCCCCTGGCCAAAGCCCACGCTAGCCCTGCGGAGTTCCTGAGGAGCCTCGGCAGGGCGCTTGGTACCGGGCACCAAGGGGGACCGCGGGCTCCGGCTCCCGTGAAGGTTATTTGTTCAGTATCTTTCCAGCTGGGGAGAGTTTCCAATTGCCTTTGCCGGGAAGTAGGTTAGCAGAGCGCTGCCGCCGCACTGGGGTCCCTTCTCTCCAGTCTTGGCCTCAGGTGATGTCCTCGGCACCGACAGATTGCTCCCCGCTGCCCTGAGCTCCGTGAGGAGGTGGTGTCCGTTCCCCGAGCCTCCCCGTCCCTGCTGGGGAGATGCCCAATCTGTTGTCCGGAACAGGAAGCCAGCGTGGCCGGTCAGGCTGGGCATCGCCTGCTCTCATAGGGTGCCTGGTGGCACAAGGAGAGCTCTGCCCCTCCAGAAGCCCCTGGGTAGAGTCTGTGGGCTGCAGCAGGTGCAGGGGCATGCCCCTGTGTGTCCTGGGATGGTGAAAGCCATGCCAGCGGGTTTCCTGTCCGAAGGGCTGCTCCCATGTGGGGTGCTGGAGATGTAGCCCCAAGGCATCGTCCTGACACGGCTCTGTCTCGGCAGCGCTGGGGCTGCCAGGGCAGCAGCCCCCACTCCCTGCTCGGATATCTCCACAGACAGCGTCTGCGGGCCCGAAGGGAACTGCCTGCCTCCGCAGTCGGTCTGAAGGCAGAGGAGCCCGAAAGCTGAGAGGTTCTGGGGTTTCATCTCCTTCTTCCCTTTAGATTTGTAGTCCAAGCGCCTGAGTTTAGACAGGAACGAGACCCTCAGCCCAAGGTCTGCTGGAGAGCAGCGGCACGGTCGATGGGGGTCNAGGGCTGCTCCCATGTGGGGTGCTGGAGATGTAGCCCCAAGGCATCGTCCTGACACGGCTCTGTCTCGGCAGCGCTGGGGCTGCCAGGGCAGCAGCCCCCACTCCCTGCTCGGATATCTCCACAGACAGCGTCTGCGGGCCCGAAGGGAACTGCCTGCCTCCGCAGTCGGTCTGAAGGCAGAGGAGCCCCGAAAGCGGAGAGGTTCTGGGGTTTCATCTCCTTCTTCCCTTTAGATTTGTAGTCCAAGCGCCTGAGTTTAGACAGGAACGAGACCCTCAGCCCAAGGTCTGCTGGAGAGCAGCGGCACGGTCGATGGGGGTCCCAGCGAGCCTCCTCCTGGCGCTGCTTGCTCTCCCCCGTCCCAGACGCCCGCTTTGCGGTGACTTTCTGCCGGTTTCTCAGCGTCTGCTGCCATGGAACCGCCGGCTCTGCCCCTCCGAGGAGCTGCTGCCCTGGCAGAGCTGCCCTGCCGGTCACCGTGCCACACAGGATGCTGGAGACAGACGCAGAGGCACAGAGCGCTCCCTTTGTAGGCAGATGTTGAGGAGCATCATGAAAGGAGAGCTGCTCTGCCTCTGCCCTGTGCAGATGAGGTAACGGGCAGCAGGAGGCTGCTTTGACGGTGTCTGGGGAGCACGGGAAGCGCCTGGAGCAGCTCACTGACGTGGAGTTCTTGACTGCCTCCCCAGGAGCTCGGAGGGATGGTCTCTGTTCTGTGGGGACCATGGCTGTGGCCACTGCCCAGCGGAGCCGGGGCTTGTGCTATGCCTTGGTTTGCCCTGTGCAAGGCCAGAGGCAGCCGGTGCCTGCGGCTACAGCTGGCGATGTCTTCTAGCCGGGGCCCTGCGGGATGGCTCCTCCTGGCAGCCGGGCAGAGGATGGGCAGGACTGCCGGCGGGTGCAGCTGGGATCAGTGGGTCCCGCTGGAGATGCCGTCGCTCTGCAGCTTGTGCAGCACTGGGTGTCCTCTCCGGGGTCTCGCGTGGGAAGGTGGGTTCCTAAGTGTGGGCTTGGCCTCTGCTGCACAGCAGCAGCAGCAGTCTGGGTGTCAGTGGCCAGTCCGTGGCTTGGGGCTAGCTGCAGGAGAGCTGCTGGTGGCCCTGCGTGTTTGAGGATGCTGCGCACTTGTCTCTGCCTGACGCTGCGTGAGGCTGGGAAACCCCGACCCTGTGGTGCCCTCAGCACTTCCAGGGCCCTTGCAGGGCACTCGGAGGTTGTGTGGGAGCGATGGGGCCCCCGGCCCACCCAGCCGAGCGCAGCCTCCTCGGCTCTGAGGACGGGGTGGCAGTGCCCAGGGAACCCTTGCGCTGCCGGGCGCTGCCGCTGCCCCTCACAGCCCGCAGCCCAGTGCTGGAGCAGCTGGCGAGCGGCAAGAGAGGCAGGGCTGTGCCCGGCTGGTGCTGTGTTCGTTTCATCTGCTCTCAGGAGCAGACACCACCTCCTTTAGCCCCGGGGTCACGCGCGGTGCCGAGAGGGCACGGAGCCGGGCGTCTGGCACCGCTCGTTTGTGGTCAGAAGGAGCAGCTCTCGCTGGGTTGTGGAGAGCTGCGGAGCCCCTTCTGCAAAGAAGGAGCTGGAGCTCTCGGGGCAAACTCTTCCCTTGAAATTTTTCCGGAGTAAACTGCAGCAGCGGCGGCATCGGAGCCGCTCTCTGCCGACTGGAACTGCTGAGGAACCCCCAGCGAGCGGCTGCGGAGCCAGCAGGTGACGGGGAGCGGGTGCCCAGGGTGCGGGAGCACCGCTCTCAGCTGAGTCCCGCCAGGGCTCGGGGCGGGTTTGGGAGGATGGGGCCGGGTCCCCTCTGGTCTCGGTTCCCCCGAGAGGAAGGAGCTCCAGAACTCAGCAGACTGATTCCATCAGAGCCACCTCCTGTGGACTCCCTCCTTGCCATCGCAGCGGTGGCTCGGGGGCCTTCTGAACTGATGCGGTACCTTCTTCTTCCCTGGAGCTGTTTGTGCTCCCTCCCTGTGTCAGCAGAGCTCTGCCAGCTGCTGCCAGAGCCCAGGAGGGCACAGCCACTGGCAGCGGCAGCGGCAGAAGCGGGGCAGTGCTGAGCACCTTCCACGGAGCCTTCACCAGGGCCAGCAGCACCCCAGCCGGCCCGAGTGGTGTGCGAGGTGCTGTCGGCCGGGCAGTCTGCCCTTACTGCACCCCCTAGAGACCTGGGTAACCGGGCACAGCCCTCCCGCCAGCTGGGGGAAGGCGCCTGGCTCTGCACTCCGGGACGCAGGAGGAGTGGAGGAGAAGGGGGGGTGCTCTCAGAGGAGGACAGAGTGATGGGGACCGCGGTTTCAGCAGCTCCCCCCAGGAAAAGAGGAGCCAGGAAGGGCACCCGGGGCCCTGTGGGGCAATAAGCACCTTCCCCAGGGCTCAGAGGCACTAAAGCTGCTGGTTGGGACTGGCAGGAGAGGGCTGGAATGGCAGAGCCAGCGTCTCCGGCTTCACACTGACCCACAGCCTCCTAGCCCATAGGACCTGGGGGGCTGCGAGAGCCAGGGGCTGCCAGCTGAGACAGGAGGCACCGGAGGGCCACGGGCTCTGCTGGAGCTCTGACGGGGTGGGAGCCAATTGCCCCCCTGGTTCTGAGGAGCCCGGTGCCTCCCTGCTTGAGGGATGATTCCCCCCGGTTCCGGGAGGGGATAAAAATAGCCCTTCCTCTGCAGGCAGCGACTGCACATCCCGGGGCCCTAACGAGCTCCTGAGCTCCTGAGGTGGCTGCCCGAAGCGCGGCAGCGCCTGGCAGACGAGGCCGAGCGTCCAAGGGCAGAGGTGCCGCCGCGTGGCCTGGAGCATCCGGGGGCAGGTGGGGAGCTGGAGGAGCATCGGCCCTGCCCTGGGGTGTTGGGGGCCGATGGCCTCTGTCAGGCATCACCCTGGGAGAGGCGGCAGCATCGCTGCCATGGTCGTTGCCTGCGGTCTGTGAGAGGGAAGATGTGAGGGGGCGACCAGAGGGTCAGGGGGGGGTGCAGGCATCGGCCACACGGCCACGTGCGGTCTTGGATTGGGCTGGGTGATCTTTCCAGCTCCCTCCGTATCCATAAGGATTCTAGGATTCCTGCTGAGGAGAGGCTGAGGGAGCTGGGGCTCTGGAGCTGGGAGAAGAGGAGGNGGTTGGACTGGCTGATCTTTCCAGCTCCCTTCCCATCCCTAAGGATCCCAGGCCTCCCTGTGCCCAGGCACTGCCCGGGTGCTTTGGGAGCCGGCCTCCTCACGCGGCGCCTCGTGCGCTCCTCGTGCTGCCGCCCGGGGCTGGCGCCAGCGACGGGGTCCGGCGGTGCCAGGCTGTCAGCGCCACGCGTGATGCAGCGCCGCCCGGCAGCCGAAGGGGCGCATTGGGCATCGGCCCCGTCGCCCCGTTGTTCCTCGGGAAGGAGCTGTCAGGGAGGATCGAGCCGGTCGGGCTGACGAGCCTTCGCCCGCTGCGCGGCCCCCGGGACTAGAGCTGCTGCTTATGCAATCCCTGCGGAGGGCAAGCACCCCGGCCCGGCCCTCGCCACCCTTGACCTTGCTTCTGCCCAGCTCCATCTCTGCCCCCTGCCAGCCCGTGCCCCCTGTCTCGGGGCTCCGCTGCCCTGGGGCTGGTGGCACAGAGGTGGGTTGGTGTGCAGAGGGTGCAGCGGGGCAGGCTCTGCGTGGGGCGCGGGTCAGTGCCGCTGTGAGAAGAGGCTGCCTGGTGCCACCCAGGCAGCTCCTGGGGAGGTAAATCCCATCGCTCCGATGAGCCCCGGTGCCCCATGGCCTGCAGGGCACAGCCTGGCATGGTGTCGCCACTGGCAGAGCGTGCACAGAGCAGTGGCCGTGGCAGCGGTGTAAGCGCAGGGTTGTGGCCTGAGCAGGGATGTCTTTGGCCTTTCACTGGGTGCCACTGGGCATCCTCAGCAGGGCTGGTGCAGGGCACTCAGCTGGGTGCCACTGGGCATCCGCAGCAGGGCTGGTGCAGGGCACAGCAGAGTCTGGGGCCCCTCTGTGCCACACGGGAGGGCTCTGGGCTGTCAGCACATGTGGCTATGCCCGGGAGGTGCCCGTCCAGCCTTCCAGGGCCAGCTTAGGGGTTCTTGGCACCAGCTGGCTACCAGGGTGGCAGAAAGATGCCCTCTGGCCGTCCTGACTGGGCTGGGTCGGGAGGAGGGCAGTGCTACAGACCCAGGGCCGGCTCCACTCGCATCCTCTGCTCTCTCCAGGCTGCTCCCACCCCAAACTGCCCCCAGACTGGGTGGGCAACGCCAGCTGGGCACGGGCCGGCTGCTCCCAGTCTGCCCTTCACCCCACCGAGCCGGGAGCCCTGGAGGGGCAGGTGACCGCCCGTTTCCGTGCCCGGCTGCCCTCGCCCTCCCACAGCTCTCGCCGGCGGTTGCAGTCTCCGCGGCGCTGGGACGGGAGGGTTCTGCGCAGGGCTGGCTCAGCAGGGCCGGGGAGGCTGCCCGGGCACCCTGCTGGAGCCTGGGGGGTTCCTCAGGACCGTGCAGCTCCTCCGAGGCTCTGGCTCAGAGCCCTGGCAGCCCAGAGCCCCTCTTTCCTTCGCTGAGCCCCGGGGACGGTCAGGGAGCAGCGCATCCGACAGGAGCGAGAGGGGCCGCCTCGGGAACGGGGGGAGCTGCGGGCGCCCCGGGTGCCCCGGGTGCCCCGGGTGCAGGCTGAGCCGCTCTGCCCCGACCCCGCTTCGCCGTCGGCCCCGGCCGTGCAGCCCGCTGGCTGAGCTGGCACCTCGGAGCGACGGGAGCGAGCTCCCCGATCCATTCACCCGGCTGCCTCTGCAGAGCGGGGGCCTAATTGAGCGGATAATGGAGGGGCCGAGGCTGGCAGAGCCGCTGCGCTGCGCTCCGTCCTCTGGGGAAAGCCTTCCTGGCCCAGCTCCTTGCCCCGAGCCCACGCCGGGCACCGAGCCCTCTGCGGGGGGGTCGGTGGGTGCAACCCAGGCTCAGGGCTCCGTGCCAGCCCGAGGATCTTTCTTGGGCTGCACAGCAGCTCCTGGAGCACCCGGGGGGGAAGGCTGCTGCCGTCGGGCGCCCAGGTGCCCCTGTGCCTTCCCCTCTCCGACCTGTGAGCTCCTCTGGCTGCCTTACCCGTGGGCACTGTTACCCGGGCCCCCACGGCGGGTGAGCTCCCGTGGAGGGGAAACAGTCACCCGTGCTCTCTCTGCAGTGGAGCTGGAGCAGAGGGGAGCCCCCTGCTGCAGCATCTCTCTGCGCTCAGGCCATCTGCACCTCTCTGGAAGCCCTTCTGTGCCCTCTTTGGGCTCCTGTGCCAGCCCAGCTGCCGCTCGACCCAGCACCGACTGCCGGGGCTGTGCCAGCCGCGTGATCCTTCCCCGGCAGCCCCCCGTCGGTCCCTGGGCTCGTTCTCCCGCGGTGCCTCGTTCTGCAGCCCCAGGAGGGTCCCTGCGGGGTCCTGAGGAGGGTGGGTGGGCTGCTGGGTGCTCTGGAGAAGGCCAGGGCAGTGCTGCAGGGCAGCAGTGCCTCCGGGGTCTGCACTCGGGGTCTGTGGGTGCTGCTGCAGCTGCTGCGGTGGGGGTGCCCAGGCCCCTGGCACCCTGGGTTCTCTCTGAGAGCAGCAGCTGGGGCTCTGCTGCGGGGCTGCTCCTGGGCTTCGTTGTGTGTGGTGACTGGCAGTGGCAGTGCCCTTGGCTCCGTCTCCCTGGGTCACCCCTGCTGCGGCTTTGGGGACCCTTCCTCTCCTTCCCCATCCTCAGCAGCCTTGGGCCGGGGTTTCCAGTGGTTGGGGCTGCTGGCAGGCGGGCAGTGCCCAGGGCGTCCGCGGCGGTTGGGAGGTCTCCCTTGGCACAGGGCTGTTTGCAGGCTGCTCCTGGGGATGGAGGGGGTGAGTCCGGAGGGACGAGCAGAGGTTACCCTGGGTTTGCATCCTGGCTGCTTCCCGTTGCCCAGGGGACGCTGGCCGGGAGCAGAGTGCCCCGTCAGCCTGCCAGGCAGCAGCGCCAGCCCCCGGGCAGCGCCCTGCTGCTGCGAGCCCAGCCAGGCGGGACCACCTCCCCGGCTGCTCTGTTCTTGGGCTGAGAACCCGGACTCTCTGTGGTGGGAGGACTGACTCCCAAGGCTGCGCTGCTCCCTGCCGCTGCCAGGCTCAGGCAGGGATGGTGTCTGGCAGGATCCAGCACCAGACCCAGGGATGGGATGGGATGGGATGGGATGGGATACATGGGATGGCATAGATGGGATGGGATGGGATGGGATAGATGGTATGGAATGGGATAGGATAGATGGGATGTGTTGGGATGGGATGGGATGGAATGGGATGCGATAGATGGGATGGCATAGATGGGATGGGGTGTGATGTGATGTGATGCGATGGGATGGGATGTGATGGGCTGGATGGTATCAGTGGGGCTCCCTCCTTTATTCTCCTCCTCAGTGTGACAGAGTAGTGAGGGATGAGGACCTGGGGAGGGAGCCCGGCCCAGCTGAGCTGGAAGGGAAGGGAAGTCAGTGGCACCGAGGGGGGCAGCTCTTACGTGAG